>JAYESA010000016.1:97171575-97654075 GCA_036927795.1 Iris macrosiphon | reverse complement strand
CATGGACCTAAATGTGCAAACCACTTGGCTAACTTACCAAAATGGTTAACTAGGATGTACGCATGAGATACAAGCACTCAAATATAAACTAATTCTACTTTCACCCCATATCTAATGCGGGCCTAAATTGTGGGGTTTCACAGTTTGTCTATTAGTTGACTGTTTCACGTTGACATTTTGAAAGACATCAAATGAATTACATGTAGCTGTTATATACTTTAGAGAGGTTCATTTACAAGGCAACACCTAAATCATTTACATCTGGTAAAGAGAATAGGTTCTTTAATCCCAACTTCAGGAGAATATTATGGGCAGTACTTGGTTGCAAGCTGTAACTTAGTCATGTACATCATCCCCCAAACTGACTGGAAAACTGTGGTTAGTAATAACCTAGGAAACTAGCTTAAATCTTTATTTGGTGAGAACCTTTTATGGCGTAATTCTAATTCAAGCCAAATTCGTTCAGTAGCTAGCTTCTTATATAGGTAAATCAGCAAAACCCCTTTGAAGAAGTTTATCACCAAAACTAATTCCTCTTTTGACTACTTTGCTGTAAACCCTAATAAATTTGCTGAAAACATTACTTTTGCTTAACAAGAATTGACCAAGAGGCTTTGAGTCTTCAATGCGAACTACAAGGCAAGGCTCATAAACGGGCAGATACTAATACATATAGGTCCTTTCAGACCTGGTTTGCACATCCCTGATCTGGAACTACCAGTCAAAATTGGTTTCGACCCACATTGTATAGATCAGTTATTGTGCATGCACTCAATGTTCCCTTTTTTTTTAAATGTTCCTTTTTACGGTTGTGCCAGGCATTATGTTCCTTTTTTTTCCTCCCCAAAATGTTCCTTTTTACAGAGTTACCTTTTGTGCATCTAATGATTCTTGTGCATACTTAGAAGGATCTTGTATTAGTAGTTTTGAGAAAAGGAACTAATAAGATATGCATTTTTTGCTGTTATCTTTTGTGCATATATTGAACTGTTATTTTTGAGATAAGAATCATAACATGTGCTAGTTATTAATTATGCAATGCATATAATTTATATTAATCTTCTATCATGCATAGTGTTTGCAAATGTCTGGTCTATGCAATGCATATAATTTATATTACATCTTCTATCATGCATAGTGTTTGCAAGTGTCTGGTCTAGTTTTCTCATCTTCTTCCATATGCTTATTTTTCTTTTAGTTCTGCATACAATTATCTGTGTGATAGAAATGTACCAAATAAACAGTATGTTTTGGACTTTCTGGTCCAGTTAGGCCTCACCACCTTGAATAGTTTTTTTTTTTTTACGTTGATGTCCTTACATGATACATAGATAGAAGCCTATATTTTTCTACACATTCAGTTGATGAAAGCTTTTGTGCTAATTTTTCATCATTTTCTGTGTAGAGACCTGCATCTGTGAAGATTGATGCTCGAGATATAACGGGCAGAAGGTTTAAAGTAAATTTATCTGGCTTTCCTGCACGAGTGTTCCAGCATGAATTTGATCATTTGCAGGTTATTTAGTCTACGCTTCCTCACAGTACATGGTTAATCTTAACTATGCTGTACCAAAAACTTTATTTCCCTTTAAACTCCTATTCAGATTCCTTCTCTTTTAAAGTTTGATGTCGTAATGATGACCTGGACGTTACAAGTGATCTTAAATTCTTTGCAAAAATCGATCTCATAGTATCCTTGGCAATCTTTCACAATACTTTACATGATTGGGTAATTTATTATGAGAAACTGGACCTCAAGCTCCCAAAATATGATTGTGAAGACCAAGAGTTCATTTAATTATTATTTCAATGGGTATGAAGTTAAACAACTTATCCAATTCCTAATCTTTCTGGATCTAACATTGTCTTCTTTAAATATGCAAACCTTTTGATTTGATTCCCTGAACAAAAAATGCCTTTGAAGTTTGGAAACCTTGTTTTTTCACATAACTATTTATACTATTTAAGACCATTTTCTCTTTTACATAAGAGGGTTATTTTCAGAGGAATATGAAAACATTGGACACATCTATAAGGAGAGTAATTTGTTTATTCCAAGATGCACATGTTCCTTATTAGAACATTAGAATTTCAATGGTATAAAGTGCTATGTTAACCAACTTATCCAATTCCTAATCTTTCTGGAACTAACTTTTTCTTTAAATATACAAAACTTTTGATTTGATGCCCTGAACAAAAAATGCCTTTGGAGTTTGGAAACGTTGTTTCTCCACATCGGTATTTATAGTATTTAAGGCCATTTTCTCTTTTACATAAGAGGGTTATTTTCAGAGAATATTAGGAGAACATTGGACACATCTATAAGGAGACAGTAATTTGTTTATTCCTAGATGCACATGTTTCCTTGTTAGGCACTTCCCTACATGGTTTCTTGGGAGTACTTTGTGCCATTACATACTTTTCTTGTTATGATGTTCTACAAGTGAATTTGTGAAAATGCAGGGAACTCTGTTTTTTGATAGGATGACCCAAGATGTGCTTGAAAGCATTCGACCAGAACTAAAGGTTAGCAGAAGAATGCTCAAATTATAGTTTGTGTTTTTTCAGCTAGATATGTTTTAGGCTAAGAGCTGTTATGTTCTCGTGTGTATTTCTTTGCAAATCGTTTCAGTGTCTTCCATCTGGAGTAAGTATTAATTTAGCTTTCATGTAAGAAATAAAATGTCTCAAAATCTATGTATATCTGATCTGCCAATGGACCAAAATACCCAATGTTTTCATAATCCCACATCCACGACATTCCTCAAGGTTACAGAATAATTTCACGTTCACACCGCTTCTCAATGTCCATTAATTTGTTTCAACAAGGTCTATATAGTGGATGACCTGATCTGCTATGTGCTTCTTCCAGTTAATTAGTGAAACACCGTAATTTGCCTTTCAAAATGTGGATTATTACCCCTAGGTCGAAATATAGAAAAAGATTCTGACATATCTGTACACAAGATACTTCTCTCCATTAGATCTCTCTACTCAAATTGTAAGTGGAGCCCCTTGAGATATCAGGCATCTCAGGTATTTCCAGCAAGATTGTGATTCCTGGATGCATCTCTAACTTATCATAAACTTGCTAGAAAATAATCTGATAAAGGAAGAGATTTAGAGGAACTCTACTTGCCTTAATGTGCATCATAATTTGGTAGATATGGAGGCGTGATAGGTAGAATATGTCAGAAAAGTTTTAATGTTTTTTAGAGTCTACTACATACTGGAAAGTAATCATTGTATTTCTAACCATATTGGAAGAACCCCATGGATGATCTTGTCGTCTACTATATACTTCTCAACAAATTCTAAAGAAATCTGGAACGAGAAATTTCACTGCTTGGATTAAGAGTTACGACTTACAACAAAAATAGTGAATTGGGTTCTAATTGGCCCATCAATTGTGATAAGATCTAGAAAATAAGTTACATCAGTAAGTATGACAGAAGTGCCTTAGTCATAGTTTTTGTAATTTTTAGTTTCTTTTAGCTCTTATGTCTTTCATGCATGCTTTTGATCCTGTTAGACGATATAGATTTCCCTGTTTGGAACACAAGTGTACAGTGATAGATCAATCTTACAAATGACACTGTAGCCTCCTCTGTCTATCTGTCCATACATTTATACATGCCTGCCTGCATATGCATACATGCATGCACACAAACACGCACACATATACAATACATACATCTGGCATTGATTACAGGCTATAGAAAAGAATATCTGTAATATTCATGGCCTTACTGGATATTATTTCATTTATTTTTCCCCCTCACATTCTCCGTAGCATTGACTACAGGCTTTAGAAAAGAAGTATGAAGAAAAAACAGGGAAGCCAACCCCAGAAAAAATTGATGATTATGAAGGAATAAAGGTCGTTGCTGGTTTTGCAGGAAGATGATACATCACTGCTCCACAGGTTTTTACTTTTTACTACCTTGTTGGATGTTGCACATTTTCACGTTTAATTCACTTTAACCTTTATTGACTGCTGTTTTATATTTCAGCTTAGATAATATATCTGAGAGGAAGCTATACCATGCTCTTTCTAGGTAATGCTAATTTTACAACTGTATTATGAGTTGTTGACTGTATGTTCTGAAGGTGGCTGCTCTCCTGTAGCTCGACTTTGCTGTCAATCTTGGCACATATGTCAATTCAGCTGTATTCAATTATTTATTACCCAAAAAAAGTTCTTTTTCGGTTACTTATATTATGTAAATAGATAATAGTTTGGTCATTCTGTAACTCAGAATTGAATATTATGATGTTATGATCCATGCAGGTAGAGATGATTTAAATTGATGATACTAGAATAAGGATTCAACATAGGAAGGATACACTGACTTCAGCGTTCTTAGAATGTGCATGTTGGCAACAAACTCAGCATGCTGCATATAGATTGTTATCTCCAACCAATATATAAGTTTATAATAAATAATCAGCAATCTAGATTATGTATGCATCATTTAGGAAAGAAGATAATACAATCGGCTGTTGATGCTAGCTTTGACACTTAAAAACGTTGAAACCTTACTCTGCTACTTCCAACCTGATATGAATTGTCATAAGTTTATGAATCTCCACAATAGCAATAAAAGTAACAAAGTGCAAGTTATCCAGCCAAGGATATGAAACCTGTATTTGACAGGTCCAGTGCTGCATGCTGAGCCTTTCAATTCAAAATTCTCAGAGTTCAATTCTTTTTTGTTGATAGGAGGGTATAACTCATAAGTACTCAATTCTTTTGCGTGTGAATCTTAGAAGCCAGAAACTCGTAGGAGGTCAACGAATCTCAGTAAGAACCGCGATTCGGCGGTTCTTACTTGGGAGTTCGTTTCCCCCATGACGGGAGCTCGTTTCTCATGAGAGAGGAGCTTATTCTCCCGGCGACATGAGTGATTCCCATAATATGGCCATAATTTTAAAAGAGAACATAAATTTAAGGAAGAAAGTTAGAAAAAAATTAATACTCGTTTATCAAAGTACCAAGAAACTAAAGATTATTTACCTTGACATAAAAAAAAAACTTGCGAATGATATCTCTGTAACTTGTACTGAACTTTATAAATTCTAATAAATATTAAGATATAAGTTTTGATAACAATAATTAATAAACATAAAAAATTATTAACGCATGCTCCCATCACGCTCCAAACTTTAGACTTTTCTAAGTAGTTGCGTTCCCCCGCCCCCGCTTCCGTCCCGCTCCCATTTCTGGCTTCTAAGGTGTGAATTCACCTTGATAACTTGACTAAAAATGAGCTTCGCTAAAACTTAGCTGAATGAGAATGACGAGATGACCAGTGGAATACGATCTAAGATATTTAAGAAATCAGTGATTAGACAGAAGTTAGAGGTTGCTTTAAATTAGGATATGAGGGCAAATCCTTTGAGATGGTTTTGACATGTGCAATGGACTCCATTAGCTGCATCATATTGTAGTTCCCTCAAAAGTTCCAAGTAATTGAAGTTGAACAGGTGATGTTGCAACATATTTTCCAACATCAATGTTAGTCATCGTGTTAGAGAAGGAGATATAGTCATGAATAAGATCAACAGAAATATGGAAATGCAGAAAACTTTTCCAATATTATTGAGTCACTTTCCAAGTACTCTATATGGGGTGTACCTCATTACTACCATGAAGCAAATGAAGAAGCATATTTTCTAACAAAGAGAGTTCTCTCACATGGCACTGGGGTTGAGAAATATGGATGACATCCTTGATGGCAAGCTAATCTCCCTTTGCCAGCAGGATATGCTAGATTGTTCTTTTCAATTATAATTTAGTGTCATTGAATAATGGAGCTATGTGCCCTTAACTAGTAAAGAAAAATGAATCAAGAAGAAAAAACATGTGAAAATACTCTTGTCATGTGGGTGCTTTTATTAGATCACATTTTTTTTCTTCTAGGCTTCAGAATTATTCAAATCACTTTGATATCAGACATATCTATAATTATTTGCATTTACTTGTTAACAAGTGCATCAAATTTAATTCATGTTCTCCATGATGTGACTAACAGGAAAGATGTTAGTGATGGAAGGTTTTGAAGCAGAAGTATGCCTTCCTATCGACGCTAATGTAGACTGCTGAAGAAGACATAATATAATTAAGCTCAAATTGTGTGTTTTTGCTTATTTATCCTGTAATCAATCAGTCATGCGCTGGAAACTGGAGTCTTTTCTGGAAGTTTATCAATCAGTTGACTATCCTCTCTATGGGTTAGTTTTGCTCCGGTTTGAAATTGAGTGTGTGTGCCGTTTCTGTCGGTATCTTCGCCAATATGGCAAACAAAATCTGTTTTGTTCCAACGTGCCGTTTTCACCGTACTGAAGTGGCTGAAAACGGAAAATGCCAAATGCTAGTGAGAGCACTATTTGGTGTTTGCCATTTGCTGACTTCAAGTGGAAACCAAAGTAGCCTTATGTAAGAAAAACGGGGAAGTTTTGTTACATGATGTGGAGAGGATTGTTGATCGGAATTCGAACTATTGGGTTTAGTAGAACTAAGAGTATAGGTTCTATTTGGCAGCGGGTTAAAGCTATTGTGAGCGTGGTTTAACCTGGGTTTACATTACTATACTCTCAATGTTAGGATATGGTTTGTAAAGAAACCATTCAAAAGAGGAGATGCCTCAAATTAAAGAATCCGTACTAATAATCTGTCTAAATGCTTAAAATGGTAAATAATTTTGGGCTAATTTGCAACTTAATATGTTGAACTATTTTTATGTGCAATTTGCTACCATGAACTGTCCTTTTGAGAGACATAAATTTGTTTTTGCTTAACACCTATTATCGCCTATTTGTAAACAACGGATGCAAAAAGACAAATTTGCCCCATTCTTCCTCAACCCTAACCCTTGTTGTGGATGGCTAGTCTGCGTCACAGGGGTGCAGGTCAGTGGCAGTGGCGTGACTGCACTATTCTGTATGTGTCTGCCGTCTTCTGCAACCCACCTGATGTCGCCACTTGCAACCTGCAAAAGAGACAAGTAAAATTTACATGTTTAGGGGCAAAAAGGTTAAAAAAAAAAGGTCATGCGACCATTAAGTTCGACAGAAGGTTACCAGAGGGTAATTAAGTGCAAAAATTTGGAAGTTCATTGTAGTAGATTTCACATAGAAATAGTTCGATGTATTAAATTGTGAATGTGGGATCAGGGTATTTAGTTGCAAAATAGCCAGCATCTATTACCACCAACTAAAAGAATTAGTGTTATAAGTCTCATGGAGTATTAATTTCTTTTAAGCCTTTTCCAGATGCAGCCATTGTAGTGGATACCATTCAGTCTTATCTTTTCCATACCAGGGGGTATGACTCCCACATGGCTCCTAGTACTTTAGCCACCAACATAATGAGTCATGCTTTCTGCACCACCAACTGTGCCCAAGCCATTCCTAGTTCCTGCATTGCTTAGAACTTTCTTTAGTGGCATTTTTCCTTTCTACTGGCATTTTGTTCTGAAATGGAAAATTGGGAAAGCACAGTAGCTGTTGTAGCACAAAGCTGGGCAACTTTGGTGGGACTGTCAGACTGGGAAATTTATATCATACACCATTTGCATTGACTTGCACATCTTTTCTGTTTCACGCATTGCGTAGCCAATTTCAGTGATCTTGATGTTTTCCTCTTCTAGCGGAGAACCTCATGCTCAAGTTTGGTGGAGAGTTATTGTCTTATTGACAGCGAGTTGGGGAAGAAATGGCCAAGACAATGAGCTAAAATTTGCTTTAACTTAGTCACATATAATTAGCTAAACATTTTATTGGAAGAGATCCTAGGACCAGAATGAATGGTTTTGTGACTGTTACTGGTGCTTCCTCCCAGCTCTTGAAAAAGTTCAGTGGATTTCCTAACTTTGCTCAAAGTGTCTTGCTGAAATAGCCTATGAACTGACCTCTGTGTCGGACACAGTTGTTTTGGACAGTTAAAGCTGGTGGCCTAGATCTACCTTAGGCCTTTAGTAATGTCTTCTTAGCTGCAGATGTTTTTGAGCTTACCAGGTTTTTTTGCACTTCTGTCTGGAAAGACCTTATGAAATATTCTAGTTATCTTTACAGCAGATAAGTACAATCAGAAGCATGTGCATGAGAAGATTCCCAGCCTAGCCTTCTCCTATGATATGTTCTGTCATCTTCTTGGTATCTCTCAATAGTTTTCTTCTTCACCAACTCATCCATGAGATTTGGATGAATACAAATGGAATGTGGATATTGCATTAGACCAGGAAAGGATTGATGCCTACCTACTTCCTGTAACTACATCATCTGAAAAGTGTGACTTAGAAAATATGATATAGAATCGGGCAACATCAATGTGGATAACTCCAGTCTAAAACAACCTTTTAAGAAGTTTGCTTTCAGTCCTTTATTGTCGAAACTAGCAGTTCTAAATAGACATCAAGTACAAGACACAAGGCTGATGAAAGCTGTTTTGTCTCACTATAGAACATGTAATATTTGTACACAATCGGACTTTTAACTGTATAGCTTCTGCATTCCCCTCACTCCTCAGCATGGAAGTATTATGTCTTTTCAGTATTACCAGTAATTGCCAATTGTCACTGCTGCAAATAAAGAATTCTTAGTCTACTTACTCTTGTCTTACTGATCAAGCCACCTCTTAGGACTGCTGTGGCCCTTTGAGCATTTTCATACTTTTATGAGGAGTTGCTATTAATTGATCAATTTAGTTATGTAATTATTTTCCTATGTGCACACTCATTTCATATAATTGTTTTGACATACTGACAGATGAGAGGAGCTTAACTTGATGAACCCCCCAATTTAGAGATTACAGTCGCTTTTCCAGATCTCTTGTAGCAATGAACCATTTAATATACCTGGATAGTACAACTTGTATGGAGTCACTCAGATATCCAACACATTTTACATTCATTTCTTGTAATGTTATTTCCAATGTGCAATCCACCTTTGTTAATCTCGGTGTGTGTCAAATTGAGCATCATATTTCCTTCTTTTTTTCTTCTGCCATTATTACTTAAGATATTGAGCCCCGTTTTGGTACAAAACAAAATCTTACACTTGGGAACGAATATAGACCTCTACTACTCTCTAAATGTGTCTCCCAACATTGTCTCTTGCGCTAATTCGGCAAGGCTGTCGTCAACCAATATGGTTTATGAGTGCTGGAAATAAGGGACCGGAATTTCAGTCGAGGTCAGATTTTTTAACTGGAAAACTTTGAGATTTACTCCTCTCCATGAACAGATTGTTTCTAATGTCTATGATTGACTTCAAATTGCAGATTTAGCTGCTGTAAGAGGAGGGCTAGAATCTGCATCTTCTGGTAAAAGCCATAGCATCCTCCCAACTGCTCTTGTTGTTTGTTATAGAAAATGATCAGGTTTTGTTATTTAGTGATGCTCCCTATGACATGTAATCTTCCAACTCTGCTCATTGTCTCTGGCTGTTGTCAGGACCTAACGATCAAATGCAGACGAGGTCTTGGATTTTGAGTCAGGCCACCCTCCATTTCAAACTCTACTGCAGCAGGTTAGTAATATAATTCTAATTGTAATTATGTATTCTTCGCAGTTGCTTTAGCTCTCTCTAGAAAGCATACGCGCATATGCTGGGCGTCGAAAGCTATATATTTCACATAGATCGCTCTCCTTGGAACCTACAATCTAAGATCTTCACGTAGACCGCCCATTGTTTGGTTCGTGGTCAACTTGGGATCGTTGTTTGATAATTCCAATTACGCTAGTACGTGACAAATGCAACTATAATGTGACGGAGCAATTACAAATGTTACTTTGCGGCTACTTGTTGCAAGCGAACCGAAAATAAATATATTTTAGTTTGTTTGGAAATATGCATAATTGCTTACAAAATTTGTTTGTAGCTTTACATCTGAATTATACGAATAACCTGATAAAATTGTTTAGGAATAAAAAATATATTTATTCATTTATGGTGAAAGAAGGAATCCTCATATGATTGATATTTTAACTGTTGAAAGAGATTAAATTTAATTTTTAATAATTTAGATTAAGTTTAGGTTAAAATTCATCCAAAAGAATGTTAATTGAAGTATGTTTTAATTTTGTTTGAAATATAAATTGTTACCTATATTAGATTAGAACATAAATTAGATATTTATTAGATAGTACCATTCTATTTTTTTCTGTCTTAGAAAATAATTCTTAGTTAAAATTTATTAAACAAAAAAATATCTAATACAAAATTTATTTTATAATTTAAATATAATATAACTTATTGTTAAAATTTAATTTAAAATTGATCAACTTTAATAAGAGAATAATATTTAATTGATTATAATATATAATCAAGTTAAATAATATAATTATTAAAATAATGCAAATATGGACTATATTTGTATTTTTTGTGCTAAATTATAACTTAATATTCTCAACTGTTCCAGTTTTTCAACTTGATATCCTAAACTTTGATAGGTATCAACTTTATATCATTGAAAGAAAGACGAAACTATCCCCATTCCTTCCTTCCCTCCCTCCACCACCCCACTTTTATGCACCTCCCCCGTAGCTGTCTCCATACCACCCTGCCCCCACCCCCACAACCCCCCCTCCCCCTTCCCCTTCCCCCGGCTGAATCAGTCATGCAGTCGCCCCCACCCTCGCGCCACACACTCACCCTCATATCAGGACTGCACCACCCCTGTAGACGTGTCTCCACCTCGTTCCTCCTCTCTCTCCGTCGTGCGTTGCCGCCGTTGCCGTGAGCTATTGCTGTCGTCATTGCCGGAGAGATGGGAAGGGGGGGGAGGGGTGGAGAGGGCGGGGTGCGGGGTAGTTTCTTCAATTTTTTTTTTTTTTTTTTTTAGGGTATCAAATTATAATTTAAAATATCAAGTTGATCAAGTTGAAAACTGGAAGAGTTGAAGGTATCAAGTCCTAATTAGGCTGCCTCTCTCACTATCTTTTGGTTCTTCTTTTACTTTAAGTTGCACATTCACGTGTGCTTTGATTCCTGATCTTTCTTAATCTAATATTATAATATTTGTTATTCTGAGCCCTTTAAAACTACACTTTAATTCCTGAAATTTACTCTCTTTTGAACTTTTTCCTTTTCTTTAGAACAAGTCTAATCCTTGAACAAGTCTAATCCGAAAATTTGGTGTGGTCTCGTCTTTTTCCTGGAGCCCACTTAATTACCAAACAAATCATGATTCGTGTGGATGTAGACTGTTAATAGCTGTTTTGATCAACCGAACTCGAGTGGCTCTTGTGGTTATTGAAAAAAAGGTATAAAATTTCGGCTAGATGACAAAATGTCAATGAATCGAGCCACGGAGACGTATTATTTCTTTTATTTATAAATGGTGGGAGTTGGAAGATAGTGGATTCAAAGACATGTAATGTAGTGTACATAAAAGTTTCGAACGTTATGTCGGATCCCGTAAGTTATGTCGGAAATAAAACAAAACAGTTTTGACCACAAGATCTTAATATGTTTTCAGCAACAGGCCCATCCAGTTTACCTTTAGAAAAGTTCTTCAAGTTTTTTTTTTATTTGCTTAAAAGTCCCCTAAGATTAATAATTGAGTTATAAGTTTCTCCAGTTAAACTATATAATATACAAATATTCTGAAGAATTAAGTTAATTTAATTTATTTGACCGTTTTGTCCTTTTCTTTTCTAATTCTTTTGTTGGTGGTAGTTTTTTGCTCCAACCACATGTTATTATATTGGAAATGATATATGTCAACCAAAAATTAATTTTATTTTTAATTTAATTTTTTTCACCTCATAATAATGAAAAAAAAAGTAATTTTAGATTGATACCTGAAAATCTTTGAGTGGAATGTTGAACATCATTTATGTTTTGATGGGTGAACAAAAACGGACTTATATATGTTTGATATCTTTGTTGTACTTTTCAAAGTAGTTATCATTTTCTTCTTAACATTATTTTTTTAGTAGTCAAGTTTATTGGATAAATGCTAGATGAGTGGGAGCAGGAAATGTGTGAAAAAGGATATAAAAAAAGGTTTTGATAAAGGTACTACAAAAATGACTCGGGACAGACCAAATTTTTACTATTGATAATTATAAGTTTGCCACTTCCAAAAATTACTCACCGGATTGCCCACTTCCAATTGATTTTTTTTATAATCAGGACTGTCAAAATTTTGACAGTTCTAAAAATATATGTTGATTTTTTAGGATTGTCAAAATTTTGACAGTCCTTTCAATTGGTAGGATTGTCAAAATTTTGACCGTCCGGAAGGGAGGGCTACGCGAGGTGACACGAGCGCATGGCTGCGTGGAGGTCGGAAGGGGGGACGAGGCGGAGGAGCGGGAGGGGGAGGAGGAGGCTGCAGCGGGAGGCGGGGGAGGAGAAGGAGGCGCGCGTGCGGTGGAGGACGGGGCCGCTGCTGGGCGTGGGGGCGGCAGTGCGCGGTGGGGGCGGCGGCGAGCGGTGGAGGACGGGGTCGTTGCTGCGTGCTGGGACGACGGCGAGCGGTGGGGGCGGCGGCAAGCGGCGAAGGAGCGGGAGGGGGAGCAGGGAGAGGGAGGTGAAGAGGGTGGGCAGTCCTAGTAAAATTTGGGCTAGTCTGAGTAATTTTTTTTTCTAACTGGAGTAGCACCAATACTGGACTAGTTCTGTAAACCGGGCTAGTCTGAGTCATTTTTGTAGTGCCTTTATTAAGAGCCTAAAAAAAGAGTGTGAAAAAGGAACAAAATAGTTCGCATATAAAATGAATAAAAAAATTGGTACTAGAAGCCAATTTAGTCAAAATTGGAGGAACGAGTGCGCACGAGAAAAAAATATTTTTTAATCAACCTCCAAATTGGTCTATTTTTATAACAGAAAATTTACTGTAGCGAAATAAATTTATATTAAATTCATACAAACGAAACAAGTTTGTTAAAATTTGAAATATAGACAGACTTCGCCAACTCTGTTAGCGGAAAACCAAAAAAATCGAACACGTATGCAAAAGTGGACCCCACAAGCGAAATTCCGCCAACACTGTCAGCCAACACAGTTGGCGGAATTTGGCCTTGTGGGGGCCCACGGGTTGGTTTGGTTTGTTTGGTTTGGTTGGTTGGTTTGGTTTATTTTATTAGTTTATTTTAATTACTTATGTTTTAGTTTTTTTAATTTAGTTTAGTTTTGAAATTTTGATTTAAGAAAATATATTTTAACGAAATAAAATTAAAATAAATTAACAGAAAATTTACTGTATCGAAATTTCAAAATTAACAGAAAATTAAAATAAATTAACTCAGCTGGTGATATGTATCGAAATTTCAAAATATCCCAAATTTCTATCGTTATATTTATTTAATATAAATTTATTATCGGTACAGTAAATATTCTGTTAAAAAAAAAAAAAAATACCGAAAGTAAAATTTGGAGGTTCAAACATCGTTTTTTTACGATTCTAAAAATTTGGTAAGTCCGTCAAATGATAAAACAGTTTATCCCAAAGTACTTTTTCATACGGTCTTTTTGACACAAACTGGACCTTGTTTCGATCTCCCAGTCAAAAGTTATGATACTTAAAAGTTTTATATTTTATATTTTTGCCTGTAATATGTACGTCTTACTTCGGATGAAATTTTTTTCTACACGAATTGTGTTACTCTCGTCGAAAACATACAAATCGACCCATTGTTTGACGAAAAACGATTTGAAAACAAATAGTTATGGTCGTTCGAAGTCTGCTCGACGGCAGACGTAATATTCGTACGGCAGATATATATATTTTTTTTTTTGGTTCAATGATAACATATTATATTTTGGATGTTAAACTAAATAAAAAAAATCAAAATCCAAAACAAAACTAAAAAAAAAAACATAACTGATTGAAAAAAACTAATAAAACAAACCAACCAAACCAAACCACCCAACCGAACCCGTGGACCCACACGCCAATTTCCGCCAACACTGTTGGCTGAAATTGCCCCCTCCCCCTCTCCCAATTTCAGCCAACAGTGTTGACGGAAATTGGATGTGGGGGCCCACGGGTGGTTTGGTTTGTTTTATTAGTTTGTTTTAATTAGTTATGTCTTGGTTTTATTTATTTAGTTTAGTTTTGTAATTAGATTTAAGAAAATTTATTTTAACGAAATAAAATTAAAATTAATTAATTGTAAAGAAAAATTAGGAAAAAATAAAAAAAAACGGTTTGGTTTATTTAGAAAATTGTAAAGAAAAATGTTACTTAAAGAAAAAATGCTATTGCAATGTTTGATAAGAAAAAAAAAGTAAATAAAGTAAAAAATAAAGTAAAAACTAGTATTTATTTGTGTTCTCTAATTTTATGTTTATTTTAATAGTTTAGTTTTTTTTATATGAAAAAAAGACTAAGTAAAGAAGAAAGACAAATAATAGATCGGGAAATGATTTGATTTTTATTTCGTTAAAATAAAATTTCTTAAATCTAATTACAAAATAAAACTAAATAAATAAAACCAAAACATAACTAATTAAAACAAACTAATAAAACAAACCAAACCAAACCAAACCACCCGTGGGCCCCCATACCCAATTTTCGCCAACACAGTTGGCTGAAATTGGCCTCCCACCAATTTTTGCCAACAGTGTTGGCAAAAATTGGGTTGTGGGGTCCACTTTAATTTTTTTTAATCTTTTTTCTGCCTACATGTACGTCTGTTGTGTTTTCCGCCAACACTGTTGGCGGACTCTGTCTCTATTTCAAAAAATTTCAAACTTGTTTCGTTTGCATGAATTTAATATAAATTTATTTCGCTACAGTAAATTTTCTGTTGTTATAAAAGTTATGGACTTTTTGTAACTAAGTTCCTAAATTTTTAGCTATTTTGAAACAAGTACTAAAATTTCTAACTTTTGTAAATGTTGATAGGGGTGAGCATTATTCGATTTTAGGACCGAAAATCGTACCAAATCTTATAAGAGATTTGGTTAAAAGAAAATTGGTTTGGTTTTGGTTTTGAAAACACTAAATTTTTTATTCGGTTTCAGTTTTGATTTCGGTTTCTGTCCAAAACCGAAAACTGAATAAAATTTATACAATTATGTAAATATTATAATTCTATACATATTTTTTAATATATATATATATATATATATATATATATATATATATATATATATATATATATTGAAGTCTAATTTTGGGCACACGTTTGAAATACAACAAATTTGTGTATAAAATTTTAAATTTTTTAATATAATTTATCGAGTCCATTTTTGTTTACCCACAAAAACTAGGATGTATGTTCACCCTTCCACTTAAATGTTGTCACGTATCATTTTTATGCAAACTAAAACCACATTAAAAGTGATTTTTGAACATCGAAAGTGGTTTTGAACTCGATTTTGATACATGTGACAACAGTTGAATGGAAGGAAGGATGAACATATATTCTAGTTTTTGTGGGTATACAAAAATGAACTTTAGTTCATTTACGATCTCAACTGTGGGCTCAATCCATTAAACAATAGCAATAGTTAAATCGAATAAACGGAATAGCTCATTCGGTTTCGGTTTTGCTAATTACAGTTCGATTTCGGTTTTAAATATTTATAATTTTATTTTGACTATTTTGGAACAGTTCAATTTCGGTTTATAATTTTTATAATTATGTTTTGCTAATGTTGACCCCTAAATGTTGATAATGGGATTGCCAAAGGCCTCTTCACCACCTGGTTGGCCAGTACAATACATATTTGACTGACTGTTACTCTTCTGGGCTCATCATTTACACATTATCCTCATTTTCCCCCATAAACCAATCAACAACCAAATCTGCCTACCTTTGTTTGTTTGGTTATCATGATTGGTGGGCACCATGAGTTCTGTATCACATGTTTGGAAGTTAGGTCCTTAGTTCTTGCTATTTTCAGCTTGGTCCCTTTATTTGCTTAGAAATTCCGTAATATAATCCTAAATAGTAGTAGCGCTCTCTCGAGCGAGCTCGAATTTGTTGGGCCATCCAGGATGGCAAATAGTAGCTATGACTCATATGTAGATTTGTCTTTGTAGCTTATGACGACTAATCTACTTCATAGTCATTCAATCAATCAGACTTGGTTATTAATTTAGAGTTTTTATCATAACACTTCAAAATTTATTCTGGGTTATCCCAAAACATTTATTTTTATTTATAAGTTTGTCACGATAAAAATTTATTCGGAACTAGTCTCCTACATAGTATAAAAGTCAACTTTTTTATGTTACTTTTTTTCCTTTTTCATATTTTGTTTCTTTTCTCTCTGTAATTTCAAATATATTAGGGTTCCATGTTTATGCATACAATTTATCTTCTAGGACTAAAATTTGGTTTATGATTCATTTTGGAAAAAATTCTGAAGTTTCGAACCCATTCTAGGGCTTTGAACTTCTGAAATTCGTCCATAGTCGCTATGGGGACAATGATGGTCTGTCAAAATTTTTGGGTCGACCAGGCCAGATCATAAGTGAAATATCATGATCGGGTCAGGTCATGCCCGACTGATTTGGATGGAAGAGGGGTAGCTACTCGCACATTACCGCCTCTTCGATTATTAGGGTTAAACAACATAGGATGTTTGGCCTTCGCATAGTATGCAATTTAATCCTCGCTACAATCCAACATCTTAACCACCGATTGTCTTTTCGTTGCTCCGATAACATGACGTTGCCACTCATATAAGAAGTATGAGACCCCGTTGTACACTGGCGGGACATAGTTTAACAGTTTTGTCCCTCTCCAACAGTCACTAATTTCAATGTGACCGTTTGTACGTAGCCAAACTGACGAAGCACTTTATCAAACATATAAGGCTCATCGATATCATGGCAACTTAATAGATCATGGGATAAAACGACTGGTTGCAATGGACGACTACTATTTCACATATCCTGATATGGATGCCAAACTATCTATAACATAGTAGACTGATCATTATTTAAGTTAGTAATTAATACGAAACAAAATAGTCCAATAAATAAATTAAATAAAATTAAGATGCTCGTCATAATTTAAGTTAGTATAATTTCACCTCCTATACCCGCATAGCTTCAATTGCATTACGTAGGGTGGCCAATGTATGCGGGTGTTTGGCATCTTCCTTAGCCGGCTTCCATCTGCACATTCTAGGTAGGTGCTCGTCACAACTGCTATTAAGTATAGCCCTCTTTAACATCGAAAAGTGCTCGTATATCCATTCATGTACGTAGAATAGTATCATATTAAACAACCAAAATTTATATTATGTATAGAAAGTGTACAAACATATATTTTTACATGAAGTAGAGTTTGGTATCCTGTTATTGTCTTGTAATCAACACAAGATGCTGCACCAAGCTCACGGTAAATGTATGCTAATATACCGCTTTTCCAAGATATTTTTTCTACCATGGATATGTCTGCAAAGTTGAAGAGATATTTGTCATGTATCGACGTTTTGAACTTGTCTGAAATGCCGACAACCCCTAAGATGAACTGCATATATCCTTGGCCACTACATCGTCATTATTATCATTGTCATTATTATCATCGTCATCATCATTGAATGTCGCCTCCAAATATCTCAATGGAAGTCCGTACGACTTCTTGAAGTCAGAAAGAGTTATAAAAGTCTCAGCCTCAACTCCAAGAGAATTGGAGACATGTTCCACAATCTCATCGTACAACTCAAAGTCGTCCTCTGAATAATCATTCATTATTGCATGAACATCAACCCTAAGGCCCAAAATGTAATGGACGTCATCAAGGGTAATCGTCATCTCTCCTGTTGAGAGATGGAAAGTGTTGGTTTCTGTATGTCAGCGCTCTACGGACGCGGATATAAGCGAGTTATCTACCATCTTAAACGAGTATTTAGCTAAATTTTACAAACCGGTGGGGTTGATTTTGGCTTGACGATTTTTTCTAATTCGTCGAACCCCTATGTATTGCACTTCTTTCCGTGGTTGATGACCGTTAACATACGCGAGCTATCCTGAAAAGTAAACAGTGGATTGAAACTAGAAATATAAATATAATTATTTAAAATAAAACTTAATTTATCATAACGTAATGTACTTGGCGGATCGTTCCATATTTGATATGCAATGTGGTTCACGATCGACGACAACAAAAAGTAATCGTTTTAATCCATTGTTGTCGTCTGCTCGGCTGGATGAGAAGATATGGAACCATCGTTGTCCCCTTTTCGGACAATAGGTATGTCGTCATCATCGGAAGAAGAAGAAGAAGAAGAAGAAGAAGAAGAAGAAGCAGAAGCAGGACTAGTAACCGGTTTCTTCGAACGTTGTAGTCTGTTTCGTTCGACTTTTCCTAACTTGAAAGAGTGCCTCAGATTCTGCGATAGTTATTGGTTTCTCAATAACTCTCTCAACATGGTGTGCCTTGCGCTCTGATTTAATCAGGCATTTTGTTTTAGTACATGTGTCGTCAAGGTCGTTCTTCGGATCACGGCTATAAAATAAAAAATATTTTAAGTTAATTAATAGAGAATTAAATTGAACATACATGACTGTAGAAATTTTTTACAATCCTGAGTAATTTCAACAAGTAGCTGTTCCAAAAATCGAAAACCTAAAATCATTACAAACATCAAAAACTCAAGCATTGTTCATTCTAAACCTATTTTTTGATACTACACTACGATATTTAGTTATTCTAAATTACAACTTGATACCCTCAACTATATAACAATTTTCATGTTGATACCCAAATTTTTAAAAAAGACAAAACTAACTCTCCCTTCCCAACCCCATAACCCCTACTTCTCTGACAGCACCCCCCCCCCCGCGACACCCACCACCCTACACCCGCCCCAACACCCCCTCACAAATTTCGTGCCCCCGCCACCTACGTCGCCACTGCGTCCGCCAACACGTGTCCGCCGCTGCTGCTCTCCACTGCGCCGTCCGCTGCTGCTGCTGCTACTCGTCACTACACCTGTTGTCACGCCCCAAATCTCCCGCAAGCTCAATAGTCCCTGCTAAACGTGAATCGCCACGTTGCAGCTCTCCCGCAGGACAATTGTTCTCTTCGGGACGTGATGCCGTACGAGCCTGTAGTTGCATTCGTACAAGGCGATGTTGTTAAACACCAAAGTTATCATTGAAACAACCAAGTTGCAACGAAAGTCAAGTATTATGTACCAAGCACACATCAGAGTAATACGCAGCGAAGCTCTCGATAGGGTCCAAATGAAATGCCACAAAGGCAATGCCACGAAGGCGATGAAATACTCTTGCTCTTTTCTCTAGCCCACAAAGGTACTTACAGTTCATACATCATGTCTCGTATATCCAAGCAGCGCCAATACGCCTGCGTACCTGAAATATTGCCCACAAACGTGGGTCAGTACACAGCCGTACTGGTGAGCGGGGTAACCCACTCATCTAAGCCGACACTAAGTAAATAGTGAATGCAAACAGTTATATGGTGAATCTTTCTAGTTGAATCCTAGATTCATTTCATGGCATAGGGATGACATGTTAAGGAAAGCTGTAAAGCAGTTTAAGCATGCAAGCATTCAACTCAATCCAATAGACAAGCAATATATAACCAACTCGAGGGATTCTAGCATGCAACCCGTCCTACTCAAGCCAAAGCAACACGATAAGATATCCAACCATCAACCAAGCCTCAATATCCATCCTCAACCAAAATTTACAATCCAATCTCAATATACACACTCTTGCCGAGGCAAGGTGGCCGCACCTACACGAAGCACAAACCAACCAAAGTAAAGCAAACCAACTCTTATCTATATGAAGTCACTGGCCAAGCCATAAATGACATATTCTAAGCATTTCGGCGCGCCCTATCAGCCCGGGTAGCAAGCCCCGCTGGAGGTCTCGCAATGCATCGCGACTAGCACGAATCAAATATTTCCCTCCGGATCGATACGGTTCCAGTGCCCCGGAATGCCGTTTCGAGGAAATGTCAAAACTTGTGCACAAGTTGTCCGTGACATGCAGACACCAAGTAGGTATGACGAGAGGATCGAACATTCTCGTCCCACCAAGCGATTCTAGACTCATTTAACCAAATATCCAACCAAAACATCCATAACCATTCGTCCAACATATAGCCCAATGCACCAAATCTCAAGTTATGCCCATAGGCACAATGTCGCTTCTCAACACAGTGTTTCAAATTGGGTGTAACACCCCACGCTCAGAACAATCCCATGGCACAATGCCCCAACAATGGCACAATGCCCTCGCCGATGCAATTGTTCGGTTTCGAACCATAACTGCTAGCTTTGCTTGACAAAGCGCCCAAGTGATACTCGTGCACGGATGCACGCTCGCTCGCCCGAATTCCCGATATTCCCAATGCCTCAATGTATCATTCCAACCGTCCAAGCATAATCCCAATTGTCCAACCTACTGCCTCAAGTAGTGTATAATCCAACTCTAGCTCCAACTATCCATACGCGAAAACCAATTCAAGCCACAATCCTATCCAAGCAAACGACGTACACTCTATGCACGCCTCAGTGTAGTGATTCCCAAGTTTCAGCCCAAGTGTTCAAGCCTTTACATGTTTTCCATATTATTAGGCATGACGGAGTAGAGGAGAAGGGATATAGCCCACTCATAATGTTTGATCCCGTTAAGCATCATGTCCTGCCGATACGGCCAATCCCTTGAATCCGTGGTCCGATGCAAAGCGCGATCTACTCAACTGGTATGACCGTGCGAGCAGGTCGTGCTCTCCAAATCATCCGACCGATCGGACTAAGGAAGATGGCATTATCGCTCCCATCCAGCTATCTCAGTACTGTTCTGAACGAACACCTGACTCCCATCGAACTCCGCTAGCCATCTGCACATGAAACCAACTCAATCAATACTTTTTCCCAAAAATTCAACAATTCAAATGTAACCAGCATTTGTTTTATTCAATCCGACTCAGCGTAACGCACCGTGCGGTTGCGGGCGTTACATAATATACCACTTAGAAATCAGGTTCGTCCACGAACCGTGCTGGTACTCATTCCTATCACATGTCGCTTGTCCAATTCCATAGATCTGCTCTATGCAACTCTCATACTCACGATCCTGACTCAGCATCTCGCTCTGCTGAATGCTCGTACAAATTTCCGAATTTCCACATCCTCCTTGTAGCTCAATACGAATTCCTCGTATCGCTTAGTTTTGGATCGACACATATTTAAGGCGTCCCTAAAATACATGCATTTCAGCCGAGCTTTGCGATAGCAATTTGAACAAGTTACAAGGGTATCTCTATGTCCGAGGCATCCATTTTGCTTTACTCCCAATTGAACCAATCCTGATTTCCATTCCAACATATTCGCTTGAGCACTAGTCTCAAATATGATGATTTCCCACCGACTAGCAACATCCCCAAATATATCTCATGCACCGAACGATCATCTCAACTGATACTACCCCAACTAGGCTACTTACCCAAATATCAACTTTGCTTAGATCAGCTCAGCCAAACACCTTTTCCTGCCATCTCAATACCTCACTGGATGAACATCTATATTGAGGTTCGTGTGATCCACGAAGATCTTGCCGCCACGCCAAAGGGATAGTGTCGCCACATTTTCAACGTAGACACACTCACCACAATTCTTAGGTTGCGCATGGAATAGTTCTTTGCGCTGCTTCCACTGCCTCGAAGCATAGAATATCACCTTTGCCTACCGAACGAGCACGCTTTCCAGACTAAGTTTCGATGCATCTTGTAAATCTGAGGCAAATCTGTCCCTTCCAGTATTCGCAAAGATTTGATCTGAACGAGCCGCTGCTTTAACTTCACGAGCTAGTTTCACAGTCGTCAATTCATATGAATGCTATTCCCTTCCAGGGCACGATGAGTCAGAGGCGATGCCATCGATAAAAATCTGCGACTCTGAATCTCATCAGTTGACTAGGCTATTTCCACCATCGCTCCGATCTTCCGGCTGCATCTTCAGCTGAAGACTATCCCAAGGGTCTCTCAAATCCAACACTCAGTCAATAAGCCAATCTCCAACACACACTACTCATAAATGCCCTCGACGCACTCCCAAATACGCCGCCGCAAGGGTCGTTCTATGGGTCTACAATATTCAATCTCTGATCTGGCGGGCAAGTCGCTAGGGTCAGCTGTCCCGAAGCTACGCTCGATAATTGTAAGTCATCACGATGGTCAGTTACTACAAACCATGCTATATCTCATCTCCAAATCTGAGCCATAATCCAACCATTCCATCCGAACGAACTTTCGAATCCGAGAATTTCATGCACTACCTCTGATGATCTGTCAACCAAAGGCCGCTTAACCTCCTAGAGTCTTGCTATCTATCCGAGCCACAGTTCGAGAACTGCGCTCGTTGAAACCGTCTTCCATCAATCCGTCGTTCTGCCTGAATCCATCAAATTTTTTCGAATTGCCATGTTCGTCTACTCGCACTACCAATTGCAATGTTTCTCGAAACTCAAGACTTGCTCAAATTCTTATCCCTTTGCCGCGTTCCCCAATGCACGTCCAACTTTCTCGAGCAACACAGTGATTTGCTCTATTGTTGCTCCCACATTTAGCTATCTTTAAAAGTCTGTCTGCCACAATCTTTGCCTTCCGTTGTTGCCATAATCCGTCCACGTCTTCCGGAGAATCCGTCTACCATCGTTGCACCATCTTTCCAAAATTTCACTTTCGTTAAACCTGAGTCGACTTCTCGAGCAGCAATATCCAAATTCTTTCAAGTTTGTGTGAATCCATCGCATTACCCCTCCAAACCAAGATCGTGTTTCATTACTCAACCATCAGCTCAAATGTGTTGCCCAAAATCGTAGTCCGTGCTCGCTATCCTTCAATTAACCCATCGCTTCGCTCAAGCGTAACCCAACTGTTCGTTCCGATCCCGTCCATCTCTTAAGCCTAACGATACTTCCATTTGCACGAGTCCGTTCTTGAGTTCTCAAGTCTAATGTATCGAAGAATACTCGAGTCAAATTTCATTGCACTATATACCACTTGGAAATATAGTTGCCCTCGTGCTTACTCTGCGTCGACCAGCGTCTACCCCAAACCGACTATTCCGAGGTGATTCTGTCGAATTACAACTCAATACTCGCTTGCTCCATTTTTATTCTTTCCAACTAAGTCGATATGCACCAACCAACTTATATTCCTGTTACCCGAGTCCGTTCAGGCAATTCCCATCGATGTCTATCCAAAATATTTCAATGCCTTGCTCACTATGTGATATCCCATATACCACTCCGAATCAAGTCGTTACTCGTATTACGATTTCTTGCACTGATCCAAGATCCGTTCGAACCATCCCTTTTGCGTGATCCTGCCTTTCCCAACTCGAGTCTGACACAAAACTCAGGCAATGCCTGAATTATCCAACTCTTTCCATCAATCTCGTTGTGCAACTTGTGCTATGTTCCATTCTTAATTCTCTCAGCTATTCTCAAACCGTCCGATACTTTCGCAACACGAGCAATCCTGTGCAACGATCTCTTTCAAGTAGTCCAGCCCAATACCCAACTGTTCCATACATTTGCTGTACGAGCAATTCGTGCAAACTTATTCTGATATTCCCAAGCCAAACTCAAACCCGCTCAACCAATGCGCCACACGAGCAACTCGTGCAACGCTCTCTGTGATACACCCAGCCAAAATTCAAACTCCGTCCAACAATTTCGCTACACGAGCAACTCGTGCAACGATCCATTCTCATCGAATGCTTCTACTCACAACATGCCGCATAACCAAATCTCGTTTGCCAACCAACTGATCCACTGATGCAATCAGAAACTCCCCGAACGATAAGCCAAGCCAACGGCAGCTATCAACTTATTGCACAAATGCAACAACGTCACCCAACTTGCTGCACGAATGCAACAACGCCTAACGAGTCTAAGCGATCTAACGAAAACCAACAAAAGCACGCAACGAAGCACAACATGCAGCCACAACCTGCAATTTATAGACTTATTGCATAAAATATCCAATGCGACACCGAGTAGAGCCAAGAGCTAAACGACACGCGGAAGCTATTTAGAGTTTGTGATGAAGCGAAGGACCAAGTCCGAGAAAATGAACCAGGCGCTCTGATACCAATATGTCACGCCCCAAATCTCCCGCAAGCTCAATAGTCCCTGCTAAACGTGAATCACCACGTTACAGCTCTTCCGCAGGACAATTGTTCTCTTCGGGACGTGATACCGTACGAGCCTGGAGTTGCGTTCGTACAAGGTAATGTTGTTAAACACCAAAGTTATCATTAAAACAACCAAGTTGCAACGAAAGTCAAGTATTGTGTACCAAGCACACATCAGAGTAATACGCAGCGAAGCTCTCGATAGGGTCCAAATGAAATGCCACAAAGGCAATGCCACGAAGGCGATGAAATACTCTTGCTCTTTTCTCTAGCCCACAAAGGTACTTACAGTTCATACATCATGTCTCGTATATCCAAGCAGCGCCACTACGCCTGCGTACCTGAAATACTACACACAAACGTGGGTCAGTACACAGTTGTACTGGTGAGCGGGGTAACCCACATCTAAACCGACACTAAGTAAAAAGTGAATGCAAACAGTTATATGGTGAATCTTTCTAGTTGAATCCTAGATTCATTTCATGGCATAGGGATGACATGTTAAGGAAAGCTGTAAAGCAGTTTAAGCATGCAAGCATTCAACTCAATCCAATAGACAAGCAATATATAACCCACTCGAGGGATTCTAGCATGCAACCCGTCCTACTCAAGCCAAAGCAACACGATAAAATATCCAACCATCAACCAAGCCTCAATATCCATCCTCAACCAAAATTTACAATCCAATCTCAATATGCACACTCTTGCCGAGGCAAGGTGGCCGCGCCTACACGAAGCACAAATCAACCAAAGTAAAGCAAACCAACTCTTATCTATATGAAGTCACCGGCCAAGCCATAAAGGACATATTCTAAGCATTACGGCCCTATCAGCCAGGGTAGCAAGCCCCGCTGGAGGTCCCGCAATGCATCGCGACTAGCACGAATCAAATATTTCCCTCCGGATCGATACGGTTCCAGTGCCCCGGAATGCCGTTTCGAGAAAATGTCAAAACTTGTGCACAAGTTGTCCGTGACATGCAGACACCAAGTAGGTATGACGAGAGGATCGAACATTCTCGCCCCACCAAGCGATTCTAGACTCATTCAACCAAATATCCAACCAAAACATCCATAACCATTCGTCCAACATATAGCCCAATGCACCAAATCTCAAGTTATGCCCATAGGCACAATGCCGTTTCTCAACACAGTGTTTCAAATTGGATGCAACACCCCAAGCTCAGAACAATCCCATGGCACAAAGCCCCAACAGTGGCACAATGCCCCAATAGTGGCACAATGCCCTCGTCGATGCAGTTGTTCGGTTTCGAACCACAACTGCTAGCTTTGCTTGACAAAGCGCCCAAGTGATACTCGTGCACGATGCACGCTCGCTCGCCCGAATTCCCGATATTCCCAATGCATCAATGTATCATTCCAACTGTCCAAGCATAATCCCAATTGTCCAACCAACTGCCTCAAGTAGTGTATAATCCAACTCTAGCTCCAACTATCCATACGCGAAAACCAATTCAAGTCACAATCCTATCCAAGCAAATGGCGTACTCTATGCACGCCTCAGTGTAGTGATTCCCAAGTTTCAGCCCAAGTGTTCAAGCCTTTACGTGTTTTCCATATTATTAGGTATGAAGGAGTAGAGGAGAAGGGATAGAGCCCACTCACAATGTTTGATCCAGTTAAGCATCCTGTCCTGCCGATACGGCCAATCCCTTGAACCCGTGGTCCGATGCAAAGCGCGATCTACTCAACTGGTATGACCGTGCGAGCAGGCCGTGCTCTCCAAATCATCCGACCGATCGGACTAAGGAAGACGACATTATCGCTCCCATCCAGCTATCTCAGTACTGTTCTGAACGAACACCTGATTCCCATCGAACTCCGCTAGCCATCTGCACATGAAACCAACTCAATCAATACTTCTACCCAAAAATCCAACAATTCAAATGTAACCAGCATTTGTTTTATTCAATCCAACTCAGCGTAATGTACCGTGCGGTTGCGGGCGTTACACCTGTAGTGCCCATTTTTTCTTTTCGGGGAGCGCGTCTAAGAAATACTTGGTATCGTTCGATCGGGACATATTGAATCAAGATCTTTTTCTCGTTATGGATTATTTTTTTTGGAATCAAGTCCCACATTCAACGGATCGTGCCTCAAGGAAGGACTCGGCGGCAGAGTTGCGTGGGGCATTTTCGTTGAGCTGGTTTCTTTGCTCATTTTCGATGCCACTGGTTTCTTTCTCGTTGGTTTTGTGACTTGCGTTTTCTTGAACGGTTTTGATGGATTTCGTTGTCTTCGTTCTTTGAACTTCGTATTTCGTATCGAACTCTGATAGATCGAGACAAGAAGATATTGATCATTTGTTGATCCGTACAGGTGATCGTGTAGGCGATGCGCGAGCGGTGTCCTAAAGATCTTCCTTTTCTCTTCCCCGATTCACCAACTTTTGAGTGGTCTTAATTTCGATTAGCGCTCTTCTTCCAAGTCTTCACTCTTAATTATCTGACTCGTTTGTGCGTTCCGATCAACGATACCATAATAATAAAATTGAATCAAGATAATAAGAAGTAGGCATGACACCCTGATGCTTATAACATAGAAATCACCGATCGAACACCTTGTTACGTGCTTGTCTGCTATGCATGTACATATTTATGTTTCAGTTGTAGCTAGAACTTATTTTTCTATAACTGTGAAATGTGTAATACATATTTGAAAATGTGTGATCACTTGAGAAGTAGACTATACCATCAGAGTATTCCATGAAGTTAAATTCCTTATGTTGTCTTGCATGTTTCGTTTGATAACTTACTTTTAAATCATGCGTGGTCAATGACAACTTGTGCACAAGAGAAGAAGTTTTACAACGGTCGTCGGGGCACTGGGACCGCTTCGGCCTGGGTAGAATATTTGCTAGCTGAAGTCCTAGCACGGGATGAATCGCGACGTCCGCTAAGGGCTAGCTATCCGAAGCGAAAAGATAGCCGACCATCCCTAGTCCGACCAGTTGTAGAAGTATGAAAAATCCAAATTCATGCGTCCAACAAACATGTGTCCCACACGACATAACATCCGGGGAACGATTATCGATTTAGCAAAAATAGGGACATGACAATGCTTGTGTCGCCCTCGTCCGCCCATCGCTACTTCTGCTC
Organism: Iris macrosiphon; assembly: GCA_036927795.1. Lineage (NCBI taxonomy): Eukaryota > Viridiplantae > Streptophyta > Magnoliopsida > Asparagales > Iridaceae > Iris > Iris macrosiphon. The sequence continues at coordinate 97,626,864 of JAYESA010000016.1, read as the reverse complement.
GTTGCTACTGTTGTGCCCCCCTCCGGTCACCGGCGCCGGAAAGGAAGAAGGGGGGAGCTGTGGTGCCCCGTTCCCCCGATTCGGGGAGCGTGGCTAAGAAATACAAGACGGTATCGTTCGATCGGGATAGATTGAAACAAGATCTTATCCTCGTTATGGATTTGCTTCTTCGGAATCGATTTCCATATTCAGTGGACTGTACCCCCAGGATCGACTTAGCGGCAGAGTCAGGAGGGACCTCTCCGCTGCATCTTTGTTGCCTCAGTTTTCGCTGTCGCTTGTTGCTTTCGTGCCTTGAGTTGATTTTCGGATTTGCTTGCATTTTCTTGAACGGTTTTGATAGATTTTATTATTTTCGTTCGTTGAAATGCACTTCAATTTCCGAGATTTGGAATGAGTGGAAGAGGTATTGATCAAGCTGTTCGTGGCAATGCAGGTGAACGAGCAGTAGACGACGCTCGAGCAGAGTCCTGAAGCACCGCTTTCCTTCTCTCTTTCAACCAAATAGTGAGTGGCTTATATTCGATTCAGTTGGACCTTCTTCCAAGCTTTTACACCTAAAAATCTTGCATTCTTGTTTGTCCCGATCAAACGATACCAAATAATAACTAAAAGATGTCAAGATAAAAAGGGAATAGACTTGGATTATATTGCTTGTCATTCAACTTGGGAACGATTACTTATACATCATGCTTGTTCGTTTGGAAATGTTCATCATATGCATAAATATAAGTTAGAATATATACTTCTTGTTTAAATTGTGCTATGTATAGAACTCATCCTGCCATGCAACAAACTGTTCAAGGAGACTATGCAAAATAAATCATGAAATGCTACTTGTTTTGTACTCGTGTTTCCTTAACTGCATGAATTGTTAACTTAGTAAACATACCGTTTGATCACGGACAACTTGTTCACAAGGTCTTAGTTCCTGCGGACGGTTGCTGGGGCACTGCACCGATCCGATCCGGACGGAACTCTTGTTTAGTCTATTGTGCTAGACGGGATGGCTTGTAGCGCCTCTTGTGCTTTCGTTGCATACCATCCTCGTCACCGACTATAACTCGTCCATTATGGCATACGCCAGTGATCCCCTTGTATATTTAAACCTGTGCAAGCTAACTTGTGTCTTCGTGGCAGGGAAGGATATTGTAAGTATTGTGCAGGTGGTTTAGACGGGCAGGTAAAAGTCACCGAACGGTAGCAAGTTTATTTCAGTAATTTCTATATATATACTGTTGCTTGTAAAATGAACTAAGACAAGATAGAAAGACCACAAATAATATGCATGCTTTATCTAAATAACGTATTGATTGGTATAGTTGGGTTAGCTTGCCTTCACCAGTATATTTTGATGTACTGACCCTCGTTGAAACAGGTTCCCCGCACTAAGGAGATCCGAGCGAGGAGCTGAAGTCGTCTTCCCGATCCAGTCCAGCTGTCGGCGTGTTCAGTTCGCACCCATTGAAGCATTTTGAAGCAAGAGCTAGCAACCCAAACACAATATAGCTCAGAGGAAAAGCCGTCATCCCTCCAGGAGGTCTTTACATTTTGAAGTTTAGTAAAGTGATGTAATGTACAGGACTGCTATCTCATTTTGTGTCCACATTTTTGTAAGCCCGTACGACAATCCTTATGACTCGTTCAAGAGTTTGTAATAGATGTTTATTATCAATAAAGAGAACTTTTCCATGTTTCAACTTGTGTTTCAATTTATCTGCATACTCTGAATATGTGCTCGCTATGCAAAATAAAATACTTAGCCTTGTGCGGTGCGCAACCTAGGCCCGCACGGCGGTCACACCCGGGGGACGACTATCGATTCTACGGAATCGGGGCGTGACATGTTGGTATTAGAGCACAGCTTCAAGTTCCTTTGACCTCGTACTGGAAAAGTTCCTTTAAGATCAAATCCCTGTGCAAACTCTTGAACTCGTTAGGCCAAAATAAGATACGTTCATACAATGAGTCCATAATATATTATGATATGATGTAATTTACCTTCTTTTGAAGGAATGGCACCAGCTCAATCCTGAGTGCTAGCACCGGACGAGACACAAGCCCAAGAAAGTAGTTCGGGTACTTCAAGAAATTCACGAAGCCAGAGAGCCATGTCTCGCATCGATCCCATCCAGCAAATATTGCGGATATTGGTGGCAAACCAACAAAGGGACGAGGCTCGCTACGAACGGGCCGAGAAGCGAGCGGAGGAGAGGCAACTCAAGTTTCAAGACAATATAGAAGCCAGATTCTCAGTCCAACAGAAGTAGGTAGATACCCTGCAATATATCGTGCAGACTTTGGCCTCCAACCATTCCGCGGCAAGAGAGGCGACTCCGGTGGATCAAACCACACTTGAAGTCGAGACGCATCAAACTCCAAGGAAGAGGAATGTGACTGCCTTCGACTTTGGCGACTTCAAGAAAGTCTGCAACACACCATTCAATGGGACTGAAGACCCAATCGTGGCTCTAGATTGATTGGCCGAACTTGAAGACCATTTCTCCATGCTGGAGGTCCTCGAAGAGAAGCGCGTTGCATGCGCTCAACTGTAGCTCCGTCTTAACGCGCACGATTGGTGGGACATGCATCGACGATCTCTTCAAGTTGACCATGGAGAGGAGGCGATCACGTGGGCGACTTTTCGTGCCGCGTTTGAAGAGAAGTTCATACCCCCCTCCCATACGTCGTCAAAAGGAGAATGAGTTCGTGCAATTACGCCAAGGAAGCATGACAGTTAAGCAGTATTCAGCCGAATTCAACCGACTCTCTAAATTCGCAAGCTCCTATTTACCTGATGCAGCGAGTCGAGCTAGAAGGTTTGAAGAAGGTCTGTGCCCTGCCATCCATGCGTACATAGTCGTTCATCAGTACGAGACTATGCGGGGAGTCATGAATCATGCCCTATCTCTTGAACCACAGTATCCTCATGTTGCTGCCGGAGCTGTGCATACCTCCAATCACAAACGCCAAAGCAACGAGAAAGAAAACAACGCTGCAAAGCGTCAAAACAACGACGGTTTATAAAAAGGGGATTTGAGCAAGATCTGTTTCTTCTGCAAGAAACCTGGGCACATGGCCGACAAATGCCGAAAGAAACTTGGGTTATGCTTAGCTTATGGTGAATCAAACCATGCAGTTCGTGACAGTCCGTTGCTCCATGATCGCCGTCCTCAACATAATGTTTCCTAGCGGTAGGTTCTATTCCTAAGTTTCGGGACGAAACTTCCAATTAATTGGGTAGGATGTGGTGCCCCGTTCCCCCGATTCGGGGAGCGCGGCTAAGAAATACAAGACGGTATCGTTCGATCGGGATAGATTGAAACAAGATCTTATCCTCATTATGGATTTGCTTCTTCGGAATCGATTTCCATATTCAGTAGACCGTGCCCCCGGGATCGACTTAGCGGCAGAGTCAGGAGGGACCTCTCCGCTGCATCTTTGTTGCCTCAGGTTTCGCTGTCGCTTGTTGCTTTCGTGCCTTGAATTGGTTTTCGGATTTGCTTGTATTTTCTTGAACGGTTTTGATGGATTTTATTATTTTCGTTCGTTGAACTGTACTTCAATTTTTGAGATTTGGAAAGAGTGGAAGAGGTATTGATCAAGCTGTTTGTGGCAATGCAGGTGAACGAGCAGTAGACGATGCGTGAGCGGAGTCCTGAAGCACCGCTTTCCTTCTCTCTTTCAACCAAATAGTGAGTGGCTTATATTCGATTCAGTTGGCCCTTCTTCCAAGCCTTCACACCTAAAAATCTTTCATTCTTGTTTGCCCCGATCAAACGATACCAAGTAATAACTAAAAGATATCAAGATAAAAAGGGAATAGACTTGGATTATATTGCTTGTCATTCAACTTGGGAATGATTACTTATACATCATGCTTGTTCGTTTGGAAATGTTCATCATATGCATAAATATAAGTTAGAATGTATACTTATTGTTTAAATTGTGTTATGTATAGAACTCATCCTACCATGCAACAAACTGTTCAGGGAGACTATGCAAAATGAATCATGAAATGCTACTTGTCTTGTACTCGTGTTGCCTCAACTGCATGAATTGTTAACTTAGTAAACATACCGTTTGGTCACGGACAACTTGTGCACAAGGTCTTAGTTCCTGCGGACGGTTGCTGGGGCACTGGCACCGATCCGATCCGGACGAAACTCTTGTTTAGTCTATTGTGCTGGACGGGATGGCTTGTAGCGCCTCTTGTGCTTTCGTTGCATACCATCCTCGTCACTGACTATAACTCATCCATTATGGCATACGCCAGTGATCCCCTTGTATATTTAAACCTGTGCAAGCTAACTTGTGTCTTCGTGGCAGGGAAGGACATGATAAGTATTGTGCAGGTGGTTCAGACGGACAGGTAAAAGTCACCGAACTGTGGCAAGTTCATTTCAGTAATTTCTATATATATACTGCTACTTGTAAAATGTACTAAGACAAGATAGAAAGACCACAAATAATATGCATGCTTCATCTAAACAACGTGTTGATTGGTATAGTTGGGTTAGCTTGCCTTCACCAGTACATTTTGATGTACTGACACTCGTTGAAACAGGTTCTCCGCACTAAGGAGATCCGAACGAGGAGCTGAAGTCGTCTTCCCAATCCAGTCCAGCTGTCGGCGTGTTTAGATCGCGCCTATTGAAGCATTTTGAAGCAAGACCTAGCAACCCAAACATAATGCAGCTCAGAGGGAAAGCCGTCATCCCTCCAGGAGGTCTTTACATTTTGAAGTTTAGTAAAGGGATGTAATGTACAGGACTGCTATCTCATTTTGTGTCCACATTTTTGTAAGCCCGTACGGCAATCCTTATGACTCGTTCAAGAGTTTGTAATAGATGTTCATTATTAATAAAGAGAACTTTTTCATGTTTTAACTTATCTTTCAATTTATCTGCGTACTCTGAATATGTGCTCGCTATGCAAAATAAAATGCTTAGCCCTGTGCGGTGCGCAACCTAGGCCCGCATGGCGATCACGCCAGGGGAACGACTATCGATTCTACGGAATCGGGGCGTGACAGGAGCTGCCGGAGAGAGAGGAAAAGGGAGGAAAAGGGAGTGGGGAGGGACAATTTGATCTTTTTTCTGGGTATCAAGTTATCACCTATCAAAGTTGTGGGTATCAAGTTGAACATTTTAAATAGTTAAGGGTATCAAGTTATAATTTAGTCATTTAGTTATAACAAAGATTGGAAAAAAAATTGTTAAAAAGAAATAAAAATACAAAAAAAATAGAGATGGAGATGATGGAGGAAAAAAATTGGGAAGAAGATTCGTATATTGATTGTGAAGAACCTTTAGGTGTCATCTCAGAAATTGAATGATGTTTGGGAACGGAGGAGGTGGAGAGGAAGAAATTTAGGAATTTGAAGTGAAGGTAGGAAGGAAATAATTTTGAAGAGAGGGTGTGAAAATTAAAATATTTTAAAAAAAATTTGCTAGGGCGTAGGGGGGAGCACCCCTCGTAAGAAAATGGTTGTCCCGAGTAAAAGTTCTTCAAAACAGTGCTACCCCAATCCTGGATAGCTCCGAGTAAGTTTTGAACTGCCCCGATAAAAACTGTCAGCCCCCTTTCCCAGTGCACATTGGTTGCTAGTCCGGCCATTGTTTAGACCAGAACCGAGAGTTATGGTGAGAGTGGGTTTGGTTGGGTTGGTGGCATGTGTAGCTTAGATTGGTTTGAGTGATCCAACAGTCCACATCTCAAACCTAAACCTATATATATTCTCATTTCTCTCTCTCTCTTCTCATTATCTTTCCTTTTCATTTCTCTCCCTTAGGTTTCTTCTCCCTCCGTAGACAAGTACATCTTGCACAAGAAGAAGAATCATGGATTTATGCATGCTCTGATTCTTAATAATTCATGTTTATTTCTAGATCATATTATTGGGACCGAGCACCCCTTCATCTTTAATACTTGTTGTTCTTGATTTTCTTTGTGGGAATTGCATGGACCTAAGTTTGGGTCTATGGGTTTACTTTTATTTTTTTGGGGTTTGATCTCCCAAAAACTATATTTTACAAAAATAATTGACTCATAGTGTAGAGAACCATATTTTATGTAACTTTGCTTTTGGCCGTGCTCGATTCCAAGTCCAACTAAGTTCAGTGCTAAAACTTGATATATATACCAAAATGGTTGACTGGAGAAGTGCTCTGTGAAGAGTATGCAAGATGATCCATTTGGCATAGAAATACGTATGTTTTACTTAGGGCGCATTGGTGTGTTGTCCCAATTCTTCGTACGTACTAATCATATTACACTCAGTCTCCTAGCAAAAGTGTGCCAGTCACACTCCTTGAGTCAGTGTCACACTTTCAAGAGAAAAACTCAGTTGGCGCACTTTGGTGCATATTCAATCAAAGTTCTCCCGGGGAAACCAAGAGAAAAGTGTGCCACAGTCAGTCAGCACACTTTCTTTGGTTTGGCAATATGGCAAACTTTTTCTATGTTTCGTCAACCGGCGTCCTTTTCTTACGTAGGTCTGCTTGCACACTTTCTTCCCTCTTTGTTTCCTTGGAGACGAAGCTTTGGTTGGTTTCTCGATTTCTGTATTATTGATTTGTGTGCTCCTCAACTGACGAATTTTTTGACTTCAAGCTTTGACCTCGGATTGTGTGTTTTGTCTTTTAGCTAGCTTGCTCGCGCACTTTCTTTGAAAGCACGCATTATTCTTGCCCGCACACTTTTGTCAAGTGTGCCGTCTTGGTTAACTTGACAAAGTGCGCCACCCACTTTTGTAACTCGCACAATTTCTTGCGAAAGTATGCCAACCTTGTTCTGTGAGTTTGTGCGCCAACCTTATTTCTGTGAGTTTGTGCGCCAACCTTGTTTTGTGAATTTATGCGCCAACCTTTGGTGAGTTTGTGCGCCAACTTTACTTTTGTGAGTTTGTGCACCCCTTTTGTAGTTCATGAAACTTTATGCGTCTGACCTTCATGCGTACAATTTTATGTGCATGTTATCCTCAGTGACCCCATGCGTGCACATAATATTTTCATTATCTGTTCACTTATCCTATTTGGAATGTTCTTATCATCATCTATCACACCCGATTCCAGATTTGGTATTTCTTGAATATCTAGAATTTAATTTTTTTCTTCTGATGATGTGTTTCTGTTTAGAGAGAGGCTACCCGAGACCAGTAGAATATCCATTAGTATTGCCATAGACCCGGTTTGGGACCCTCATGTAGAATGGACATTTGGTTCGGTTTATTTGATTGAACCCATGACTAAACTATATTTCTCTTCTCTTAGCATATATGAGTATTTTCTCTCTCTTCTCACTCATTTTTTTATTTCACTCTTCTTACTTCCTTCTTCCTTCAAGCACCATCTAGCCAAACCCTAGCCCTAGGGAGGAGTTGTCGTTACTTGGACCGCGAGAGGTATAGGCTAGGAGACACCCAAGGCAAGTACATCTTGTTCAATGGTGAAGCCTTGATTTTTGTATTTTTATATATATGTTATTTTAAAAAAAAAATTAATGGAAAATATTCTCATTGAGTTGTTGATCATATTTAGTTTTTAGAGTTTTAGATTTTTTTGAATGAAATTGAGTATATCTGAATTTGAAGTTTAGTGTTTGCATGGATTCTATGTGTTTTTGTGGTTTTGATCTACTAAAACATAGTATTTTAGAAAAAATAATTTTTGTTGTGGATGGAGCAATTTATTTTGAGCATTTTGACTTTTGATTCACTTGATTCAGAGTTAAAATGAAGTTTTTAAGGATAAATATTTTTTTGGGTTTTTTGGAGTTTTTGCCATGGCTGAACCTGCTATTTTGGAGAAGACAAAATTTGTATGCGGTCAGCGACCTATGCGGCCGAGAGTTCTATGTGGCCCGAGAGGGTTATGCGGCCTGAGCTTCTTGTCGAATACTGACTGTCATGATCCGTACCCGAAAATTGGACATGAGTCGTGGGTACGTCCAGCCTATGCCACAACATCGGCGGTAGAACGCTGTATAGGTCACAATATAAACTAACACATCTCACAATAATATATAACATGTCAAAGATCTCAACTACATAAGGAGGACAAGATGAATACATGATATAAATATAATGTCAACCAATACTCAATCACAATAATATCAATAGGAATATGAATTGCACGATAAAGATATGAAATAATATAAAGAAGTTCCAACACATAAGTTTAGAAATAAATATCTCAAACAATAACAATATGTCTAAGAGTCTAGCTAACTTGAATACAACATAAGTCTCAAATACTATAACTCAAAATATCTCAAAGTGGAACCATCCTAATAAAATATAAATGCTAGGCTCTAAATTACTACTAATGGGTCCTCTACTAGAACGGGATCCTCCTGAGTCTCCTGGATGTAACCCTCGTCTACTCCCGGTCTATAGTATATAGGAAAAAAGTCCTCGAGATCCTCTAAAAAAATGTTATCTAGTCAGGATTGGAGAAAAGCACATAAACTAACAGCAATTCCAATTATAATAATAAAAACTAGAAAGCAGTGAGTAAGGAATATACATGATGGAATAAAATACTGAAATGTAAGGAAACTGGAGAGACAATCATCATATCATAGAGAAATAACTAGCAATGAGTACACTGGTAATGGTAAACAGTGAAAGCAGATAATTGTGAATACTAGCAATGTATGAACTAGAATAAAGGAATAGAAATACTAGCTAAGTGCCTTAAAATATTAGTTTGTTATGTGATCGGCTTGGGACTATATCAGGCTTGATATATGTTATAAGCTATGATACATGTGAGGTCAGGCTAACTGTCTGGTTAGCTATAATGAGATCAAAAGTTAGGCTAATCATATACAACAGGCTATGGGCATGTAATATGGTCAGGCTATACCCTACGTGATATGTGGGGTGAACTATGATGCATATAAGGTGGAGTATGATCACATAACTTGTTAATATTTTTTCGCCCCCGGCTAGTACGATGGATCCAATCATGACTCATCATGACAGGTATCTATGATATTAGCCCGTGTATCCACTGTGTCAAAATCAAGTATACACTACAACTAGAATCATAGTAATTATCAAAAATAATAAAAACTGTCAGAGAATGTACTCGTATGTGGTCCTGAGCAATGTGTGAGGATCGATGTCCAAAATGGATTCACAATGACCTAAATATGAAATATAAGTGTCAAAGAGTGATATGGGATGATATACATGGTTAACTAACTTGTTGTTATATTTCTAGGCCACTTCTAGGTCCATAGTAGGGTATACCAGTTGATATTAGTTAATATAGCTATACTAGTCACTACTAGCTAATATTAGCTATACTAGTTATTATATCATACTATGTACCTTATACTTACTTTAGACTTATGTATATCTCTATACAGTATCATAGCCACAATGCCCATTACCTAACTGTTACCCATATCAATCCTTAGATATCAAATTCTAACACTAAAATCAATACCTTACTTATGTATAAATATATTGCTCATGTAGTTTGGTATCATAGGTATCTAATTGATACCTTAACTAAGTAAGCCTACTTTAGGGTACTAACTTATACTCTAACTGACTTACCCCATAACCAAGTCTGATACATCCCTAGGTACTCGACTGATACCCTCATCGATACTCTAAGATATACTCACATGTATCTCGTATATCCTACCTACTAAAACTATTACTGATACTAACATTATTACTGACACTTGGTATTTATCAATACTCATGTCCACACACTTACCTAACCCTCACTAACCACACACATATATCATATCTAATTCTTAATACCCAGTACCTAATCCATACTTGGATACACAACCTTCCCATTATACACTTTCATTGATGTATAGTGCTAAACTCTTCTGGTGCACACTACACATATTGCAGGCACTTAAATCACCAAGTATTACTCAACTTCAGATACATAATTCTAATACTTTTAATCTGCAGGAATTCCCATACTACAGACCTTATATGCAATGTCAACCGCCTAGTTATTCCTTATTGCTACTCCAGTTGCTGCTATTACTGATACCCCTACCTGCAACTAACTGTAACTCGAGCTCTCCGCTTCACTTGGCCAGCAATTAACACTAAACCCAGGTCTGTAACAGACCCTTCTTTGCTTACTAGGCCAACTATTGTCACCATTTGTTATAGTCACTGCCACTTTGTTGATACCAAAGTATCAACCCCACACTCCGATCTCGAGTCTCAATAAGACTCCAACCTAAGGTCCCCTTGCCTGCACACAGTGCAGACCATCTTTCCTTACTGCATTAAGCCTCCTGTATTTCTAAACTGACAAGGACCCAGTCTCACACCTCGCTTAATCCTGGACACAGTACCCCCTCTCACCTGAACCCCTGCTACTCACTAATACCCAGCTCCCATCCTATATGGTGCTCAAGTCTCTCCACTGCTATGGTTGTACTCTCCTCATAACAGTGCACATGCATTCATGCTTTACCCGAGCCCAATTCACACAATGGACTCCTCACTTCCTTGCAACAATGAGTAACAGTGTACACACCAACCCAATTTTCCCTCATCACTGGCACACAGTGTGCACAGTGCACACGCACTTAACTATATATATATATATATATATATATATATATATATATATATATATACCCATATATATATACACTATTAATGAATATAACATCTAAATAGACATATTTCTAATAGAAGTCAATTTATCAAACACCCATAGTGCATTGGTGGGAAATTCGTGATACACCTCCAACTATGGTACCAACACTCCCAATAACCATTATACATCATATCTATATGTCAAAATCATCCTTATATCACTAAATTAATTAGTTATAATGCAATTTAAAGACAAACTACACTAATGGACTCAAAAATCCCAAAATAGAGCTACGTATCACACCGTATTATACCGTATCATGATACGGCCTATCTGTATTCAATTGTGGACGCGTATCTACCTCCACATGACCAATCTAACACTACTTAGGTCTAGCAAACCTAAAGACAAACACTTGGTATCTTATTCTCGGATTTGCTCCAATTTGGACACAAAACTCAATGTAGAAGTCACAATAGGGGTCATAAGAATATAGTTCTTCTTCCTATAGGTATCCCTAATGCATGGGTGAGTTTCTAATGGTCAAATGCAAAAATTAGAACATAATTAAAGAGATATTTCAGAATTATACCTATTGAAAGATAAATTTTTAATAAAAACTCAATATGACACGAGCTCCTAGCCAAACTCATTTTTCTCCAATGCTCATAGAAATCCAAGCTCCTTGTGCTCCTTGATGATGATTAGGGAAGGAATTGAAAGTGGTTTGGTATAATTTGGTTAAGGAATGAGTTAATTTGGGAAAGAACACTAATTAGAAAATAATTGGGATGAAGAATGAGAGGACTCTCTCCCCTATATTAGGGTCGGCCACATACTAGGGTTTTGGTTCATGCCAAAATGTCCACAATGTCCCTATTGGGTTTTCATAATGAATAACTAATTATGGAGAAGCTTATATTCTTAATGAGGTATTTAACTAACTTCTAATTAATGAAAGGGATATCTAAATTCTAGGCTAATGTGACTAGTCTAAGTGTTGAGTCTATGATAATGTCAAGTCTAGTCCACTAACCAATAATATTATTAGTTACAATATATACATAATACACATTATATATAAATAGAACATAATATATATAAATATTATAAAATGACAAAAATACCCATGTTCTAGAAATATGGTAGTGACACTGACAACATGCGTCCATCTTGTTGGGTGCATGACTACTTATTTACTCAGTGTTCTGGGACTAAGTACTTGAACTTCTTGTGTATTCACTCATTGAACGAATGAAAATTTTGCTAAGTCCAGAGAACATCCATGCGGCCGAGAGACTTATGCGGCAAACAGTTCATGCGGCCACGAGCTATTTCCTTTGGACACATGACTCTGAACTGTTTGGCACATCTTTTTATGATTCTTGTCTTTATCTCACTGACACTTTATGGCATGTCACATCTATGGCATGTCTATTTTCTGCTGTATGTTGTGATGTGTTTGGTATATCACCTTGAGCTCCTTTGTGGTACTTGTTGCTTGGGGTTCTGACCCCACTGGTTTTGTATAGCCAGATTACCCTGAGGAGAACCAGGATCCACCGTACTTCCAGCAAGATGGCTCGCACTCATAGGACTACGGCCGAAGCTCGCAGGTGGGTTTCCTTCCTCCACCCATCGTAGTGTTATTTCATTTTGTGGTATTTTAGCAAGAAGCTGTGTTAGCCCCTTATTTTGAGAATCACTTCTCTGACTTCGGTCAACATGATATAAATATTAGACCATGGCTGATATATTTGATCATGTACAATTATACTCTGCTAGTGCAGCATTTTGTATTCACTAGCTTTATGATCATATGTGGTATGTAATTTGGGATATTTTTTTATTTTCATATATGATATACTCTTGTACTTGTGTTGATGGATTGAGATGCTAGGATTTGTCGGCCTTAGGATTGACGTCATAGCATGCTAGAGTCCACCCATATGTCTTCTAGACAACCTTAGCACATTGCACCTTACTTCGATATTCTGCAAGGTATGGTTGGTCATGTCAGTCCTCGTATTTATCCAGTGTTCTGGGAGCGGGGTGTGACATCCTCTATGTGGTTGATCCTGATCTTGCTTGTGTTATGATTTTAAGAAAGAATGGACTTAGAAACCAGACCTCATGCTAGACGTGACCATATGCTAAGATTGGCTTCATATATGGCATGAATATGTGTTGGACTTGAGATGTTCTGTGTGGACCAGACAAAGTGAATAGTGACTAACCAGCTATGTACATGACATAAGCTTCGTGTTATAATGTGATCAAGATTTATCTGACCCAATAATAATTGGTAATTAGACTCGAATACTCTATCCATGCTGATATGATTATCGCCTGATAAAGTTCCTGATCTAATGTGTAGTGAGGTGCGACATATCGTGTTACGTATTAAAGTGATTATATTTGGGATCGAGAATGCCTCTAAATTCCTAAACACGTGATAATATAAATATACTATTTTTTCCAGCACGGGCATGATATGCGAGTCAAATACTAAAGTGTGGCTAGGATATTAATTTATTGATTGTTGCATACACGTTCGGGTGAATCCAGATTAAACTTCCATGGATTCGTATTTAGTATGCCCGTACTTCGTATCATGTAGCCATGGCTTAAGATTTTCGAACACAATATAGGGTTAATTAAGCAACTAAAAGTGCTTGTAACATGGGGTGGAACGGTATCCCAAGATTATGCCAACGAGCATTCCCACAGAGATTTAATCTAAGTGCGTTGTAGGCTGGCCACCACAAATACTGTATATCATCGGCCTTAATAGAGTGCAGTATCTGACCTATTATAATATATCAAGCCACTGTTTAACTATAGGAATATTGGAACCATTAATACCATATTTTTAGCGCAGTGGCCCTATGGAAAACTGGTGCAATTAGTGAAATACATGTATATTCATCTATTGGCTAGGTTAGCTCAAGTTCGGCAATGACGTGATCTAAGGATACATATTGTGCATTATTCTGAGATAACCTCACACTCCACAAATAGCAAGCAGTACAAGTATTTAGTCTATTTTATTAATTGGACTTGGTTGTGATTGTATTATTCTGTTAGTAGCCTAAAAAAATGGACTATCATAGTGTGATGGATTCAACCCTTGTCCTTGTTTGGTTGTAGGGTTGGGCCTTTTTGCTAGGATATGCCATGGACCTACGCTACGACGCATAACTATTTTATATATTTATTGCTTTGAGTTTTGATCTTCTTTTCGTGCTTCCTTTGTGGCACTTGTTATTTGGGGTCCAACCCCACTGGTTTTGCATGGCCTAGTTTCGAGCCAGCACCCGAGGATCTAGCGTACTTTTTCCCGGCTAATGGTACGTACCAGGAACATGGCCGCCGAGGATAATAAGTAGGTTCCTTTATTCACTGCTCATCTTTTGTAAACTATATTCTTTTGGACGTTCAGCCAACCGAAACCTGTTAGCCGACAAATCTGGACACTAGTTCCTTATATGACTGTATATATTCAGACTGCAGTTGACTCACTGTCATGTATACTTTGATCTTGCATCTGCCACATTATTTTATTTCGCCAAATCTCAATAGAATATTCTGATGTGGCGTTTGAGATGCCTTACTGCTTATTCTAAAGTGTTCTATATTATTGCTTCTTGTTTGAATGATTGAGACATATAAGTTCTTGACCCTAGGAGACTTGATTGTAGCATGCACCCCTTGTCTAGTTACAGTCGTGATCGCCGTACGACGAATAGTACCTTGTACGGGATAGCTGGCCATGTCCGTCTCCGTATTTTGGTACTGGAGTGTGATAATGTTTTATTGGTGGCCCATGCAGGTCTGTTCTACAGACTTGTGTGGTGTCATGGTCATAGGAGTCTTAAAAATATGATTCTTCTTAAAATTCTGAAATTTTCCTCTTCGATAGTTAGCTTAAAATTTCCCAGATTGGTTGCTTCCTTGTTCTTTCTCGTCCTGTACTTGATGTTTCTTGTGCTCTTCTTTAGTATTTTTCCTCCTCCAGATATTGTAGCAACAAGAGAGACAGAGTTGCCAATGGAACGAGGTCCTGTAGAACCCCAACCAGGGATCCAAATTGAGCCCACGATAAATGTGACAAAATAGCAGGCTCCAGGTATTCCATACCTCCCGTAGTATCGACAGCACTAGATATGCCGACCTTGCTAGAAATTATTTAGGGAATGTTGGCTGCCCAACAATATCAGATGGTGGTTCAGCAGCAACAACATCAAGAACAATAACATCAACAGTTTCAACAACAAGAACAGAATGTCCTGTTGAACCAAGGGTTGCAGACGGCCCTGGAATGAGGCAAAAGAGTAAATTTTGGGGCATCTGTTAGGTTTTACAGACTGAATCCCAGATATTTTGATGGCACAAAGGATGCCATTATGGCAGATAATTGGATCCAAGATATTGAGACCATTTTGGCAGCAGCTAAAGTTTCGGCTGAGGAACAGGTTGACCTGGTTTGCTTGCAGCTCCAGGATCATGTAAGAGATTGGTGGGCCACGATGGAGATATGAGTGAGGCATCATATTTTATGGGACAATTTTAGAAACTGGTTCAAGGTAAAGTACTTTGGGATTGTAGCTCAGTGCGAGCTACAACAGAGATTTACTAACCTCAAGCAGGTTGGAAGGACAGTGGATGGTTACGAGGAGAAGTTTTGCCGACTGAGCAAGTTTGCTCCGACCATGGTGGTGACAGAGTTGGAGAGAGCAATGAGATTCCAGCAGGAACTTCACTTGGAGATCTTACATATGGTAGAGGTGCATGACTCCCAGACCTTCGAGTCAGTATTAATAGTGGCCAAGAGGGCTGAGCTTACCACTCAGAGGATCGCAGTAAGAAGAGTAGACCGGAAGAGGCCTCATGGACAGAGTAGTGAGAGAGGACCAGCACCGCGGACGTCAACACCATCCCCTGGCATTCTCATACATGATGTGACACCGAGGAGGCCAGTGACCTCGACAGTAATAGCACATATTCGACAGCAGCAGCCGAGACAGAAGCAACAACAATAGCAACAACAACGGGGAGGGCCGATGGGTTGTACATATTATAGCAAGGGAGGTCATACCTGAGATGTTTGTCGGGTAGCTAATAAACTATTCTTGAGATGTGGAAGCCTCGATCATAAGATTTCCACTTGTCCATTAATACAGTGGCCAGGAGGGCCTGCACAACAATTTTCTGCATTGTCAGCTCCAAGGGCAGTACAGCAAGGAGGACCAATGGTGGCAGTACGACCTATAGCTCAGTGTCCGTTGCCGATGCAGGCTCAATTTTACCGGCAACAGCAGCAACGTGATCAGCAGAGACCACAACAACGATACTAGGGAAGGCTGCAGCAGGGAGCTGGACAAGGCCAAGGACAGGCGTTCACATTATCTCTAGAAGAAGCTATGGCGTCAGGTCACATGGTGGTAGGTAACATTCTTGTTACATCTTTTCCTGCCATAGCATTAATTGATTTAGGAGCATCACACTCATTTATATCTGCACAATATGCGACACGTATTGGATTAAAGTTTGAGGCAATGCCAGAGAGGCTGAATATACTCACTGGCAATGGGATCGTAGGAGTTAGTAGAGTATGCTAGCATGTCTACTTGTAGTATGTGGGCATTTATTACCTGCAAAGTTGATCGAGTTCCCTATGGAAAAATTTGATGTTATCTTAAGTATGGACTGGTTGAGAGACAGTCATACGACGATAGACTGTCATGAGGGTAAAGTATTATTTAGAGTCCCTGGTCTAGAGGAGTCTGTCCTTAGCAGAATAACCGGAGACCAGCATAAAAAGGGAATCGCAACAGTAACGACGGAAGAGGATCCGATATCTAAAATAATTGAAGAATTCATGGACGTCTCTCCAGACGAGCTTCCCGTATTACCCCCAGTTAAAGAAGTAGATTTCTATATAAAGTTGATGCTAGGAGCAGAACCAATATCCTATAAGGTATACCCAATGTCACCATCCGAGCTTGATCAGTTATATCGACACGTGGAAGAACTGAAGGCAAAAAAGTTTATTCGGACTAGTGGATCACCATGGGGAGCACTAACGGTGTTGGTGAAGAAAAAGGATGGATCGACGCGGTTGTGCATGGATTACAGGCGATTAAATGCGGTAACAGTGAAGAACAAGTACCCATTGCCAAGGATTAATAATTTATTTGACCAATTAAGCGGAGCAAGAGTCTTCTCCAAGATAGATCTGCGATCAGAATATCATCAAGTGCGAGTTCGGGAGCATAATATACCGAAGACATTATTTAGGTCACGATATGGGCATTACGAATTCTTAGTTATGCCATTTAGACTGACTAATGCTCCAACGGTATTCATGGATTTGATGAACCATATTTTTATGCCATACTTAGACTAATTTGTGGTAGTATTTATCGATGACATCCTTGTGTATTCTAGTAATGAAGAGGAGCATGAAAAAAAAATCTCAGGATAGTACTATAGACCTTGAGGGAGAACCAGTTATATGCGAAGCTTAGTAAGTGTGAGTTTTGGCTGGATGACATATCCTTTCTTGGGCACATTATTTGTGGAACAGGAGTGTTAGTTGATGTCACGCCCCAGTCCCAAAAATACGTAGGACTTAGGACACGTAAGCATGCCAGCCGCATGGATATGGCAACTCCAATATATGGAAACCAGATCCATACGTACGCTGTAATATGAATATAAAATCCACAAGTGGTATAAAATGTAATACAAGTCACAGGGTATAATCTAAATCTCATCCACCAAAATCATATAGAAATAAAATAACCAATGTCTATGAAACTAGATCTCAACAAGAAGTATCTAAAGATGATAGTTGGATGGAAACAAATCCACTACCAACTCGAATGGGAAAAGTAAATACAATATCAGTACAACTCACTCAAACAATAAGTACCAGCTACCAATCACGGCTCGAAGAGAAGACATCCTCGAAGCATCTATTCCTTCCAAATCTGCGCTCCTGCAAATACTCAAGAACAGGTACACCTGGCAGCGGACCAGGTCCTCAGAGGGACATAACAAGTATACTTAAACACATGCCAATAAAGTACTGAAATAAATATCCAATGGGTCGCCTAACCATCTATGTGAATGCAGTTAAGAACACCTTTCCCCACAAGTGAGCTATCTGGCTGAAAACTGGGATTTGGCATGGTTCTCTTTTGAAGAGCCAGGGGCCTAAAAGGCACGTCGTCTTTTGAACGCCGGTGGCCCGCGTGATAGTACATAATATATAGGGGTCATCATCACCCGTATCTCCAGCGGAGAATCCGGGCTTCACAGAAAAAGTGCAAAGGAGCTCAAATGCGGTACTTGTTGTTCTCCCCACCCAATGCTCTAAGCATGTCATGTCCATGACACAATAACACCTCTAATAACTGCCAAGTCTACTAGCATGCAAAGTTTCTAACAGCAGTTATTCCTAACGCACGGCCCATACGTACAGGAGGCCAGACCTGTCACGCAGTCCGTGATCTATATGAGACTCACACTCGTGTAACATCTGTGTCACGGCCAATGAACCTAATGGTGCTACATGATAATGGGGTAGTCTCATGAACAAGGTCAATGCAATACATAAATAAAAACATTCGCGACGTCACCGTCGCACGCAATTTATATAACAATTAAATATATGAACTAAAGACAAAAAATAAGGATGCATGCAACATAAGGCATATAAATAACAGTACAATGGCAAGGTATACTTGCCTGGCAAGAAACTGCAAAATGTCACGTCTAGATGTCCAATACACAGGACCAGAAGCTATGGCCACAGAACAAATGTCTTCGGATGCTGAAATAAATATCACCAATGTTTCCGGAATGAGCAAAATAGCTAAAAAATACTTTCCTTTCGTCCAATTTGGACACAGGGGCAAAACCGTAATTTTGGGTAAAAGTGGGGTCCACGTGTGGCCCACTTTGCACCGAAAAGCGTGCCGAGGGTAACAGTCTCTAAATGGGACAAACTATGGGTTAAACAACTCTAGATGTCAATACGAACCCAAAGGTATGTCCAAATTTGGATTCCGATGAGCCGAACAAAATTTGGTCCAAAAAGTCAACTGTGGGACCCGCCAATTGGCGATCTGGTCAACCGTCTCAGAAATGCGTGAAAATTGGGTCACAGGACCAGCGTGTTATCACGAGTCCAGTGGCGCAAGTTTCGTCGCAATCTGACATGCGTGCACAAAATACGCGCGAGTTTCACAAAAGTGGCGACACGAGATGTGTCCGCGGATACGGCCTTATTCCGGCGCGCTCACGCGTCCGAATCAGTCTCCACGAATTTTCACGTGTCCCGTTATGCTGTGTGCACCATTTGGTACACTTGGCACACGGCGGGGCGGTCCCGTTTGGCGGGGCGCGCTCCGATCTCCAACTTTTGGAAAACCGAAAAAAGTGGGTGCGCACAGTTTTGTGACGAATATATTTTTGTCCACAGTAACTAATAGCACAAAGTTATAATACAGAAAATAAACTAAATCATGTAATCTACAGGTATAAAAAAGAATCACCGAATTCGGATCTCTGTGGTGGGAGATACGAACTCGGCAATATGGGTGGTCAATCTGGAATTCTGCGATTGCAGAATTCTGTCTGCTCGTTCAACTTTGGACGCTGTTTTTCACCTAGGGGCACACGTTTTTCGAGGTTGGCTATAAAACAAATATTGGAGAGGGTTAAGGGGTGATCATACCTATGAAAACGGAACAGTGTTTGGTCGAGCGAGTCGACGGAAAATTACGCCGGAGCGAAGGTGTCTCGGGTGGGAGACTGCAGTTCGCGAGGTCGGCGTCGACGGGATGGTTGGATGGCTTGGTGGGGCTTCTCAGGCTGCGGTGACGGCTCTAGATGGGAAGAGAAAGTCTGGAGATTTAGGTTAGGGTTTTTGAAGAGAGATTATATATATATATATATATATATATATATATATATATATATATATATATATATAGGTTAGGTCGGGGGAAGGGGCGCGCATATACTAACTGCTGCTTTTGGTTTACAAAGAGAGAATTGTTGTTGTGCTTTTCGTGGGCATAGTGTTTGCTAAGAGTTTGCTTCTTTAGTATTATTAGGAATATTATTATTATTATTATTATTATTAGTTACTTATTTAATTAATCTTTTACTTTCTTCTTTTTTCCTTTCTAAATATATATATATATATATATATATATATATATATATATATATATATATATATATATTTGTATATACATATATATTATATATATACTCATAAGAAAATTTATAGATTAGGGTAATGCACATCGTTAGGCTAGCAACTACTCAAGGGGTCTCCTACATGGAATAAATTTCAAAAAATTCCTGATGGTCCCATAAGTCCTCTAAGTGCCCGAACACCTAACATAAAAATTATTAAAAATCTATTTCTCCTATTTAGCCCCTAATTACTACAATTTAATTAATAATTAATAAATAAAAAGGTATATACGATTTTAGGAAGGGGGTTTTACATTCTACCCAACTTATAAAAATTTCGTCCTCAAAATTAAAATTAAGCCACGATAGAATGCAATGATGGTCTAAGATTTGCATTGTTTAAAATGCAAGGCTAGGTTTAAAGGGGTGGGCGATGTTGCACGTTGCACATCCCGGGAAAAGAAAATCATGGAAAAATCCATATGAGCAAAAAAATAGGTTTCTTCATGTGTCATGTCCAAAGGTGTGGACACACAAATGCTCTTTTGCATAAAAGCGTCCAACAATTGGCAAATTGCACAAAGATGAGAATTGGATGATGGACATGTCTAGGATAAGGGTGTAGAATTTTTAGGAAGGCAGTGACTAGTGTAGTGCTCCAATTATCGGAGCACGGTAAGGCGTGTCAAGTGATATCATGTTGTAAAACTAAATAAAAATACCGTGTTCTATTCTAAGTGGATTCAAGCTAGCCTTAGTCTCACTAACTCAGCCAAGTAGGTCAAATTTTTGGGTGAGGGATTCACAATCTGTCTAACTTAAAACAATGTCATCCTAAAAATTGAAATAAGGCAGAATCGGTTAATCCTTTATGTACAATAAGGCAAGTCAGTCGCAATCTTCTTGCGATAACTAAAATCCTAATCATATCCCTTGCAATCATTTCTAGGTTAGGATGACCACTGCTCCAATCAAAATTTAACCTATGGTTATCTCTTCTCCCCTTGTTTCAAATTATCCATATCCACATAACATCTCCAAGATTTACATACTCATATAACTTTTACCTCACGATCTCTAACTATCGTAATCTCCTTTAGAAGTGGTTTGAGTCCAATATATTCCCATTTTCACTTATAAATTTTTGTATGCCTCAACTCTTTAATTCTATTCACATCCTCATTATTTCAAATAGGTCGTCCAACCAAAATTTTATTTCTTAATTCAAATCACCAAATTGAAAAATAATTTAAATGCAGTCCACCAATATTCAAGTCTGAAATTCTATATTTACCCTCTAAATTCAAATTGGTGATTCTACCTTCATTGTTCAAAAATTTAACTCATGCAATTAAGGTATAAATATTGGGTCCTCAATATCAATTCATTGGTCCTCATCATTTTAGTCATCCTTCTAAATTTCTCAAAATTACAATGGCTTGAATCTCTCCCAATCTAGTCTTACTCGATCATAATCTAAGAGAAATTCCTCCCGAGTTGACAATGCACTACTACCCAACTTAGAATGTACCCATCTATAACATAAGGCTATATACCTTAAGAAAATATCCCTTAATTTATTTACTCATGTCGTTCAATCCTCGAAACTTCAACGCCGATCATATCACATATGATATGTCCTTAATTACGAAAGAATAATCCTCAAGTATGTGATCGGCCTATGGGGTATATCTAGTACTCTCTGTGTATCAAACTTATACCAAGCACGAGGTTTCGTCTTTCCGAAATAAGGGAAGACGGAGATCAATAATAAAGAGTTCAAGGGAGAGGTAATAGAATAGAAGTATCGGGATCAAGGCGTTTAAATAATTCAATAGGAATTGTCAAAGCAGTTGTGGATTGAAATCCTATTTTGGTAGTTCCTATTCATATGCTCGTATTAGTACGGTCATGTAACCGATACGATATGTCAGACATGTCTAGGGAAAGTATATTCGTCTACTAATCACTACATATCTCAATCCACGTAAAGTAGCAATGCGAAGGGCGAACCAAGCGCACTAAGGCTAGCTAGACCTTAATACACTGGTTCTGAAATGTATTAGTGTAGTACTCCAATAATACATGTCATGAACAAGCTCGATAAAGAATAAGCTTGCAAAACTAGGCTATAATAGCAGCATAAGTCAAGGTAGTACAGAGATATAACGCTGGATTATGATGAGAGAAGTTACAAAATAATTCGAGTTGCAAAAACAAAACAACATAAGCAACAATAACAAAAGACTCTACAATCTCTACGTGTTATCATATTAATCCTTGTCTAAGTCGATAGTCGACAAAGTAGGGGTATGAGCCTCTAAGTTCTATAGTCTGAATAAACACTATCATCTTATGTTAGCATACAATTAATGCCATTCAGTTACACTTCATCAATGGATCACAAGGCTATATGATACTAGGTGGTGAGGTATACTACCCAATTTTAAACTAATACGATGACAGTCTTAAGAGGGTCCTACACAATAATCTTGCACATGTAAATAAAACAGAAACTCTTTATTAGGATATATGAGAAAAATTTTGGTATTGATTAGGGTATCCTTTTTATGTAGGTAATGGTCATCCTAAGTCCTAGTCATAGCACTTATAAGCAAGTGTCGATGGTAAAGATAGAAGAGTTACTGGCCGTTAAGGGGGAAAGGGGTCTAACTTGTATCGAGGTGAGGGTAAAATTACACGATTTAAAAACTAAGGGTTAATCATTGGTCACAATCTACAAAGCAACTTAAACTTATCAAGTTCTAACTACCAAGCATAAAAATTTCACATTCAAGGCTACAACTATAATCCTAGCAACTATGAGCCCTTAACAAAGAATAAATTTACTTGGCCTACTATCCGAAGTGTCGGATGGCACGAGTTGAAAGATGAAGAGAAGAAACGTAATTAGCCGTCGCAAAAATAGCGAGCGCTATGGTCGCAGGGAAACAATACATAAAATAAAGATAGAGGGTTCTAGATAGCATCATGGTTCTCTAAGGGGAGTGGGGTGTTGGTTGCTATGTTCGGGGTATGATCAAGGGAGAAGTGTTGATTACATTCCTCTAGGCTTCCTAGGGAGCTGTCTACTAATAACAAGACAATGATATAAGTTTATAGTTCCAATATCATCTAACTATGAAGGTTAAGTTCAGTCCAAACATTAAGTTTTGGTTTTCTATTGGTTCCTCAATGCTAGGGGCAAACATTATGGTAACCTTCTAACTAACTCTAGTAATGTCTATACTACTCTTAAGTCTTCATAATACATCAGGGGTAATGGTAAACCAATTCTAAAGGTAAGGAATTCTAGGGTTTACTAGATATTCTAAACTTAGTGGTGTATCTATAATCTTGTTGTATTCTAAATAGGTGTGCTACTCTAATATCATCCTAATAACAGGAACTTCTATATTCTAGGAGAAGGCTATACTTAAAGAACTATTAGGGAAGCACAAGAATCAAGCAGGATGCATTTGTTCAAAATAGAACAGAGAGGAGGAAGATGAATCATAGTCAATTGTGGATGAGATCCTATATTCTAGTCCTAGGTGCAGGCTTGTTCGGTACAGTAACGTAACCGAGATAATATGCTCTTGACCTGCATGGGCCACCACAAAAATATGTCACGCCCCAGTCCCAAAAATACGTAGGACTTAGGACACGTAAGCATGCCAGCCGCATGGATATGGCAACTCCAATATATGGAAACCAGATCCATACGTACGCTGTAATATGAATATAAAATCCACAAGTGGTATAAAATATAATACAAGTCACAGGGTATAATCTAAATCTCATCCACCAAAATCATATAGAAATAAAATAACCAATGTCTATGAAACTAGATCTCAACAAGAAGTATCTAAAGATGATAGTTGGATGGAAACAAATCCACTACCAACTCGAATGGAAAAAGTAAATACAATATCAGTACAACTCACTCAAACAATAAGTACCAGCTACCAATCACGGCTCGAAGAGAAGACATCCTCGAAGCATCTATTCCTTCCAAATCTGCGCTCCTGCAAATACTCAAGAACAGGTACACCTGGCAGCGGACCAGGTCCTCAGAGGGACATAACAAGTATACTTAAACACATGCCAATAAAGTACTGAAATAAATATCCAATGGGTCGCCTAACCATCTATGTGAATGCAGTTAAGAACACCTTTCCCCACAAGTGAGCTATCTGGCTGAAAACTGGGATTTGGCATGGTTCTCTTTTGAAGAGCCAGGGGCCTAAAAGGCACGTCGTCTTTTGAACGCCGGTGGCCCGCCTGATAGTACATAATATATAGGGGTCATCATCACCCGTATCTCCAGCGGAGAATCCGGGCTTCACAGAAAAAGTGCAAAGGAGCTCAAATGCGGTACTTGTTGTTCTCCCCACCCAATGCTCTAAGCATGTCATATCCATGACACAATAACACCTCTAATAACTGCCAAGTCTACTAGCATGCAAAGTTTCTAACAGCAGTTATTCCTAACGCACGACCCATACGTACAGGAGGCCAGACCTGTCACGCAGTTCGTGATCTATATGAGACTCACACTCGTGTAACATCTGTGTCACAGCCAATGAACCTAATGGTGCTACATGATAATGGGGTAGTCTCATGAACAAGGTCAATGCAATACATAAATAAAAACATTCGCGACGTCACCGTCGCGCGCAATTTATATAACAATTAAATATATGAACTAAAGACAGAAAATAAGGATGCATGCAACATAAGGCATATAAATAACAGTACAATGGCAAGGTATACTTGCCTGGCAAGAAACTGCAAAATGTCACGTCTAGATGTCCAATACACAGGACCAGAAGCTATGGCCACAGAACAAATGTCTCCGGATGCTGAAATAAATATCACCAACATTTCCGGAATAAGCAAAATAGCTAAAAAATACTTCCCTTTCGTCAAATTTGGACACAGGGACAAAACCATAATTTTGGGTAAAAGTGGGATCCACGTGTGGCCCACTTTGCACCGAAAAGCGTGCTGAGGGTAACAGTCTCTAAATGGGACAAACTATGGGTCAAACAACTCTAGATGTCAATACGAACCCAACGGTATATCCAAATTTGGATTCCGATGAGCCGAACAAAATTTGGTCCAAAAAGTCAACTGTGGGACCCGCCAATTGGCGATCTGGTCAACCGTCTCAGAAATGCGTGAAAATTGGGTCACAGGACCAGCGTGTTATCACGAGTCCAGTGGCGTATGTTTCGTCGCAATCTGACATGCGTGCACAAAATACGCGCGAGTTTCACAAAAGTGGCGACACGAGATGTGTTCGCGGATACTGCCTGATTCCGGCGCGCTCACGCGTCCGAATCAGTCCCCACGAATTTTCACGTATCCCGTTATGCTGTGTGCACCATTTGGTACACTTGCCACATGGCGGGGCGGTCCCGTTTGGCGGGGCGCGCTCCGATCTCCAACTTTTAGAAAACCGGAAAAAGTGGGTGCGCACAGTTTTGTGACGAATATATTTTTGTCCACAGCAACTAATAGCACAAAGTTATAATACAGAAAATAAACTAGATCATGTAATCTATAGGTATCAAAAAGAATCACCGAATTCGGATCTCTGTGGTGGGAGATACGAACTCGGCAATATGGGTGGTCAATCTGGAATTCTGCGATTGCAGAATTCTGTCTGCTCGTCCAACTTTGGACGCTGTTTTTCACCTAGGGGCACACTTTTTTTGAGGTTGGCTATAAAACAAATATTGGAGAGGGTTAAGGGGTGATCATACCTATGAAAACGGAACAGCGTTTGGTCGAGCGAGTCGACGGAAAATCACGCCGGAGCGAAGGTGCCTCGGGTGGGAGACTGCAGTTCGCGAGGTCGGCGTCGACGGGATGGTTGGATGGCTTGGCGGGGCTTCTCAGGCTGCGGTGACGGCTCTAGATGGGAAGAGGAAGTCTGGAGATTTAGGTTAGGATTTTTGAAGAGAGATTATATATATATATATATATATATATATATATATATATATATATATATATATATATAAAAGATATATAGGTTAGGTCGGGGGAAGGGGCGCGCATATACTAACTGCTGCTTTTGGTTTACAAAGAGGGAATTGTTGCTGTGCTTTTCGTGGGCATAGTGTTTGCTAAGAGTTTGCTTCTTTAGTATTATTAGGAATATTATTATTATTATTATTATTATTATTATTATTATTATTATTATTATTATTATTATTAGTTACTTATTTAATTAATCTTTTACTTTCTTCTCTTTTCCTTTCTAAATATATATATACATATATATATATATATATTTGTATATACATATATATTATATATATACTCATAAGAAAATTTATAGATTAGGGTAATGCACATCGTTAGGCTAGCAACTGCTCAAGGGATCTCCTACATGGAATAAATTCCGAAAAATTCCTGATGGTCCCATAAGTCCTCTAAGTGCCCGAACACCTAACATAAAAATTATTAAAAATCTATTTCTCCTATTTAGCCCCTAATTACTATAATTTAATTAATAATTAATAAATAAAAAGGTATATACGATTTTAGGAAGGGGGTTTTACAGTTGATCCCAAAAAGATAGATACAGTATAGAACTGGCCAGTTCTGAAGACAGTGGCAGAGGTGCATAGTTTTCTGGGCTTGGCAGGATACTACAGAAGATTTGTTTCATACTTTGCTAAGATCTCAGCACCTTTGACTCGGTTGACGTGCAAGGAAGTTAAATTTGTGTGGTCAGCAGAGTGCCAAATAGCCTTTGAAGAGTTGAAGAAGAAGTTAATCTCTGCCCCGATCCTTACCCTCCCAGCAGGCTCCTAAGGATTCACAGTGTATTGTGATGCATCTGGCAAGGGGCTTGGATGTGTTTTGATGCAGCAGGGGAGAGTGATAACGTATGCTTCTCGGCATCTTAGAGATCACGAGAAGAACTATCCAACTCACGATTTGGAGTTAGCAGCAGTAGTGTTTGTGCTTAAGCTATGGAGGCACTACTTATATGACGATCGGGTGGAGATCTTTACAGATCATAAGAGTTTGAAATATATATTCACGTAGAAGGACTTAAACATGAGACAGAGGAAGTGGCTGGAGTTGTTGAAAGACTATGACGTGGAACTTCATTATCATCCAGTCAAGGCTAATGTAGTAGATGATGCACTTAGTAGAAGAGACAGAGAATTCATGTTGACCACTTAGAAGCATATTCTAGAAGACTTACGAGAGTTGAGAATCGAGATAGTACTTCCACAAGATGCATGAGTTCTGGCTAGCCTACAGATCCAGTCAACTTTGGTGAATAGAATCAAGATAGCTCAGGAAGAGGACCCGAACATTCAGAAGCTACGGGCAGAATGTGAGTCCGATCTTCGGAAGAAGTTGACAATTTATGTGGTTGGAATGCTAAGGTTTGAGAACCGTCTTTGTGTGCCAAATGGAGATATCCAACAAGAAGTGATGACCGAGGCATACAGTTTCTAGTACTCTATTCATCACGGAGGCACGAAGATGTACCATGATATCAATCATTATTTCTGGTGGAACAGAATAAAAAGAGAGACAGCTCAGTTCGTTTCATGATATCTCGTATTCAGCAAGTGAAGGCAGAACAACAGAGACCGACATAATTATTGCAACCGCTTCCTATTTTAGAGTGAAAGTGGGAACACATCACCATGATTTTTTTGATCGGTTTACCTAGATCCCTGACTGGTTGAGATATAGTTTGGGTGATAGTGGATCAACTCACAAAAGTGGCACATTTTCTCCCCTTTAGAGTGGGACAGTCTACAAAGCAGTTAGCAGATTTGTATATGCAACAGATTATGAGACAACATGGCATGCTGATAAGCATAGTGTCCGACCGCGATACAACGTTTACTTCTCATTTTTGGATAAGCTTGCACGAGATATTGGGTACCGGATTAAAATTCAGCACTGTGTACCAACCCCAAACAGACGGGCAATCAAAGAGGACCATCCAGACCCTGGAGGATATGTTACGAGCATGTGCCCTAGACTTTGGTGGATCCTAGGAGAATCAGCTTCACTTAGTAGAATTCTCGTATAATAATAGTTATCATGCCAGTATTCAGATGACATTTCGAGGCACTATACAGCAGGAAGTGTAGATCACCGTTGGCAGGTGACGACATTGATGAGCGAAAGATGTTAGGCCCCAAAATGATCATTCATACAGTAGAAGTTATTAGGCAAATCAGAGACCGACTCTGAGTTATGCATGATCGGCATCGTCAATGGGAAGACCAGCATCGTAGGCCTTTAGAGTTTCGTGTCGGAGACCACGTATTCTTGCGGATTTCTCCAACTCGTAGAGTTATTAGATTCGGGGTCGCGGGAAGCTTAGTCTACGATACGTTGGGCAGTGTGACATTCTCGATCGGGTAGGCGATGTGGCTTATCGTCTTGCCCTTCCACCTTCTCTACGTGAGGTGCACGATGTATTTCATATATCTCAGTTGCGTAGATATTTTCCAGATCCGAGTCATATCCTTGATCACTCTAAATTAGTCGTTTATACTGACTTATCTTACGAGGAACAACCCGTATCCATTCTGGATCGAAGGAAGAAGGTACTCAAGAACCGGACTATTTTTCTTGTCCGAGTTGCCTGGGGCCATCACACTCTTAGAGAATCGACATGGGAGCACGAGTACGATATACGGTCTTGGTACCCGCACCTATTTGATTCGGAAGATATATTCTACTTTATGCCTTCGTATCTTAGATTTCGTGATCAGACGATCATCTATATGTTGTGATGTTATTGCTTGCATGTGTAGATTGCTTGTAGTTAGTTTGTTACTTGTCTTGATATCTCTAGCTAGCCTTGAGTTTGAACTCCGAGGACAAATTTTTTTTTAAGGTGGGTAGAGATGTCAGCCCCCTTTTCCGGCGTACTTTGGCGCATATTCTCCTTGGTGCACTTTGGCGCACATTGGTTGCTAGCCCGGCCATTGTTTAGACTGGACCCGAGAGTTGTGGAGAGAGTGAGTTTGGTTGGGTTGGTGGCATGTGTGGCTTAGATGGGTTTGAGTGATCTAACCGTCCACATCTCAAACATAAACCTATATATATTCTCATTTTTCTCTCTCTTATCATTATCTTTTCTTTCCATTTCTCTCTCTTAGGTTTCCTCTCCCTCCACAGGCAAGTACATATTGCACAATAAAAAGAACCATGAATTTATGCATGCTTCTGATTCTTAATCATTCATGTTTATTTCTAGCATATATTGTTGGGACTGAGCACCCCTTCATCTTTAATACTTGTTGTTCTTGATTTTCTTGGTTGGAATTGCATGGACCCGAGTTTGGGTCTATGGGTTCACTTATATTTTTTTTGGGGTTTGATCTCCCAAAAACTTTATGTTTTATAAAACTAATTATCTCATAGTGTAGATCACCATATTTTATGTAACTTTACTTTTGGTCGTGCTTTATTTTGAGTCCAGCTAAGTTCAGTGTAGTGCCCCGCTCGGCACTACGTACAAGTGATATCGCCTTGCTTGCTCAGACGGAAGTCTTCTCAGAGAGTTCCCGACCGATTAATCAAAGTGAGTGGGCAGAACTGCATTCTCTGATTCTTGCACGATTTAATAATGAATCTGAGTTTTTGAATGCTTGTTTGCTTAAGAAGAATGTTTTCATAAGAGATTGATAGAACCGACTCAGTATGCTAAAAGAGAACTCACATAGCTTGTCATCGAAACGAATCTGCTGCCTAACTAAGAGAATATGAATGCTTGTCAGAATAAGATAGAACCATTGCTATGCTAAAGAGAATAAGTAATGATGCATGCTTAGAAACACCGACACAGCTATTGAACGAACCTTCGCTATGCTAAGAAGTTAAGTAAATGAATTATTCGAATATGTCCCTTGAATATGCTAAGAATGAGATAGTTTTTGCATACTAAGATATGAATCAATCGTGCTTGCCTTTATATGTTTCGTTTGTCTGTCTGCTATATCGATCTGCTAAGAAAATGTGTGAGTGCTGTGACTAATAGTACGCCCTGAGGATACGGCTCGCAAGGGTCTAGTGGGGTGTGCTATTAGTAATGTGATAAGATGTGCTTCGTTTCGATAAGATGTGTTTCGCTAGACTGCATATGTTTTGCTTGATCATTGTTTTGCTTGAACTATGTGTTTATGTCATTGCATTGGTCTCGGACAACTTGTGCACAAGGTCTTGTCTCTCGAACGGTTCCTGGGGCACTGGGAACCGCTCGGTCCGGAAGAGATTTTTGGATCGCCCTGAGGTATACGGCTCGTAAGGGGGTCTAGTGGGGCGATATGTCTATTAGTGTTGTGCAGAACCCATGATGTCACAGCTGCTTGCACTCGGGTGTGTTGGTGAAGAGCTGAACCTTGAGTCACAGCTGCCGACACCCGCGCGTGCTAGTGAAGAGCTGAACCTTGGGCAACTGCTGCTAATCATGGGGCAACCCATGGACCGTCATATAGATAGGGCGCATGCTAGGTTTACCTTCTTGCATACCTATTGATTTATGACACCAAGTGTTTTGATACATAAGTTATGAATATGCAAATGTGGCTAACTTGTGTGTCTGCTGCAGGGATAACCGTTCGGCTATGGGGTAAGAAATATAAGTTTGTGCTTAAGTCTGCTCGTTCATTTTGTCTGCATCGTAGAGATTATATGTTAGTGCTTCATGCATTGCATCGGTCAGACAATGACTATTAGTGCAGAGCTGAACCTCGGTCACAGCTGCTAATAGAATCAGAATGTGAGTCATTGGATAGCTGGATTACCGCTGCCAATCCTGAGTTTCTCGGGGACCGAAATCATATAGATGTGTCTACTTATGTGCTAATAAATACATGATATGTTTGCCTCGATTCGATATATTCAGTCTGCTAGATAAGCTTTGCCCCAAGAGTTAGTTTTGTGTTGCACAATATATGCTGCGCACTACACGATACCACACTGTCCCAATTCGTATGCTTATAGTTTGAATGTGCAAAACTGTTTCAAAGTTATGTTTTCAAAAAGATGTAATCTGACTAATAGTTCTGAACTGCATGAAATGAACTTAGGTAAAAGTAGCAAGATCACTAGTAATGCAATGTTTTGCCACATGATTACTTAGTGTGGGTCTCAGGGGGTGTAGCTTCTGTTCAGTTGTTTTATCTCACCAGTACTTGCATAAAGTGCTGACCCACCAACAGTTTGCTTGTTCTCAGGTGCTCGTTCGTCCGAGGAAGCGATAGCCGTGCCTCATCCCAAGGAACCAGAAATCTGAAGACGATGCCTTGAGCCGCATCGAGCTGTGCTGCTTTTGTATAGAGGGACATAATGTATGGAACGGTGTTATTGTAATCGAGAGAAGAGTGCTTGAGCGATCTGTAACCTCGGCCATGCGCCACTTGTAACAATTTTGATTATCAATAAAAGAGCCTGTTTTCTTATGCCATTGTGTTCTTTACTTTTCTGCAATGTTATGTGCCGCTGCTTCAGTATCGAATAGCTTAC
This sequence comes from Iris macrosiphon, assembly GCA_036927795.1. Taxonomy (NCBI): domain Eukaryota; kingdom Viridiplantae; phylum Streptophyta; class Magnoliopsida; order Asparagales; family Iridaceae; genus Iris; species Iris macrosiphon. Next base: position 97,595,524 of record JAYESA010000016.1, on the reverse strand, counting down.
TTGCCCTTGTATCAAAGCTTTGGCCTTGTGCAAGCGCATCTTAGGCTTGCACGGCATCACACCAAAGCGAGGACGATCGGTTCTGTAGGGACCAAAGCGAGGACGAACGGCCCTGCGGGACCGGGGCGTGACATTCAGTGCTGAAACTTGATACAATACGTATACCTGACTGGAGAAGAAGAACAGTACTCTGTGAATAGTATGCAAGATGACCCCTTTGGCGTAAAAATAAGTATGTTTCACTTTGGGCGCATTGGTGTATTTTTCTAATTTTTTGTGCGTACTAATCATACTGCACTCAGTCTCCTAGCAAAAGTACGCCAGTCACACTCCTTGAGTCAGTGGCACACTTTCGAGAGAAAAACTCAGTTGGTGCACTTTGGTGCGTATTCAATCAAAGTTCTCCCTGATAAACCAAGAGAAATGTGCACTACAGTCAATCAACGCACTTTCTTTGTATTTAGCAATATGGCGCATTTTTCTATGTTCCGTCAGCCGGCGCACTTTTCTTACGTGGGTCTGGTCGTGCACTTTCTTTCCTCTTCATTTCCTTAGGGATGAAGCTTTGGTTGGTTTCTCGATTTTTTTGTTATTGATTTGTGTGCTCCTCGACTGACGAGTTCTCGACTGTTGAACTTTGACCTCGAATTGTGTATTTTATCTTTTATCTAGCTTGCTCGTGCAGTTTCTATGAAAGCATGCCTTATTCTTGCCCATGCACTTTTGTCAAGTACGCCGTGTTGGTTAACTTGATAAAGTGCGCCACCCACTTTTGTAGCTTCTGCAACTTTCTTGCGAAAGTGTTCCAACCTTTTTTGTATGAGTTTGTGCGCCAATCTTATTTTTTTGAGTTTGTGTGCCAACCATATTTCTATGAGTTTGTGCGCCAACCTTACTTTGGTGAGTTTGTGCGCCAACTTTACTTTGGTGAGTTTGTGCTCCAACTTTACTTTTGTGAGTTTGTGTGCCACCCCTTTTGTAGTTCATGTGACTTTATGTGTCTGACCTTCATGCGTACAATTTCATGCGTATGTTATCCTTAGTAGCCCCATGCGTGCACGTAGTACTTTCATTATGTGTTCACTTATCATATTTTGAATGTTCTTATCATCCTCTATGTGGTTGATCCTGGTATTGCTTGTGTTATGATTCTAAGAAATAATGGACTTAAAAATTAGACCTCATGCTAGACGTGACCATGTGTTAAGATTGGCTTCATACAAGGCATGAATATGTGTTGGACTTGAGATATTCTGTGTGGACCAGACTAAGTGAATAGTGACTAACTAGCTATGTGCATGACATAAGTTTCATGTATAGTGTGATCAAGATTCATGTGACCAAATGATAATTGGTAATTGGACTCGAATACTGTATCCGTACTGATACGATTATTGCCTGATAAATTTCCCGATCTAATGTGCACAGAGGTGCGACATATCGTGTTACGTGTTAAAGTGATTAAATTTGGGATGTGCATCGAGAATGCCTCCAAATTCCTGAATGCATGATAGTATAAATATACTATTTTTTTTAGCACGGGCATGATATGCGAGTCAAATACCAAAGCGTGACTAGGATATTGATTTATTGAATGTTGCATATGTCACGCCCCAGTCCCAAAAATACGTAGGACTAGGACACGTAAGCATGCCAGCCGCATGGATATGGTAACTCCAATATATGGAAACTATAACCCATACGTACGCTGTAATATGAATATCAATCCACAAGTGGTATAAAATGTATCACAAGTCACAGGGTACAATCTAAATCTCATCCACAGAAAATCAATATAAATGAATAACCAGCATCTATGTAACTAGATCTCAATATAAGTATCTAAAGATGATAGTTGGATGGAAACAAATCCACTACCAACTCGAATGGAAAATCACTACACAATAAACACAATATAAGAATACCAGCTAACGACCACGGGGCTCGAAGAGAAGACATCCTCGAAACATATGTAACCATCCGAATCTGCGCTCCTGCGAATACTCAAGAACAGATACACCTGGAAGGGGCCAGGTCCTCAGAGAAACATAACAAGATACATAAAAGCATGCCAATAAAGTACTGAAATAAATATCTAATGGGGTCGCCTAACCGTCTAAGTGAACGCAGTTAAGAACAACTTTTCCCACAAGTGAGCTATCTGGCTGAAAACTGGGATTGGCATGGTTCTCTCGGAGATCCAGGGGCCTAAAAGGCACGTCGTCTTTTGAACGCTGGAGGCCCGCCTGATAATATATAATATATAGTGGTAATCACCACCCATATCTCTCGGGAAGAATCCGGACGCACAATAGAAAAAAGTGCAAATGAGCTCAAATGCGGTACTTGTTGTTCTTCCCACCCCATGCTCTAAGTATGTCACATCCATGACATAATTTGGTTCATAGCCTATTCTTAGTACCCTAGCCCAATCCTGCAACCAAATAAGGACAAGGATGGGACCACCGTACTACAATAGGCTATGTCCATAGACCTCTAATAACTGCTAAGTCTTCTAGCATACAAAGTTTCTATTAGCAGTTATCCCTAACGCACGGCCCATACGTACAGGAGGCCAGACCTGTCACGCAGTCCGTGATCTATATGAGACTCACACTCGTGTAACAACTGTGTTACGGCCAATGAACCTAATGATGCTACATGATAATGAGGTAGTCTCATAAACAAGGTCAATGCAAATACATAAATAAAAACATATCGCGACGACACCGTCGCGCACATTTTATATAACAGTTAAAATATATGAACTAAAGGCAGAAAATAAAGATGCATGCAACATATGGAATATAAATAACAGTACAATGGCAAGGTATACTTGCCTAGCAAGAAGCTGTAAAATGTAACGTCCTGATATCAAATACACAGGATCAGAAGCTATGGCCCCAGAATAAATATCTTCGGATGCTGAAATAGATATCACCAGCATTCCCAGAATAAGCAAAATAGCTAGAAAGCACTTCCCTTTCGTCCAATTTGGACACTAGGGCAAAACGGTAATTTCGGGTAAATTGGGGTCCGCCTATGGCCCACTTTGCACCAAAAAGCGTGCCAAGGGTAACAGTCTCTAAATGGGACAAATTATAGGTCAAACAAACTCTAGATGTCAATACGAACCCAACGGTATGTCCAAATATGGATTCCGATGAGCCGAACACAATTTTGTCCAAAAATATCAACCGTGGGGCCCGCCAATTGGCGACTTGGTCAACCGTCTCAGAATTGCGTGAAAATTGGGTCACAGGACCAGCACGTTACCACGAGTCCAGTGGCGCAAGTTTCGCTGCAATCTGACAAGCGTGCACAAAACGCGCGCGACTTTCGCAAAAGTTGCGACACGGAGTTTGCCCGCGGATACGGGCTGATTTTGGCGCGCACACGCGTCCGAATCAGTTTTCGTGAACTCTCACGTGTCCGGTTATGCTGCGCGCACCATTTGATACACTTGGTACACGACAGGGCGGTCCCGTTTGGCGGGACGTACTCCGTTTCACAACTTTTGGAAATATAGAAAAAGTGTATTTATGGGGTTTTCCAACGCATTTAATTCTACCTACAGCAGTTAATAATCTAGGGTTATTTAACAGAAATTAAACTAGATCAAGTGGTCTCCGCATACCAAAAAGAATCATCAAATTTGGATCTCTGTGGTGGGAAATACGAATCCAGGAACATGGGTGATCACCACAGTTTTCTGCGTTCCCAGAAATTGGTCTATTTCTGCCAACTTTGGCGCTATTTTCGCCTATAGTTATGCGTTGTTCGAGGTATACTATCACACAGATATGGAAGAGGGTTAAGGGGTGAGCGTACCGGTGAAGACGGGGTGGCGTTTGGTTGAGCGAGGAGACGGAAAACAACTCTGGAACACAGGTACCTCACTGCTGAAATCTGCAGTGCGCGGGGTGCGCGGGTTGCGCGGAGTCGCGGTCGTCGGGATCGGTTTGGACGGCCTGGCAGGGTTCTCCGGCTGCGGTGCGGCGCTCTCTAGGTCTAGATGGGAAGAGGAAGAGATTAGGGTGATCTAGGGTTATGGTTTTATGATGAAAACTGAATAATATGTATATATATATATATATATACATATATATATATATATATACATATATATATATATATATATATATATATATACATATATATATATATATATATATATATATATATATATATATATGAAAGAGGGAGAGGGGGGGTTTAATCAACTCGCGGGGAGGGGGTGTCCGCAAGGCTGCTGGTGTTTGCTGTGCTAATAGGGGGCGGGTTGCCTATTTCAAAGGGGGTGTGGGTCTGTTGCTTAATTGCAAAAAGGGCAGCGTTTGGTTGATTTTGCTAAGGGCAGCGGGTGTAGCATAGGATGGGTTAGGAGCATAGTATATTAATGGTTGGTTTGTTTGTTTGTTTGTTTGTTTTTCTTTTCTTTTCTTTTATATTTTCTTTTATATATATATATATATGTATGTATATATATACTCATAGAAAATTCTAGAATTATACTAATACATACCATTAAGCTAGCAACTGTCCAAAGGGTCTCCTACACGAAATAAATTCGAAAAAATTCCTAATGGTCCCATAAATCCCCTAAGTGCACCAATACCTAAAATAAAAATTAATAAAATTTATTTCTCCTAATTAGCCACTAATTACTACAATTAAATTAATAATTAATTAAAAAGGGCATATACGATTTTTAGAAATAGGGGTTTTATATTTTACCCAACTTATAAAAATTTTGTCCTCGAAATTAAAATTAAGCCACGATAGAAAGTCAAGGATGGTATAAGATTTGCATTGTTTAAAATGTAAGGCTAGGTTTAAAGGAGTGGACGATGTTGCGCGTTGCACAAAGGTCAAAATAGAAGATGGGCACATCTAGGATAAGGGTGTAGCATTTTGTAGGAAGACAGTGGCTATGTAGTGCTCCAATTATCGAAGCAATGGTAAGGGGCGCTAAGTGATATAATTATTGCAAAATTAAATAAAAATATCATGTTCTATCTCTAACTGGACTCAATCTAGCCTTAGTCTCACTATCTCAGCCAAGTAGGTCTAACTTTGGGTGAGGGGGTTTACAATCCAGCCAACTTAAAATAATTTCATCTTCGATATTAAATAAGGCATAATTCGTTAATCCTTCATGTACATAGGACAAGTCAATCGCAATCTCTTTGCGATAATTAAAATTATAATCATATCCATTGTCACGACCCGATTTCGTTGAATCGTTGGGACGTCCCCCGAATCGTGATGCCGTGCGGGCCTGGGGTTGCGCCCGCACAAGGCTAAAGTATTTTGCATAACGAGCACATATTCAGAGTACGCAGATAAGTTGAAACACAGATTTAAAACATAGAAAAGTTCTCTTTATTGATAATGAACATCTATTACAAACTCCTGAACGAGTCAGCTAATATGCCGCACGGGCTTACAAAAGTGTTGACTCAAAATGAGATAGCAGTCCTGTACATTACATCCATTTGTAAACTCAAAATGATAAAGACCTCCGGGCTGGAGGACGGCTTTGCCACGAAGCTGCATTGTATATAAAGTTGCAAGCTTCTTCTCCAAGTACTTCAAAAGTGGCACGATCAGGATGCACCAACAGCTGGATTGGATCGGGAAGACGACTTCGACTCCTCGTTCGGTTCGCCTTGGTACGGAGAACCTGTTTCAACGAGGGTCAGCATGTCAAAACATACTGGTGAAGGCGAGCTAACCGAACTATACCAATCAGCACGTTGTTTTAATGAAGCATGCATATTTTGTGGGTTTCTATCTTGCCTTAGTTTATTTACAAGTAAGCAGCATATAGAAATTTACTAAAATAAACTTGCCACCGTTCGGTGGATTTTACCTGCCCGTTGAATCACCTGCACAATACTTACCATGCCTTCCCTGCCACAAAGACACAAGTTAGTATGCAACAGGTTTAAATATACAATTTAGATCACTGGCTTGATGCCACAAAGGGACGAGTTATAGTCACGGGATAGAAAACGATATGCGACGCAGGTGGCGAGTCCCGCCATATGCCGTTTACTTCCTCAATTCCAATTGACTAATCCATATGTTCCGTCTGGATCGGATCGGTCCCAGCGCCCTGGCGACCGTCCGCGAAACCTCCAAAACCTTATGCACAAGTTGTCAGTGATCAAAGCGTTCGTTAAGTTTTCCATCAATCCATGCACATTTCAGGTTAAATTCTAGCACGATACAAGTTCCATACACAACAGTCTTTGCATAGTCTTAAGACCCATCTATGGCAAAGAAAAGTGTGTTCCATATGCATAACAATATTCATAGAAGATATGCATTCTAACTAAACTTGAAGCATATAATGAATATTCCAAACGAACAAGCATGCATACAAGTAATCGTTCACAAGTTTGATTGACAAGCAGTATTACCAAGTCTATTCTCTTTTATCTTGGTATCTTTGATTATTACTTGGTATTGTTTGATCGGGGCAACAAGAATGCAAGAGTTTTGGTGTGAAGACTTGGAAGCAGGGCTATCTAATCGGGTTGGTAGCCACTCACTTGGATTGTTGGAAGGGAGAAGGAAAGAGGCGCTTCACGACTCCGTTCGCAAGCCGCCTACTGCTCGTTCACCTGCACACGAACAGCTCGATTAATACTTCTTCCTCTCTTTTCAATCTCGGAATAGAAGTGCAAGTCAATGAACGAAAATAATGAAAACCATCAAAACCGTTCAAGGAAAACAAGCAAATCCCAAAACCAACTCAAAGCACGAAAGCAACAAGTGACATCAAAAACCGAGGCAATAAAAGATAGCAGCGGAGAGGTCCCTCCTGACTCTGCCGCTAAGTCGATCCCGGGGGCACGGTCCACTGAATGTGGGAATCGATTCCGAAGAAACAAATCCATAACGAGGACGAGTTCTTGTTTCAATCTATCCCGATCGAACGATACCGTCTAGTGTTTCTTAGCCGCGCTCTCCGCACCGGGAGAACGGGGCGCTACATCCTACCCAACCAATTGGAAGTTTCATCCTGAAACTTAGGAATAGAGCCTACCTCTAAGGAACATTACGTTGAGGCAGAATTTTAGAGGGGTGGGGACAATCTCGAAATATGTGGCCTGGACCGCCACAGTTGAAGCACAGACCCTTTCTAATGTGGCAGTTATTTGCGGTGTGCCCCGGCTTCTTACAATAGAAGCATAATTCTTTTTCCTGGTTCCCTTTATGCTGACCACCGTTATTTCGACGCTTTGCAGCATTGTTCCCTCCGTTGTTGCTTTGGCGTTTGTGACTGGATGTATGCACAGCGCCGGCAGCAACATGAGGATACTGTGGTTCAAGTGATAGAGCGTGATTCATGACTTCATGCATTGTCCTGTATTGATTATTGACCACGTGTGCATGGATGGCAGGGCGCAAACCACCTTCAAACCTTCTAGCTCGACTCGCTGCATCAGGTAAATAGGCCCTAGCGAATTTGGAGAGTCGGTTGAATTCAGCGGAATATTGCTTAACTGACATACTGCCCTGCCGCAGCTGCACGAACTCGTTTTTCATTTGACGTTGTACTGGAGGGGGTATAAACTCCTCTTCAAACGCGACACAAAAAGTCATCCACGAGATCGCCTCCTCTCCGTGATCAAATTGGAGAGATCGTCGATGTACGTTCCACCAATCGTGCGCGTTGAGGCGGAGCTGAAGTTGCGCGCAGGCGACGCGCTTCTCTTCGGGGACCTTTAGCAGAGCGAAGTGATCTTCAAGTTCGGCTAGCCAATCTAGAGCTACCACTGGGTCCTCAGTCCCGTTGAATGGGGTGTTGTAGACTTTCTTGAAGTGGCCTAAGTTGAAGGCAGTCAGGTCCCTCGGCCTTGGGATTTATGGCGTCTCTACTTCAAGCACGGGCTGTTCCAGCGGAGTTGTTGTTGTTGCGGCGGAATGGTTGGCAGCCAAAGTCTGAACGATCTGTTGTAGGGTATCCATCTGCTTCTGTTGGACTGAGAATCGGGTCTCTAAATTACTTTCGAACTTGGCTTGGCGAGCATCATCTCTTTGTCGTTGCGATTCTAACATTTGTATCACCCGCTCTAGCGGGTCGACTTGAGATATGCTACGCTGGCTCTGCGAGCTTCCCGAAGTGCCCGAACTACTTTCTTGTGTTTCGTTCGGTACTTGCGCTGCAGATTACGTTGGTACCATTCCTTCAAAAGAAGGTAAATTACATTAAAATCATAATGTATTATGGACTTATTGCATGAACGTATCTCATTTTGGCCTAGCGAGTTCAAGAGTTCGCACAGGAATTTGATCGTTAAAGGAACTTTTCCAGCACGAAGTCTAAGGAACTTTGAATCTGTGCTCTGATACCACTATGTCACGACCCGATTTCGTTGAATCGTTGGGGCGTCCCCCGAATCGTGATACCGTGCGGGCCTGGGGTTGCGCCTGCACAAGGCTAAAGTATTTTGCATAACGAGCACATATTCAGAGTACGCAGATAAGTTGAAACACAGATTTAAAACATGGAAAAGTTCTCTTTATTGATAATGAACATCTATTACAAACTCCTGAACGAGTCAGCTAATATGCCGCACGGGCTTACAAAAGTGTTGACTCAAAATGAGATAGCAGTCCTGTACATTACATCCATTTATAAACTCAAAATGATAAAGACCTTCGGGCTGGAGGACGTCTTTGCCACGAAGCTGCATTGTATATAAAGTTGCAAGCTTCTTCTCTAAGTACTTCAAAAGCGGCGCGATCAGGATGCGCCAACAGCTGGACTGGATCGGGAAGACGACTTCGGCTCCTCGCTCGGTTCGCCTTGGTACGGAGAACCTGTTTCAACGAGGGTCAGCATGTCGAAACATACTGGTGAAGGCGAGCTAACCGAACTATACCAATCAGCACGTTGTTTTAATGAAGCATGCATATTTTGTGGGTTTCAATCTTGCCTTAGTTCATTTACAAGTAAGCAGCATATAGAAATTTACTAAAATGAACTTGCCACCGTTCGGTGGATTTTACCTGCCCGTTGAATCACCTGCACAATACTTACCATGCCTTCCCTGCCACGAAGACACAAGTTAGTATGCAACAGGTTTAAATATACAATTTAGATCGCTGGCTTGATGCCACAAAGGGACGAGTTATAGTCACGGGATAGAAAACGATATGCGACGCAGGTGGCGAGCCCCACCACATGCCGTTTACTTCCTCAATTCCAATTGACTAATCCATATGTTCTGTCCGGATCGGATCGGTCCCAGCGCCCTGGCGACCGTCCACAAAACCTCCAAAACCTTGTGCACAAGTTTTCCGTGATCAAAGCATTCGTTAAGTATTCCATCAATCCATGCACGTTTCAGGTTAAATTCTAGCACGATACAAGTTCCATACACAACAGTCTTTGCATAGTCTTAAGATCCATCTATGGCAAAGAAAAGTGTGTTCCATATGCATAACAATATTTATAGAAGATATGCATTCTAACTAAACTTGAAGCATATAATGAACATTCCAAACGAACAAGCATGCATACAAGTAATCGTTCACAAGTTTGATTGACAAGCAGTATTACCAAGTCTATTCTCTTTTATCTTGGTATCTTTTATTATTACTTGGTATCGTTTGATCGGGGCAACAAGAATGCAAGAGTTTTGGTGTGAAGACTTGGAAGCAGGGCTAGCTAATCGGGTTGGTAGCCACTCACTTGGATTGTTGGAAGGGAGAAGGAAAGAGGCGCTTCACGACTCCGCTCGCAAGCCGCCTACTGCTCGTTCACCTGCACACGAATAGCTCGATTAATACTTCTTCCTCTCTTTCCAATCTCGGAATAGAAGTGCAAGTCAATGAACGAAAATAATGAAAACCATCGAAACCGTTCAAGGAAAACAAGCAAATCTCAAAACCAACTCAAAGCACGAAAGCAACAAGCGACATCGAAAACCGAGGCAATAAAAGATAGCAGCGGAGAGGTCCCTCCTAACTCTGCCGCTAAGTCGATCCCGGGGGTACGGTCCACTGAATGTGGGAATCGATTCCAAAGAAACAAATCCATAACGAGGACGAGTTCTTGTTTCAATCTATCCCGATCGAACGATACCGTCTAGTGTTTCTTAGCCGCGCTCTCCGCACCGGGAGAACGGGGCGCTACATCCATCGCATTCACTTCAAGGTTAAGATGATCACTGTTCCAATCAAAATTTAACCTATTCTAATCTCTTCTCACTTTTCCAAATTATCAATATCCAAATTTAAATTAAATCCATATAACATCTTAAAGATTTAAATACGCATTTAAATTTTACCTCACGATCTCCAACTATCATAATCTCCTCTAAAAAATAATTCTAGTCCAATATTATTCCTATTTTCACTTATAAATTTTTGTACTCTTCAAGTTCTTAAATTCAATTCGTATCCTCAATATTTCAAATACGTAATCCAGCAATCAAATTTTAACTCTTAATTCAAATCATCAAATTGTAAAAAAAAAAAAAAATTATATTCAATCCACCAATGTTCAAGTCTGAAATTCTATTTTTATCCTCAAAATTCGAATTGATGAATTACCTTCAATATTCAAAATTTAGATCATGTACTTAAAGTATAAATATTGGGTCCTCAATATCAAGATTTTAAAATTCATTAATCCTCATCATCTTAATCATTCTTCTAAAATTCTCAAAATCAAAATGGCTTGAACCTCTCCCAATCTAATCTTACTCGATCACAATCTAAAAGAATTTCCTCTCGAGTTGACAACCCAACTTAGAATTTATCCATCTATCACATAAGGCTATATACTTTAAGAAAAAAATATTCCCTAATTTATTTACTCATGTCATTCAATCCTCAAAACTTCAACGCCGATTATATCATATATGATATGCCCTTAATTACAAAAGAATAATACTTAAGTATGTGATCGGCCTATGGAGTATATCTAGTACTCTCTGTATATCAAACTTATATCAAGCACGAGGTTTCGTCTTTCCGAAATAAGGGAAGACGAAAAACAATGATAAGTGTTCAAGGGAAAGGTACTAGAATGGAAGTATGGAGATCAATGCGATTAGAGAATTCAAAAGGGAATTGTCAAGGAAGTTGTGGATTGAAATCATATTTTGGTAATTCTTATTTGCATGCTTGTATGATCAGTATAGTTATATAACCGATACGATATGCTCAGACATATCTAGAGGGCAAGTACATTTGTCCACTAATCACTATATATCTCAATCCACGTAAAGTAGTTATGCGAAGGGCGAACCAAGCGCACTAAGGTTAGCTAGGCCCTAATACACTGATTCTGAAATGTATTATTGTAGTACTCCAATAATACATGTCATGAACAAGCTCGATAAGGGATAAGCTTACAAAACTAGGCTATAATAGCAGCATAGTCAAGGTAGTACAAGAATTATAGATACGCTAGATTATGATGAGAGAAGTTACGAAATAATTCAAGTTCACAGAAGAGATAAGACTCCACAATCTCAACAGTTATCATACTAATTCCTTGTATAAGTCGACAGTCAACAAAGTAGGGGTATAGCCTCTAAGTTCTACAGTCTGAAAAAAAACACAATTGTCCTAAGCTAGCATACAGTTAATGTCATTCAGTTACACTTCAATAATAGGTCAAAAGACTATGTGATACTATGTTGTGAGGTATACTACCCAACTTATAACAATAAACTAGTACTGTAATTGTCTTAAGGATACCGTAGAAACTCCTGTTAAGGTCTACGAGAAGGGGTCTTGGTACTTATTAGGGTATCCTCTTATATTACATAGGTCATGGTCGTCTTAAGTCTTAGTCATAGTGCTTGTAGAACAAGTGTCAATAGTAAGGATAGAAGAGTTATTGGCCGTCAAGGGGAAAGGGATCTAACTTGTATCAAGATGGGGGTACAAATTACGTGATCTACAATTAGGGATAATCATCACAATCTAAATGAATAACTCAATTATTAGGTTCTAACTACAAGGCACACAATTCAAAATTTAAGATCACAACTATAACTTAGCAAACTATATATCTTATCATAGAATACAATCACTTGGTCTATAATTAGAGGTGTCAAGTGGCACGAGTTAAAAGATGAAAAAAAGAAGAACATACTTTAGTCATCGCGCAATTAACTGTAGCACCCTGTTCTCCCGGTGCGGAGAGCGCGGCTAAGAAACACAAGACGGTATCGTTCGATCGGGATAGATTGAATTAAGAACTCGTCCTCGTTATGGATTTGTTTCTTCGGAATCGATTCCCATATTCAGTGGACTGCGCCCCAAGGATCGGCTTAGTGGCAGAGTCAGGAGGGACCTCTCCGCTGCTATCTTTTATTGCCTCAGTTTTCGATGTCGCTTGTTGCTTTCGTGCTTTGAGTTGGTTTTGGGATTTGCTTGTTTTCCTTGAACGGTTTTGATGGTTTTCATTGTTTTCGTTCATTGACTTGCACTTCTATTCCGAGATTGGAAAGAGAGGAAGAAGTATTAATCGAGCTGTTCGTGTGCAGGTGAACGAGCAGTAGGCGGCTTGCGAGCGGAGTCGTGAAGCGCCTCTTTCCTTCTTCTTTCCAAAATCTAAGTGAGTGGCTACCAACCCGATTAGCTAGTCCTGCTTCCAAGCTTCACAGCTAATCAATTTGCACTCTTCCTTGCCCCGATCAAACGATACCAAATAATAATAAAAGAAACCAAGATAAAAGAGAATAACTTGGTTATTATGCTTGTCAACAAACTTATGAACGGTTATCATCCTGTATGCTAGTTCGTCTGTAACTGTTCTATGAATCGTGCTAAGTATGGAAATATATGCTTGTTATGAAATAAACTGTCAGGATGACTATGCAAAACTGTATGCTATGGAACAAATTCTATGAGTATTCTCGATCACGGACGACTTGTGCACAAGGTATGTTATGAGTTCCGCGGACGGTCACCGGGGCGCCGGGACCGATCCGATCCGGACGGAACGTATGTATAGTCGTATGTTATGGGGCAAAGTGTTATGCAGCGGGGCTCGCCACCTGCGGTGTATATCATTTGTGTCTTGAGACTATAACCCGTCCCTTCGTGGCATCAAGCCAGTGATCCTATGTATATTTAAACCTGTTGCATACTAACTTGTGTCTTCGTGGCAGGGAAGGCATGGTAAGTATTGTGCAGGTAATTCAGACGGTCAGGTAAAATCCACTTAACGGTGGCACGTTCATTTCAGTAAATTCAATATGCTGCTTACTTGTAAATGAACTAAGGCAAGATAGAAACCCACAAATATGCATGCTTCACTAAACAACGTGTTGATTGGTATAGTCAGGCTAGCTCGCCTTCACCAGCATGTTTCGATATGCTGACCCTCGTTGAAACAGGTTCTCCGCACCAAGGCGAACCGAGCGAGGAGCCAAAGTCGTCTACCCGATCCAGTCCAACTGTTGGCGTATCTTCACCGCGCCCTCGAAGCCTTTTGAAGTCCGAAGCTGCAACTCTTCATACACAAATGCAGCTCCGTGGCAAAGCTATCCTCCAGCCTGGAGGTCTTTATCGTTTGAGTTTATAAAGGGATGTAATGTACAGGACTGCTATCTCATTTTGAGTCAACCCTTTTGTAAGCCGTTCGGCATATTAGCTGACTCGTTCAGGAGTTTGTAATAGATGTTCATTATCAATAAAGAGAACTTTTCTATGTTTCAAATCTGTGTTTCAATTTATCTGCGTACTCTGAATATGTGCTTGCTATGCAAATCATTAAAGCCTTGTGCGGGCGCAACTCCAGGCCCGCACGGCGGTCACGATTCGGGGGACGCCTCAAGTGATTCTACGGAATTAGGTCGTGACATAGTGGTATCAGAGCACAGATTCAAAGTTCCTTAGACTTCGTGCTGGAAAAGTTCCTTTAACGATCAAATTCCTGTGCGAACTCTTGAACTCGCTAGGCCAAAATGAGATACGTTCATGCAATAAGTCCATAATACATTATGATCCTAATGTAATTTACCTTATTTTGAAGGAATGGATCCAGCGCAAACTGCAGCACAACCACCGAACGAAACACAAGAAAGCAGTTCGGGTACTTCGGGAAGCTCTCGAAGCCAACGAGGCATGTCTCAAGTCGACCCGCTTGAGCGGGTAATACAAATATTAGAATCGCAACGACAACGAGACGATGCTCGCCAAGCCAAGCTCGAGAGTAATCTAGAGACCCGATTCTCAGTCCAACAAAAGCAGGTAGATGCCCTGTAACAGATCGTTCAGACTTTGGCTGCCAACCATTCCGCCGCAACAGCAACGACTCCGGTGGAACAGCCCGTGCTTGAAGTGGAGACGCCTCAAATTCCAAGGCCGAGGGACGTGACTGCCTTCAACTTGGGCCATTTCAAGAAAGTCTGCAACACCGCATTCAACGGGACTGAGGACCCAGTGGTAGCTCTAGATTGGCTAGCCGAGCTCGAAGATCACTTCACTCTGCTAGAGGTCCCCGAAGATAAGCGCGTCGCCTGCGCGCAACTACAGCTCCGTCTCAACGCACACGATTGGTGGGACGTGCGTCGGCGATCTCTCCAATTTGATCACGGAGAGGAGGCGATCTCGTGGACGACCTTTCGTGCCGCGTTCGAAGAGGAGTTTATACCGCCTCCAGTACAACGTCAAATGGAAAATGACTTCGTGCAACTGAGGCAAGGCAGGATGACAGTTAAAGAGTACTCCGCCGAATTCAATCGACTCTCCAAATTCGCTAGGGCCTATTTACCTGATGCAGCGAGTCGAGCCAGAAGGTTTGAAGGTGGTCTCCGTCCTGCCATCCATTCGCACGTGGTCAATAATCAGTATGGAACAATACGTGAAGTCATGAATCACGCCCTATCGCTCGAGCCACAGTATCCTCACGTTTCCACCGGCGCTGTGCATACCTACAATCACAAACGCCAAGGCAACGATAGAGGAAACACCGCTGCAAAGCGCCCTAATCATGGCGGTCCCCACAAAGGAAACCCGAGACCATTCTGTGATTTCTGTAAAAGGCAAGGACACTCTACGGAGAGATGTTACAGCAGAAAAGGTCTATGCTTCAACTGTGGCGGGCCAGGCCACGTAGCTCGGGATTGTCCACTCCCCTCTAAGCTCCTGCCTCAACCCGATAATCCCTAACGGTTGGTTCTATTCCTAAGTTTCGGGACGAAACTTCCAATTAGTTGGGTAGGATGTAGCACCCCGTTCTCCCGGTGCGGAGAGCACGGCTAAGAAACACAAGACGGTATCGTTCGATCGGGATAGATTGAATTAAGAACTCGTCCTCGTTATGGATTTGTTTCTTCGGAATCGATTTCCATATTCAGTGGACTGCGCCCCAAGGATCGGCTTAGCGGCAGAGTCAGGAGGGACCTCTTCGCTGCTATCTTTTATTGCCTCGGTTTTCGATGTCGCTTGTTGCTTTCGTGCTTTGAGTTGGTTTTGGGATTTGCTTGTTTTTCTTGAACGGTTTCGATGGTTTTCATTGTTTTCGTTCATTGACTTGCACTTCTATTCCGAGATTGGAAAGAGAGGAAGAAGTATTAATCGAGCTGTTCGTGTGCAGGTGAACGAGCAGTAGGCGGCTTGCGAGCGGAGTCGTGAAGCGCCTCTTTCCTTCTTCTTTCCAAAATCTAAGTGAGTGGCTACCAACCCGATTAGCTAGTCCTGCTTCCAAGCTTCACAGCTAATCAATTTGCACTCTTCCTTGCCCCGATCAAACGATACCAAATAATAATAAAAGAAACCAAGATAAAAGAGAATAACTTGGTTATTATGCTTGTCAACAAACTTATGAACGGTTATCATCCTGTATGCTAGTTCGTCTGTAACTGTTCTATGAATCGTGCTAAGTATGGAAATATATGCTTGTTATAAAATAAACTGTCAGGATGACTATGCAAAACTGTATGCTATGGAACAAATTCTATGAGTATTCTCGATCACGGACGACTTGTGCACAAGGTATGTTATGAGTTCCGCGGACGGTCACCGGGGCGCCGGGACCGATCCGATCCGGACGGAACGTATGTATAGTCGTATGTTATGGGACAAAGTGTTATGCAGCGGGGCTCGCCACCTACGGTGTATATCATTTGTGTCTTGAGACTATAACCCGTCCCTTCGTGGCATCAAGCCAGTGATCCTATGTATATTTAAACCTGTTGCATACTAACTTGTGTCTTCGTGGCAGGGAAGGCATGGTAAGTATTGTGCAGGTAATTCAGATGGTCAGGTAAAATCCACTTAACGGTGGCACGTTCATTTCAGTAAATTCAATATGCTGCTTACTTGTAAATGAACTAAGGCAAGATA
The DNA here is from genome assembly GCA_036927795.1 of Iris macrosiphon. Classification (NCBI taxonomy): domain Eukaryota; kingdom Viridiplantae; phylum Streptophyta; class Magnoliopsida; order Asparagales; family Iridaceae; genus Iris; species Iris macrosiphon. The sequence continues at coordinate 97,579,192 of JAYESA010000016.1, read as the reverse complement.
GAAACCCACAAATATGCATGCTTCACTAAACAACGTGTTGATTGGTATAGTCAGGCTAGCTCGCCTTCACCAGCATGTTTCGATATGCTGACCCTCGTTGAAACAGGTTCTCCGCACCAAGGCAAACCGAGCGAGGAGCCGAAGTCGTCTACCCGATCCAGTCCAACTGTTGGCGTATCTTCACCGCGCCCTCGAAGCCTTTTGAAGTCCGAAGCTGCAACTCTTCATACACAAATGCAGATCCGTGGCAAAGCTATCCTCCAGCCTGGAGGTCTTTATCGTTTGAGTTTATAAAGGGATGTAATGTACATGACTGCTATCTCATTTTGAGTCAACCCTTTTGTAAGCCGTTCGGCATATTAGCTGACTCGTTCAGGAGTTTGTAATAGATGTTCATTATCAATAAAGAGAACTTTTCTATGTTTCAAATCTGTGTTTCAATTTATCTGCGTACTCTGAATATGTGCTTGCTATGCAAATCATTAAAGCCTTGTGCGGGCGCAACTCCAGGCCCGCACGGCGGTCACGATTCGGGGGACGCCTCAAGTGATTCTACGGAATTGGGTCGTGACATTAACGAACGTTAAGGTCGCAGAGGAACACATATGAAATTAAAATAGGGGCTCTAGATAACATCATGGTTTTCTAAGGGAAAGTGGTGTGCTAGTTGCTATGTTCGAGGTATGATCAAGGAAAAGTGTTAATTATATTCCTCTAGGCTTCCTAAGGTGTTGTCTACTAATAATAAGACAATAATCTAAGTTTATAGTTCTCCAATACTATCTAATTATGAAGGTTAGGTTCAGTCATAATATTCAATCTTGGTTTTCTATTGGTTCCTCAATACTAGAGTCAAACATTATGGTAAAACTTCTGGCTAACTCTAGTAGTGTCTATACTACTCTCAAGTCTTCATAATACATCAAGAGGTAATGGTAAACCAATCTATAGATAAGGAATTCTAGGATTCACGAGATATTCTAAGCTTAATGGTGTGTCAACACTCTAGTTGTACTCTTAATAGGAATGTTACCCTACTTATCATCTAACAACAGGGACTTCTATATTCTAGGAGAGGCTATACTCAAGAACTATTAGGAAAGTACATGAATCAAGCAGGATGCAATCATTCGAATAGAATGGACTGGAAGGAAAATGAATCATAGTCAATTGTGGATGAGATCCTATACTTTAATCTTAGGTGCAAGCTTGTTCGGTACAGTAACGTAACCGAGACAATATGCTCTCGACCTGCATGGGCCTCCACTAAAAATATGTCACGCCCCAATCCCAAAAATACGTAGGACTAGGACACGTAAGCATGTCAGCCGCATGGATATGGCAACTCCAATATATGGAAACCATAACCCATACGTACGCTGTAATATGAATATCAATCCACAAGTGGTATAAACTGTATCACAAGTCACATGGTACAATCTAAATCTCATCCACAGAAAATCAATATAAATGAATAACCATCATCTATGTAACTAGATCTCAATATAAGTATCTAAAGATGATAGTTGGATGAAAACAAATCCACTATCAACTCGAATGGAAAAGCACAACACAATAAACACAATATAAGAATACCAGCTAACGACCACGGGGCTCGAAGAGAAGACATCCTCGAAACATATGTAACCATCCGAATATGCGCTCCTGCGAATACTCAAGAACATATACACCTGGAAGGGGCCAGGTCCTCAGAGGGACATAACAAGATACATAAAAGCATGCCAATAAAGTACTGAAATAAATATCTAATGGGGTCGCCTAACCGTCTAAGTGAATGCAGTTAAGAACAACTTTCCCCACAAGTGAGCTATCTGGCTGAAAACTGGAATTGGCATGGTTCTCTCGGAGATCCAGGGGCCTAAAAGGCACATCGTCTTTTGAACGCCGGAGGCCCGCCTGATAATATATAATATATAGTGGTAATCACCACCCATATCTCCCACAGAGAATCCGGGCGCACAATAGAAAAAAGTGCAAAGGAGCTCAAATGCGGTACTTGTTGTTCTCTCCACCCCATGCTCTAAGTATGTCACATCCATGACACAATTTGGTTCATAGCCTATTCTTAGTACCCTAGCCCAATCCTGCAACCAAACAAGGACAAGGATGGGACCACCGTACTACAATAGGCTATGTCCATTGACCTCTAATAACTGCTAAGTCTTCTAGCATACAAAGTTTCTATTAGCAGTTATCCCTAACGTACGGTCCATACGTACAGGAGACCAGACCTGTCACGCAGTCCGTGATCTATATGAGACTCACACTCGTGTAACAACTGTGTCACGGCCAATGAACCTAATGATGCTACATGATAATGAGGTAGTCTCATAAACAAGGTCAATGCAAATACATAAATAAAAACATATCGCGACGGCACCGTCATGCGCATTTTATATAACAGTTAAAATATATGAACTAAAGACAGAAAATAAAGATGCATGCAACATATGGAATATAAATAACAGTACAATGGCAAGGTATACTTGCCTGGCAAGAAGCTGCAAAATATAACGTCCAGATGTCAAATACACAGGATCAGAAGCTATGGCCCCAGAACAAATGTCTTCGGATGCTGAAATAGATATCACCAACATTCCCAGAATAAACAAAAAATCTAGAAAGCACTTCCCTTTCGTCCAATTTGGACACAGGGACAAAACGATAATTTCGGATAAAAGTGGGGTACACATGTGACCCACTTTGCACCGAAAAGCGTGCCAAGGGTAACAATCTATAAATAGGACAAATTATAGGTCAAACAAACTCTAGATGTCAATACGAACCCAACGGTATGTCCAAATATGAATTCCGATGAGCCAAACACAATTTTGCCCAAAAAGTCAACCGTAGGGCCCGCCAATTGGTGACTTGGTCAACCGTCTCAGAATTGCGTGAAAATTGGGTCACGGGACCAGCGCGTTACCACGAGTCTAGTGCGCAAGTTTCGTCGCAATCTGACGAGCGTGCACAAAATGCGCACGACTTTTGCAAAAGTTGCGACACGGGGTTTGTCCGCGGATATGGGCTGATTCCGGCGCGCACACGCGTCCGAATCAGTTTCCGTGAACTCTCACGTCTCCGGTTATGCTGCGCGCACCGTTTGGTACACTTGGTACATGGCGGGGTGGTCCCGTTTGGTGGAGCGCACTCCGTTTCACAACTTTTGGAAATCTGAAAAAAGTGTGTTTATGGGATTTTTCAATGAATTTAATTCTACCTACAGTAGTTAATAATCTAGGGTTATTTAACAGAAATTAAAATAGGTCAAGTGGTCTCCGCATACCAAAAAAAATAATCAAATTCGGATCTCTGTGGTGGGAGATACGAATCCGGGAACATGGATGATCACCGTAGTTTTCTGCGATCCCGAAAATTGATCTATTTCTGCCAACTTTGGTACTATTTTTGTCTATGGTTATGCGTTATTCGAGGTATAATATCACACAGATATGGAAGAGGGTTAAGGGATGAGCGTACCGGTGAAGACGGGGTGGCGTTTGGTTGAGCGAGGCGACGGGAAACAACTCTCGAACACAAGTACCTTACTGCTGAAATCTGCAGTGCGCGGGGTGCGCGGGGTCGTGGTCGTCGGGATCGGTTTGGACGGCCTGGCGGGGTTCTCCGGCTGCGGTGTCGGCGCTCTCTAGGTCTAGATGGGAAGAGGAAGAGATTAGGGTGATCTATGGTTAGGATTTTAGGATGAAAACTGAATGATATATATATATATATATATATATATATATATATATATATATATATATATATATATATTGTAATCACCTGAAATTTTAGAATTTTAAAACTTAATTTTCATAATTTATTTAGCATTTTTCTGTAATTTTTAACAAATAAAACTAAGGTAATCTGATTTAAAATAAATTTTTAAAAGATATTAATTAATATTAAAATGTAATAAAAATTATATTTTCTAGTGTAAAATTAAAAACAGGACATAGGGTAATTTTTCGGAAATTTATTGGACCCCGGAAGTATTTTTAAAGCCCTAAAAACTATTGTAAAAATTAACCTAATTAACCCTGAACCCGTTTCACCTAAATCAAATTAAACCAAACCGAACCAAACTATGAACCGAACCAACCCAGACCCAACCCACCTTAGCGGGTCGGATCTGGGTCAGACCCGACCCGCTGAGAACCCGACCCGATTGGAGCTCTAACCCCCAACCGTTCTCCTACCCGACCCTTCACCTACCGGCGGTCGTTTCCGCCGCCGTGGCCGCCGGCAAACACCCCAGCTTCACCTCCCCTCAACCCCCGCCTCTTCTCTTCCTATTCCGGCCAAACCTCCGGCCGTTCCCTCTCCCCTATCCCTCTATATAACCCCGAGTCCGGCCACCGAATTTCCCCTTCCCCTCTCCTCAGCCTCCGACTCCGGCGACTTCCCTCCTTCCCAGTCAGCCTCCGGCGCCACCCTCCAGCACCTGAATCCGGCCGCCCTCGACTACGCTGGCCTTATCCCAGAACCCGACGCCCAGCCTTCCGGCCAACTCCTAAAGCCCAGCTCCTCCAGAACCCGCGGCCAGCACTGACCCCGACTCCGGCCGGCACCGCAGCACCGGCGCCGCCTCCACCCGCGCCTCGGCCGACTCCGGCGACACCCTCAGCCGTCCAGCACAGCCTCCGGCGAGCCCGGACACGGCAGAGCCCAAGCCCTAGCCAGGACACGGACCGGACACGTCCAGGATACGGTAGACTCGACTCGGACACGCATAATTCGGACTTTTGGAGCCCTGTTCAGGTACTCATATCTCTCTCCTCGCTGCCCCAATTTCTGTTTCGTCAGTTCTTACGCGTAGGCTGTGTGACCCCCTCGGTGTTCGTGCAAACCGTTCGGTGCATCGCGTCCTGTGGTGATCGCGAACCGCGATCCAAAATCAGGAAAACCAACGCCCTGTTTTACCCCGGAACTGAGTACGCTCTGCCAAACGGGACGACTTGGTCGCGTGTGGTCTTCATCGATACGTGCGCGTCGTCGATACGGACATGCGGAATTTCGCAGAAGTTGATTCGGATGTGCGTGCACACCGGAATCAACGCGTATCCGCCGACAACGTCCCGTATCCGTCCATTCTGGAACACGCTGTAACTAGTGTACACACGTCGGATCGAGACGAAACTTGCGCCATCGGACTCGTAGAAATACGCTGGTCATGTGAGCCAAGTTTGGTTCGATTCTGAGAACGTTGACAAAATCGCGTATCGTGGGCCCCACAGGCTCCACTTGACTGACGATTTTGAGAACGGCTCATCGGAATCTAATTCTGGAAGTTTCGTTGGGTTCGTATCATCGTTCCTGACTTGTTGACACTAAGTTGGACGAATTTGGAGACTTTTGACCCTGACCCGGTTTTCGGTGCAAAATGGCCTACATGTGGAGCCCGCTTTGACCAGGAAATGTCATTTTTGCCCTTGTGTCCAAACTGGACTTAAGAATATGCATTTCTAGCTATTTCATATTTTTTGAGACTGTTGGTAATGTTCATTTCAGCTGTTTGAGGAGTATTTACAGGATCCATTGACACAGGGACCGCTACTGGTATTCCAACCCCAGGCAAGTGTACCTTGCCAAACTACGTAGTATTGTTATTTCTTGCTTATTTACATTGTTGTACATGATTAAACCTAGGACCGTGTGACTTACTTAGCGTCCGATTAATAGTCGGGTGCCAACCCCGTACGCGGAGTTGTGTACGTCATTTAGAGATGGACATTCGTGACCCTTTACATTCTCGTACTTGTTTTATCAAGTACATTATACCCCAGGACACTTGACACCATACATATGACAGAATTTTCCTGAGATATTCATGGTGATTCTGTGTAGGATACATGATTGACATAGACATTATATTCTTAGAGATTATGACTTGTTGCATTAGCTATGATCTCACGTGACATGAACATGAGACGTTATGGACATGAGACGTGTGGTTATATTGGGTGGGGAGAGACACACAGGCTACATGCTATTCTATATATATCTACTACTATTGTGAGGTTGTAGACTCTCGAGCAGAGCTAGACCCATTACTTGTTATTACTGCTACCGGCTCCCCGACACAGAGCTTGTAGCGGTCTCAGCCTGAGTACTAGTGATGCTCTCAGTTGCATTTTTACATAGTTGGTTATGTAGTTACCCTACTTGTTCATTTACTATTTTACTGCATTATTTTGACTTGTATTATTTGTACCTTGCTATGTCCCCTGAGGACCTGGATCCGGATGATGTCCCCAGGTTTAGCAGAAGAGCATTATTCCGAGGTTTACGGGACATGAGCAGAAGCTGTACCAGAACCTGTTACTGGAGCTGAACCAATCCCAGAAGAAGAGGTGATGGCTGAAGACTTTTCCTGAGTATATGTTATTTGTACTCATCAGATACTTTATTTTGGACTCTTTTGTTCTGGTCTGTTGAACTAGTGTTTTAGACTATTATCGGGTTGTTCCCCAAAATACTTTGCTGAGACTGGATGTTGAGTTACTTTTCTTATTGCTGTTGAATTTATTATCTTCTATGTGGATGAGATTAGTTTTGACATGTTGTTGTAGACCTTATATTACAGCTTAAGTATGCCCCGATGGATCCATTAAATTGGGTTTGTCCATCGGTGCGTGCTGCTGGCCATTGTCACGTGTCTAGTCCCTTGGTATTTTGGAACTGGGGCGTGACATATATATATATATATATATATATATATATATATATATATATATATATATATATATGAAAGAGGGAGGGGGGGTTTAATCAACTCGCGGGGAGGGGGTGTCCGCAAGGCTGCTGGTGCGTGTTGTGCTAATAGGGGGCGGGTTGCCTATTTCAAAGGGGGTGTGGGTCTGTTGCTTAATTGCAAAAAGGGCAGCGTTTGGTTGATTTTGCTAAGGGCAGCGGGTGTAGCATAGGATGGGTTAGGAGTATAGTATATTAATGGTTGGTTTTTTTTTCTTTCTTTTCTTTTCTTTTATATTTTCTTTTATATATATATATATATATATATATATATATATATACACACACACACACACACACACACACACACACACACACACACACACACACACACGTATATACTCATAGAAAATTCTAGAATTATACTAATACATACCATTAAGCTAGCAACTGTCCAAATGGTCTCCTACATGAAATAAATTCGAAAAAATTCCTAATGGCCCCATGAATCCCCTAAGTGCACCAACACCTAAAATAAAAATTAATAAAAATCTAATTCTCCTAATTAGCCACTAATTACTATAATTAAATTAATAATTAATTAAAAAGGGTATATACGATTTTTAGAAATAAGGGTTTTACAGCATACACGCTCGGGTGAATCCAGATTGAACTTCCATGGATTCGTATTTAGCGTGCCCGTACTTTGTACGACATCTTAAGGAAAATTCTCATGTGGCCATGCCTTGAGATTTTCGAGCGCAATATATGGTTAATTAAGCAACTAAAAGTGGTAGTAACATGGAAGGGAAACGGTATCCCGAGATTATGCCAACAAATATTCCCACAGAAATTCAATCTAAGTACGCTGTGGGCTATCCACCACATATACTATATATCATCTGCCTTAGTGGAGTGAAGTATCTGACCTATTATAATATGTTGAGCTACTGTTTCACTATAGGAACATTGGAACTACTAATATCGTATTTTTAGCGCAGTGACCTTACGGAAAACTGATGCAATTTGTGAAATACATGTATATTCATCTATTGGCTAGGTTAGCTCATGTTCGGCAATGGCGTGATCTGAGGATACCTATTATGCATTATTCTAAGATAACCTCAGACTCCATAAATAGCAAGCCATACAAGTGTTTGGCCGATTTTATTAATTGGACTTGGTTGTGATTGTATTATTCTGTTAGTAGCCTAGGAAAATGGACTATCGTAGTGTGATGGATTCAACCCTTGTTCTTGTTTGGTTGTAGGGTTGGGCCTTTGTGCTAGGATATGACATGGACCTACGCTAGGACGCAGAATTATTATATATATTTATTTCTTTGGATTTTGTTCTTCTTTTCGTGCTTCCTTTGTGGTACTTGCTATTTGGGGTCTAACCCCACTGGTTTTGCATGACCAGATTTTGAGCCAGCACCGGAGGATCCATTGTACTTTTCTCCGACTAATGGCGCGTACCAGGAACATGGCCGTCGAGGATAACGAGTGGGTTCCTTTATTCACTGCTTGTCTTTTGTAAACTATATTCTTTTGGACGTTTAGCCAACCAGTACCTATTAGCCGGCAAATTTGGACACTAGTTCCTTAAGTAACTGTATATATTCAGACTGCAGATGACTCATTGTCATGTATACTTTGATCTTGCATCTGGCACATCATTTTGTATCGTCAGATCTCTAAAGAACATTCTGATGTGGCGTTTGGGATGCCTTACTGCTTATTCTGAAGTGTTCTATATTATTGCTTCTTGTTTGAATGATTGAGACATAGAAGTTCTTGACCCTATGAGACTTGATTGTAGCATGCACCAACTTGTCTAGTTACAGTCGTGATCGCCGTACGACATATAGTATCTTGTACGGGGTATCTGGCCATGTCCGTCTCCGTATTTTGGTACTGGGACGTGACAAAAACTTTTTTTTTTTTTTAGATGCCCGACGTAATGTTCGAAACTTTGTGCATGCTGCGTTAGATGCATTTTGGATCCACTGTCCCCAACTTTCACCAAAAAATGGAAGGAATAATACGTCCCCGTGGCTCGATTCACCGATCTTCCGTCACACAACCATGATCTTATACCTCTCTCCGGTAACCACAAGTGTCACTCGAGTTCGGTTCCGATAAAAACTCTTAATTTACAGTTAGTTGTGTTAGGTACCATTGACGTAATGCATGACATGTGGGTCCATAAATTAGTTTTAAGAAGAAGAAGAAGAGGAAAATGCTATGTCTACAACCAAATGCATACTCCCCTCCTACAACTGCTATGTAGCTGGCCTCCATTGGGGGAGAGAGAAAAAATGTGGGGCCATGTTGGACTCATAATAAGGGGAGTGAAGAGGTGAGGTGGAGTCGAATGAGACCCATAGGGTGGGTCGGGCGGATTGTAAACATTTGGTATTAAACTTGGCATTATTGAAAAAAAAAAAAGGAAAAAAAAAGATAAAAGAAAAAAAAAAAGGGGCAGAGGAGGTACTAGTAGTGATATAAAGGTGGAGGACCTAGTTTGAATAATGATAGTTTAAAGGTGTTGATATTAGAAAAACCCCATCTTCCAAAACAATAATAGCAAATACCATGTTTTTGGCGAAGAAACACATTCATGTGCTATCCTTCTTATTTATATGCCCCTTCCCCCCTCCCTCCATTGACTCCCCCAAACCCTAATCCAAACCGACGGAGTAGGTGGAGGGAAAGAGGAGGAGATCTCAGCCAGCCATGGGAGACGTCTGCGCCGGAGCACCCGATCCCTCCGCCGCCGGCCCCTCCCCTCCTCCCCCCCGCAGCCCGCGCCGGCGCCTCCCCCTCCCCGACTTCCTCCAGACCGTCAACCTCAAGCACGTTAAGCTCGGCTACCACTACCTGATCACCCACCTCCTCACCCTCCTCCTCGTCCCTCTCGCTGCCGCCGTCCTCCTCGAGGCCCTCCGCTCCGACCCCTCCGACCTCCTCCTCCTCTGGAGCCACCTCCAGTACAACCTCCTCGCCGTCATCCTCTGCTCCCTCCTCCTCGTCTTCGCCTCCACCGCCTACTTCTCCACCCGCCCCCGAACCGTCTTCCTCGTCGACTTCGCCTGCTACCGGCCCCCCGACCGCCTCTCCGTCCGCTTCCGCCAGTTCGTCGACCACTCCCGCCTCTGCGGCGGCTTCAACGACTCCGCCCTCGACTTCCAGGTCAAGATCCTCGAGCGCTCCGGCCTCGGCGAGGAGACCTACGTCCCCGAGACCATGCACCACCTCCCCCCCTCCCCCTCCATGGCCGCCGCCCGCGCCGAGGCCGAGCAGGTCATGTTCGGCTCCCTCGACAAGCTCTTCGCCACCACCAGCCTCAACCCGAAAAACATCGGCATCCTCGTCGTCAACTGCAGCCTCTTCAACCCCACCCCGTCGCTCTCCGCGATGATCGTGAACCGTTACAAGCTCCGTGGAAATATCCGCAGCTTCAACCTCGGCGGGATGGGGTGCAGCGCGGGCGTCATTGCCATCGACCTCGCCCGAGATCTCCTCCAGGTGCACGGATCCACATACGCCGTGGTTGTCAGCACCGAGAACATCACCCAGAATTGGTATTTCGGAAACAGGAAGTCCATGCTGATCCCCAATTGCCTCTTCCGCGTCGGCGGCTCGGCGGTCCTGCTGTCGAACCGGTCCTCGGACCGGCGGCGTGCCAAGTACAGGCTCGTCCATGTCGTCAGGACGCACCGCGGGGCCGACGAGCGGTCGTTCCGGTGCGTGTACCAGGAGCAGGATGATGACGGGAAGGTCGGGGTCTCGCTCTCCAAGGACCTTATGGCGATTGCTGGAGGGGCGTTGAAGACGAATATCACGACCCTCGGGCCGCTCGTGCTTCCGGTCAGCGAGCAGCTCCTATTCTTCGCCACGCTCGTTGCGAAGAAGCTGTTTAATGCGAAGGTGAAGCCATATATTCCGGACTTCAAGCTCGCGTTCGAGCACTTCTGCATCCACGCCGGGGGGAGGGCGGTCATCGACGAGCTTGAGAAGAACCTCCAACTGTTGCCGAGCCACGTGGAGGCATCCAGGATGACCCTCCACCGGTTTGGCAACACGTCATCAAGCTCGATTTGGTACGAGCTGGCATATATTGAAGCGAAGGGGAGGATGAGGAAGGGGAATCGGATATGGCAGATTGCTTTTGGGAGTGGGTTCAAGTGCAACAGCGCAGTGTGGGAGGCGCTTCGAACGGTCAAACCATCACCAGGAAGTCCCTGGGAGGACTGCATTCACAGGTATCCGGTGGAGATTGTCGACGGGATTCCTACTCCCCCGACAAAGCAACAGCAATAGCAATAGCTACTCTGCTTAAACATTTCCGAGCAATTCATCGCTAGATGACTAGACACCATAGAAGCTTAATGGCATAATCGGAGGATTCATCACTTAGTTTTGCATATGCTATTTTGATCGCAATTTAGTTCAATCATGGTAAAATTCATGATACCAAGCAGCAGCATTTTTGCTTTCCTGTGTGTAACTGTGGATCAAAACACTGTTAGATTGTCTGGATGTTTATTCTTGTAATTTGATGGTGTGAAAAGTTCAGGAGTCGTGATGTCATTTTACTCGAAAATAATTCATCAGAAATAGTACTCGATTACCACCTTTGTTTCGGTGTGTACTTCTGATTTTGAATTCACATTTGAGCCTCCAAAATATGACACATTTTATTTGGCGAGCTACTAATCTCTTAGTATTTTTATGTTTGTGCTTGCATTCAATTGACATCTTTATGAGGCATCAAGAATTTATTGATTAATAATCTCTATTCTGTTTTGTTCTGTTTCTCGTGCATCAGTCCATAATTTTAGTTTCTCTTCATCATACTTGGCAGAGTTAATTGTATGGTGCCCGAGTAATGTTGTGGTCGTCATTTTGGTGATTGAACTTTTTTTTTGGTTAATTTGGTACCTAAATTTTACATTTTGGTTTGAAGAGTGTATGAACTAGGTTTCGTGGGTATTTTTGGATAAAAAATGTTAAAAATGTACATGTGATGGTCACGTGCTTTATTTTTAGGGTTATTTTTATCATAACGAACTGGTTCGTCAGCTATAATTGATTGTAGAGCCGTCATTTTGTACTCGAGAAAAGTTATTTGTTTATGTAGAAAACCTTCAAACACCAATATTCTTTTGAAAATGATAGTCCAAAAATAAAAAGTTGACGAAAGAACCATGAAAAGTAAGAAACATGACCATCACATGTCCATTTTTATCGATTTTTATCCAAAAATACCAACGTAATTTAATTCATGCACTCTATAAACCCAAATACAAAACTTATGTACCAAATTAACCAAAACAAAAGTTTGGCAACCACTATATTCCTCTAGAACCATTTGAATAATTAACTCTACTTGGCAAGGTCTTTTCTACTTCCCTTTTAGACTTGTAGATTCAGACTGTTTTGTTTCTATTGTTGTATGTATTGTTGACTGTGTCAAATTTACATAAACTATGCAGTCTTTTTCACTAAATAAAATTGTGTGGTATAGCCAAGGATGGACACACGAATTTAAGAGAGGGGAGGTCAACCTTAAAGGTAAAGAAAGCTCAAAAAAAAAATCAAATACTATATATATATATATATATATATATATATATATATTCACGTGTCTTAGAAAAAAGTAAGATTAACTAATCTCCGAGTACTCCTCTCTGATTGTACATATTTTGAAATCGTTGAATAATGTCTTTATTGCTATTAGTCCTAGACATGTCTTTCTTAATGTAAGCGATCAAACATTGGTTCATAAACTCGTCGATTGTGTAGTTCATAATTTACATGGCTGAAAATACCCTCAACACGGGTACCAGCGGAAAAAAAAATTCGTTTTTTATTTTTTATTTATTTTCAATGGAGTCGGTTGACCCCACTTGTACCTTAGTGTGTCCGCCCCGGGGTACAGCGAGTTGAAAAAATTGCTTATGCAAAAGACTGCTATTTCCCCTTCCCATACAAGTTACCATTTTGCCATTTCAAGATGTGTTAAAGATGGTTGGTTGGCCAGGTATCTGAATGGCATTAGTTGTTATTCTTGTCATTACCGTAATGATGTTTTCCCTATGATTGTCCTTGAGCAGTGGTAGTTGATATTCCTGAAACTTAAGGTATTCTCAACTCGAGTTACCATTTTGCCATTTCAAGACGTGTTAAAGATTGAGTTGGTTGATCAGGTATCTGAATGGCATTAGTTGTTATTCTTGTCATTACAAATACTACTGATGTTTTCCCTATGATTTTCCTTGAGCAGCGGTAGTTGATATTCTTGGAACATAAAGGTATTCTCAACTCGAGCTCATTCATATCATTGGTGTGAAATATTTGGGCATCATGACCATGTATGCTCTAGGAAAAAGAAACATTGGTATTACCTATCAATTCATTACCAGCTTTTCTTTTCAATATGTTCTTGTTATCTATCACTTTTGAGCTAATGTCCTCTTCTCTCTTCCTAATCAAGCAATTTCACATCTGAAGTTCGATTCTACAAAAATGATGGCATATCTTTATTTGGTGTGCAAGCCTATTGCTAATCTCTTCTAAAGTTTATGCATGTGCTCTAGTTAATTAACACGTTCTTTTGGCTTCACTTTGTTGATTAATACTCTTATTTGTTCTGTCAGTTTCCAATGTGTTCATTAATCTAGTTTTCTTGATCATTTCTGAGCAAGTCTGTTCAAATGTCCTGTTAGACTTTAAATTGTAACTCCTAAATTATTCAATTATGATCGTTTTATGTCAATTGCGTGAAAGTTTACTGAAGCCATGAGATGTGGTAAAAGTTAATTATCGTTTTATGTCAATTGTGTGACAGTTTACAGAATGTGAACCCTTTTTGTTGACATCAAAAGTTGCTTCTCTCTAATACTTCTCTCTCATTTTACTTAACCATTTTGCCATTTTGAAGATGTGTGAAAGATCGACGAGTGATGATTGGACATCCAGGTATCTTATTTTTTAGCCAGATTTTCCACTGATGCTTATCCTTTAATTATCCTCAAGCTCTGTATGAGACTTTTTTTATTGGAGTGAATTGAAATCATAATTCATGTTTGCTACAACTTCTATAGGTACCACTACCAGGACTTGAAATTTGTCCTGTAACATATTTTGTAGCATCTCCCTGAACTCCCAACAAATGGACATAATCGAGGAAATCACTTAATTTTCTTGCCAATCTTCAATTTTGATCTCATTTTAGTTTGACAGTAGTACAAATCATAATGTCAAGACACAGCTTGTGTGCTCTTGTTGTATCCATGTTGGACGGGAGAACTATTAGATTGTTATTCGTGTATTTAATGGTGCCAGAATTTTTTGGCATTATGATCTCATCTGTACTTGTAAAGAATGCAGTGGAAGAACCTAACTAAAAGCTTATTTTCAGTATGTTGTTCTCATTTATGTCCTCTTCTCTCTTTATTATCCTGCAATCTCACGTTTGAAATTCTAGTATAAAATATATGCTAGGGTTTGTTTTGTTAACAAAGCTATTGCTAATCTCATCTTACGTTTATGTTTCTGCAGTCTATCTACCACTCCAAGGTTGAAGTCCTGTTGATTGACAATCTTTATGTTGATCTATCTGTTTTCCATCTATTTCGTAATTTAGATTTTTTTTTTCTATCATATTTGATCAAGTCTGTTCTCGTGATAACCGCAAAAGTAGGTTAATCTTTAAGTTTATTTTCTCCTCTTTCAAACTGGACATGAAGTTAGATTCGGGTCCGGATACGAAATTAAACCGAGCTCTGAGTGGATAATACGGGATTAGTTTTTAATCGGAGTCAGATTCGACATTGAGTTTTGAATAGTATAGTTGTAGGGTTTATTAAATAATAACCTAAGAAAATATCACTAGTGACATTAATGTTATCCTTATTCCTACCTATTAGCTAATTGTATATATCATTAGCTAGAAATAGCATAGTTTGGTATAGTAGTATCATGTGTCAAGAGAGCAAGTGGCATAAGGGTGATTTGGACATTGTCTAGGGAGATTTTTGACTTGTGTCAAGAGAAATCAAGTGTCTAATCAAGGCTTGGACTTGTGTTAGGTTAGGTGGCTAAGGACATATGGAAGGGTATTCATATATTCTCCCTCTTGAGTTCATCTCCTCCTCCCAAAATTTCCAACAGAGAACCCTCCATTTGTGTAGCATTTTTGAAGGTCTAAGACTCTAAACGAATGAATATGAAGAAGTCTTTATCACTAATGTTGGAACTCTCCAGGTTAGCTTCCCAAAGTATCGGATTATAGACGATTTAGAGTCTGTGTCTGGCCTCATCAGTTGAAATATTGACGTTGAGTCGACGAATCCAAATTTCTCCTTAAGGTAAAGTCACCTTGCATTACATTCTTCATAAGCTATGTAACACGAACACTATCATCTTAGTAACGTGTCTCATGCCGAATACGTATAGGATACTCTTCGGACATATGTTGGACACTCATTTTACGTGTCCTCTTATTTTCATTTGAAAATCGGACATGGACACTCTTCGAATACAAAAAACGTGTCGGATGCGGACACTCTCTGAATACGTGTTAGGTACTTTTTTAATAGTATTTTCATTTAAAACAAATGATACAAATCAAATTTAATAGGTAAAACTTAAAACATTTTTGTTGTGCACATTTTGATTTCATATAAATCAAATACCTATTTCTAAAAAATACAGATATCTAATATTTATGGTTATGTACCCATGCCGTTGTCACTCCCTTGTATTTTTCTTTGGTAAAAAATAGTTGTGATTTGATAAATAAAATATTGGATTGTACACTAACTACATATTATATTTAATTTTTTTATTGTTTTTATTTCGTAATTCTAGTCCATGATTTTGTGGAGTCTCTTTAAATGTTCCATTTAAGTATTCTGTTGAATATAACACTTTAAAATTTTAAATTCCAGCCTACTACAATCTAATTGTTGTACTTATGAATTTTTTTTTCCTTAAATCAATAAGATCTCATTCAAAAGTATAATTTAGTAAATCTTGAATATAATCTAATTGAGTCAAATGGAGAAGTAAAATTCGAATTCAATCTAATTAAATAGTAGCTCAATTTAAACTAAATCCATAATTTTAGTTCAATTGGAACAATCTTGATAGTAGATGATATACTAATCTTTATATATATATATATATATATATATATATATATATATATATATATATATATGAGAAGGTAAATATGTTACACTTGCCAGCCCGAAGGCCTACATTACTCGGCCCGAAGGCCTGCTGCAACCCTTGGCTTGAAGGTCTGCTGCGCCATACCGCCATTTATTTCTGTAAATGGAGGAATAAATTGCTCACCACCCGTCTCAAACCCGGGTCTCTGGGGAGAATGCCTCCCTCCTGAGCCACTTGAGCTAGAAGAGATTAGCTATATATATATATATATATATATATATATATATATATATATATATATATATTGAGAAAGAGAGAGAGGAGGGATCCACATTCCCCATTTTTGTATTCCCCAGGCATCTCTTCTTTCACAGCCGTTGAATATTGTTTAAGTCATCTAATCTTAACCGTTCATTTTTCAATGGTTAAGATTAGATGACTTAAACAAGATCCAATAGTTGTTATCATAGGGATGCAAAAATAGAGGGATGCAAAAATGGGGGGATGTGAATCCCTCCTCATATATATATATATATATATATATATATATATATATATATATATATATATAGTGTGTGTGTGTGTGTCCTTGATGTGTTGTATCTTAGTTTCTTTTAGAAAAATGTGTCTCTGTGTCGCGTCATGTCCCGTGTCGTGTCTCTTCTCGTGTCTGTGCAACATTGTTCATAAGCATCAAACCAGAGGGAAATCTCAGGATAGCCGATCATGGAATTGGTTGCTACATGAGACCTCAGCCATGAAGAGATCGTCAGAGGCGTCGCCATCTAGAACCGGGTCTTAAGTTGATGTTTCAAATTATGTCGGTAGGTAGACACCTCCACTGCAATTCCTTTGGCTTCATTCTTGAATTACTTGTCAAATTGGATGCTTGATGGAAAGAGATGACATTTCTCTTGTGAGAGTAAAGTTGGAGTTAGCTTGATGATTTTATTATATAGGTCATTTCTTGACATTATTCCATATTCATGTCCTTGATTTCAAATTGAACACATATCGTTAGTTCATATTTAGCCCCTGTACATCTTTGGTTTGATTGATACCATTTATTCATATTTAGATCCACAATTGAAATGTTGTTGGTCCTTTGTCTAATTATAACCAACATTAGACTTGGCTTTGGATGACAGTGCCTCTGACGATTCGTTCCTAGTTGAGATATCAGCCAAATTGCCACCCTTAATCCATGAAAGGTTGGCCGACTACAGCTAAGGAGGCAAGTTGCGGGGTCGAACCAAACAGATCACCACCCTTGACCCGTATCCTTTAATACATCGATATAATGGGTAAACTTGTTTATGCCCGATGTCTGATCTGGACCCGCCTGAGAAGGCAGGTTGGAGGCGTCAAACCAAATTGCCACCCTTAACCCACAACACTTTACTGATAACATGGAGAAGATGTGTCAAGCCTTTGGGTGTAGTGCTCAACAGTTCTTCTTTCACTGCCAGCAAGTTAGAGGATGTTGCTCAGACCTGGCTCAAGAACTTCCAGCATAGAAAACCCAACAACTCACCTTCCTTATTGTAGGCTGAGTTCAAGGAGCCCTTTTGTCGGTAGTCCTTGCAGAGAGTTGTTGGGTTTTCTATGCTGAGTTGTTGGGTTGTTGGGTTTTCTATTCTGTACCCTAGCGCACAAGCACTTCTTTGGCACGGATTATAATCCCAAAGTTGATCATGGTAAAATCCATTATGTCAAGCCTCAACATTCCTGCTTTCCTGCCAGTGTACCTTGTGGATCATCATGTTGCTGAAGTTCGTGGTGGAGTTTCCTCTGATATAGTAGTGGATGAGGAAGGGGAATCAGATATCTCAGATTGCTATTTTTAGCAGATTCAAGTGCAACAGTGCGGTGTGGCAGGCACTTTGAACGGTCAAGCCGTCACCCGGAAGTCCATGGGAGGATTGCATTCACAGATATCGGGTGGAGATTGTCAACTGGATTCCTGCTACCCTAACAAGAAATTGCAGCCCCTCCGCTTAAACATTTTCAGCCGATTGGTTGCTAGACAACTAGACACCATTACAAGCTTAATGGACATAATTGGGGGAGTCATCATTTAGTTTTCATCTATTTTTATCTCACTTTAGTTTGATCATGGTAAAATTCATAATGTCAAGCTTCAGCATAAGCACTATCCTGCCAATGTACCCTGTGGATTGGGACACTGTTGGATTGTCTGGATCTTTATTCTTGTAATTTGATGTGAGAACTTCTGGCATCATGATCTCATTTGACTTGAAAATATTCATGGTAACTTCATATTCAATGGTTAGGTTCTTCTTTTCACTTTGTACTTCTCATATCAATTTCAGGTTTTCACATTTGAGTCCAAAAGAGACTTTAACATATTTTATTTGGTGAGAAATAGCTATTGCTCTCTCTTTTTATGTTCATTTTTGTGCTTTATTAAATTGGCATGTTTTAAGCTTAAAACTTCTGTGGACTAATACTCTCTATTCTGTTTTATTCCTTGTCCATTTGTTTGTTATTTTAGTTTTTCTTCATGTTCGATAAGGCCTATTAGACTCGTAGTAGAAAACTATTTGATTTCTATTTTGCATGTGGATGTTTGGAAGTTACAGAAACTATGCTGCCTAAAATAAAATGTTTTTTTCTCCAGTGACAAAAAAAAAAAAAAAAATTGTTTCTTCCTATTGCTGCTATTTTTTTTCTTCTCATATGAGTTTACCAATTTGCCATTTGAAGATATGTTCAAGATTATTGAGTGGTGGTTGGACTTTGGATATCAGAATGCCACAAGTTGTTATTTTTGTCAAAACTACTACTGATGGGTTTCCTTACGCGGCAGTAGTTGATATTCCAGGAACTCGAGTATTATCAGTTCGAACTCATTTACGTTGATGGTATGAAAAGTGCAGGCATACACATATGCAGGAGAAAAACATTGGAACTGCCTTTTGATTCATTACCAGCTTCTTTTCAGTATGTTCTTCTGATTTTCATCTCGTCTCTCTTATTCTATTTTTTGAGCTTACGTCTTCTTCGCATTTCACAATCTGTCAATTTCACATTAAGAGTTCAATTCTCAAACAAGATATGTTATTTTGTAAGCTAGCCTATTGCTAATCTCTCCATATGTATGATTGTGCTCCAGTCAATTGACGTGTTCGTTTTGTTTTGTTCTATTAGTTTTTGACCTGTTCACTAATCTAGCTTTTCTTTATCATTCTAAGTCTGTTCAACTGCTATGTTAGACTTTGGGTTGCAACTTCCAAAATATCCAATAGCTATTGTGTTGTTTTGTTTTGTTTTTTGTTTGGTTTGTGTGAAAATTACCGAAACCATGCTGTCTTACTTGCTAAAGAGAATGTTGTGTGAAGTGTGAGCCCTTTTTGTTTGACATCAAAAGTTGGTCTTTTTTAGTAGTGATGGTTGATTTTCGAGATGTGTTGAAGATCCAGCTTCCAGGTATATGATTTGTCACCAACTTTTACTGATTCTCAGGTCGTTTGGTTCGCAGAAAGGAAAGGATATATTTTTTTGCTTTTTCTTTACTTTGAAAAATTACAATTTCGATTAATTCTGATTAAAATTAAAATTAAAATTAAAATTAAAATTTAATATTAACATTAATATTAATATTAACATTAAAATTATTTTTATTTTTATTTTTAGTTTTAGTTTTAGTTTTAGTTTTAATTTTAATGTTAATGTTAATGTTAATGTTAATATTAATGCTAATGTTAAATTTAAATTTAATGGTAAAAAATAATCTATATTTTTAAAATAATCTATCTTTAAAAATAAATCTTAAAATAATTTATCTTAAAATAAATATTTAGATTTTTTTAAGAGAAATAATACGTAATTTTTTTAGGAGTTCTGTAACTATCCAGTAGATAATGCTCCATCATGCAAAAAGTATATGATATGATCTCAATCGCGATTTTGTCGGTGCTATTTTGAGGGCTATGGGATTTGATAATATTTGGGTTGCGATGGTCCGGGAGTGCATTTCTTCAACGATATTTTCAGTTCTTATTAAAGGACAGTCATACGGGTTTTTTTGCGAGCAATCGAGTGCTTCACAAAGTTGTTCATCCCTCTATTCAGATAGGTGCAACCTCATGTGTCTCACCTTATATATGCGAATGACCTTCTGGTGTTTTTGGTGCCGACGATGTCAGGGCTTACGGTTGTTGCGGGGTTGCTATCAAGATTGTGTCTCAACAAGAACAAGAGTAAAGTGTGTAGAAGCATGAAAAATCTAGATCCATGCGCCTAACAACACATGCGTCCCAAGATCAACTCAGAAGAAATCAGGCCGCAAAACGACTATACAGTCTAGAAAAGCAGCTACCGTGCACCAACAGTAATCAAAGGACATGCGCCGCAGTGATCAAGCCCCCGGCGCATAATGATCCAGTGTCATGCGACGACTGCTTCATAAACTAGTGTTCTCTTGTGCCATCAGTGCCATGCACCACTAAGTAACTAGTGTTCCCATGCGCCAGCAGTGTCATGCGCCACTAAGTAACTAGTGTCCGCATGCGCCAGCAGTGCCATGCGCCACTACTCCCTCAAGCATCCAGGCGCCCTAATACTGGCCAAATAAAGGCCTGACATAAAGATTATGTCTGACACAGAATCCTGACAGAAAGGACTTTATGAACTCCTCGAAAGACATGAACACGCTAAACGACAGAATCTCACGTCAGCATGAACTTTACTCCTGACAGGAGTGCAGCGCCACGTGTACGAGGCCACATGCGTCCCAGACTCCATGCGTTCCATGTGTCTCTGGCCCTATGTGTTCCAGACTCCATGCCTTCCATACGTATTTGGCCCAATGCGTTCTAAACTCCATGTTCTATGTATCTCATGTGTCCCAAACTCCATGCGTCCAATGTGGCAGAGTTCCTTGAGAAAAAATCTTTCTGTTGCGACTGAAGTGATTCTCTCTAACTAAATGCAGGCAACGTGTCAAGCTGACCAAGTCACGCAAATAAAAGACAAGAACCGTCCAGATCTTCGGCAACAACAAATCGCAACAAACGACCACATGGCAGCTCGGCCTGGACTCAACTACATCTTGTTAAGGATGTACACGTGGCAGCATGCCCATAACATACGCCTAAAGCTACACCCACATTCTGTTGAAGGAGCCCCCTACGGCCACCAAACAGAAGCATATGCAGCACCTATAGCCCACCAACATGATGGCTATAAATAGGAGCAACTTGGACGTCCCACTGGCAGGCTTTTCTGCTTCAGAGACCATACCCCTCCAGGTGAGCTACGTACGTGCACACAAGCTCGGGAGAGATAAGAGAGCGTCCACATTCCCTCGTCGGACCGTCAACGAAGTAAAATAGTCGTTGAAGTACTCGATCTCCATCATCATATTACCTAGATCAAAAATATTGTACTTAAATTTTTTGTCTAGAAATTTTTTGTTTGTTATTAAATGAAGGTTTTCCAAACTTACTTCAATGGAAAATAAGGTGCGACTCTGCTGGGGAGTTCCTTCTCCTCTGATGAGAAGGTCGTGATGCAGCCCGACACGTCGAAGCTGGATTCGACCCAGAGGATGCTGGTTGTATGTTTCGACTAGCAAGCCTTTGAGGAAATGCTCTTTGAGGGCAACCCTTCTCCAAGGCTGGCAAAGCCTAAGAAGACCCGCAGGACATGGGTTGCAAAGGCCGATGTGCCTCACCCAAATACGGAGCATGCGCTCCTAGTCTCTCTCCCTGCCTCAGGGGACGCACATCATGCGTCAACACGAGCTGACGCCTTTCATACGGCAGCCGCTTCTGACAAGGAAAGTGCTCAGCACTTGAGCTCTGGTAGAGGAAAAGTCTACGATGCTAGGAGTTCGAGCGCTAAGACATGTTCCATGCGGCCACGTCAAAGGCCACAGAAGGAGGACTATGCGGCACTGGTCGGTAGCCGCAGACAGATGGCCGCATGCGGCCAGGACTGCAACAAAAGTTCCATCTTCGACCGAATCTCACGCAGTACTGACTCCATGCGCCATGCTGAAAAAGATGAAGATGTAAACTTGGACTCTTCATACTACGCAACGACGCGTGCTCTAGGGCAATGCGAGCTCGCCAAGCTCAAGCAATTGCTCATTTGATCGACCGTCAGTAGACGTCGCTAATTATGATGCGTGCCCCTGACGGAAAGTAGTACAAAATTGATCCATGCGTCCATCCCACAGTGACAAT
This sequence comes from Iris macrosiphon, assembly GCA_036927795.1. NCBI lineage: Eukaryota > Viridiplantae > Streptophyta > Magnoliopsida > Asparagales > Iridaceae > Iris > Iris macrosiphon. The sequence goes on along the minus strand of JAYESA010000016.1, from coordinate 97,557,081 downwards.
TGGACATGGTCAGTCTAAAGAGTCTTCCATTAGCAACCTAGGAAAAGTTCTTATACGAACCCCAGGTTAGGAAGCAAAGTCAACACCTATGCACCCATGTGCTCGGTCTACCCGGACTCATAAGAAGGGTGCAAATGTGAATCAGCCCCCGCTTGACTTGCGCAACATGATCAATCACAAGCGCAAAGCGAGAAAATCAACTACGATATATGAAGTGTCCTCCCAGGGCATCATTGTGCCAGCATTATCATCAATTGCTACTATAACAAAGTAGCAGTACCCACAAACAGGCAGTCGGCATTCCAACTACTACAACCAAAGGCACCCACCCGACGGCAATTCGGAGAACAGGTGCAAGCACTAGAGGAAGAGGAGTTGTCCCTCGTCTCATGTTATTATGCTCAAAAGGCCCCCTCCAAGTGGGGAGGTCAGAAGTCTAGCACCTCTAGTCTGTCGCTCTCAGCCAGCGAGTCAAGAAGACATGTCCAAGGAGGACAGGCAACGGAACCCGCGGAAGGTGTTTTCCTGGGCACCAGCTCAAAGAAGAAGTTGTAAGACACTGGGGGTAGTTCTTCCTTAGGACCCCAGGTGGCTACGCAAGCTGGGGCTTATAATCCCCCGGACCTCTATGACAATCCGGTGTTCCGAGAATACAGTGATTCCCAAGGAACTGATGCTGAGATCCCTGGGGGTGGCTGCCTTCGCCAAGAAGACGCAGCTTCCTATACTGGGGGTAGTGTTCCCTCTGAGTCCGAAGAGGATGCGGAACTACCAAATTTTCTGGATAACTATTCACGACAAGAGTCTGAGGCAGAAAGTGCACGTCCACCGTCCTATCCATTTCTCCCCATGTGAGAACAATATACATGGCATAGGACGATCACGAGGGCCCCAATGATCGACAGTGCCTCGAAACCCTCGAGGCCATGATGCAAACCATGAGCGCGTCAATGTAGGCCTTGATCCAGACAATGCTGGAGATCAAGGCAAATATAGCCTCACAACCAGCAAGGGCCTCTGGTCAAGCAAGCCTGGACCCCCGGACAAACGGGGATTCAAATACAACTGCTCTACCCGCTGGCGGCAATCATCCTCTGCCCGGATCCTCTGCCCCTTTCACAGTCGATGAAACCTGGGAAGCAATACGGGAGGTACGAGAACTCCGAGCCCGTCTAGACTCAATGGGAAATCGAGACTCATTACGCAATCTCGGGATTCAACAACCGTATCCCCTCGAGTGGATAGATGTATCGTACCCGCCTAAGTACAAGCCCTTTAACTTGACTCTGTTTGATGGGAAGATATCTTTTCGTCAATTCATGAGTTACTTCAAGACGACAATGTGGCATCTGTCTCGCAACGTTGCCCTCTTAACCAAGCTCTTTGTCCGGGCATTGTCTGGAATAGCTTTTGATTGGTTTTGTAGCCCCCAGGACAACAGCATTTCGTCGTTTGACACTCTCAAAGGCCTTTTTCTTGATCGATTCTACGACAGAGAAAATGACATGATGATGTCCTATTTAATAGATATCACGCAGAGGAAAAAAGAGTCTTTATGGGAATACATCGAGCGGTACATGCAAGCGGGATAAAGTTACCCCCGGTAACCCTGAGTCTACGCTGATATACACATGTCGAAAATCTTCTCCCCACAGTCTCACTCTGGATGGGCGACTCTCAGTTTAAAGACAGGACGACGTTCATCATAAATGTTGTGCTGAGAAGAAAGTAAAGGACGTCCTCCCCTTGGGAATATAGATCTCCGTCGCTGATGGTAGGAGAAAATGCCCTTACAACAGCCACAACAACAACGGCAATAGCGCCCGGGATGGCAAGGGAAAATATCCTCTTATCGCCAATATAACCAAGAAGTCCGAGCAAAAGCCCGCAGAGGCTCCAAAAACGAAGGAAACTTATTCCTTCGAAGATGATAATGTCATGACAATCTTTGACGTGTTAATGAAGGGAAACAAGCTTTGGCTCCCGACGTCAAGCGCATTATTGAGGCAGAAGATGTGAATAATCTGATGTATTGCCACTACCATCGATACGTCCACCATGCGACACGGGATTGCTACACATTGAAGCAGTACATCGAGCGTCTGCTCGACACCAAGGCCCTCACTTTGGACCTCGATGACAAAATAGTTGCCGCTAACATGGTATCTCTCCAGTTCAGTAACTTTTCGGCAAGGGAAACCCAAGACGGAGTGATCCCTATCCCCAGGACAACAATGAAGGTTGTCAATCTTCTGCCAGCTCGTGACTAAACAGCCGGGCTGATACCTCTCACCACATCACGTGGGGAGGTCATATGGGTCCATCCAGATCTTGCTCCAGACTTGATGCATCAGGCAACACCTTTTGCCACCAAGTCCAAGGGTAAGAAGTCAAAGTCCTGCTACACGGTTTATATCCCTTCCAAAGAAGCTATAGCAGGAACAACGAGGTCAGGCCTGGCATACCAACGAGAGTAAGACATCCCTGACGATGGTGCGCTCCCAATCGTCGCATTCGATCCGGGTCCATCCTAGCCTCCAGCAGTGGACAAGTCCAAATAAAAAAAAACTCGCTTCGACAAACCGCTGCGCAAAGATACCGCTCAGGGGCTGGATAAGCCCTACAATTTTGACATCTTGGCACAACTGGCCAATACTACAGTGAAGTTGTCACTATTCGAGCTTCTACAATTCTCCAAAGACACTCGGGTTGCTCTGAGTGAGACATTACAGAATGCCGACACCTACCTGGCACAGGTCAAGCCGCCAGCTGAGAATCCTACCACATGCCCCCACTGCAATAATGTGATGGAGGTGATACCCAATATCACATTCTCGCAACAAGATATGTTGCTAAAGAACAATCATCACGATCGTCCTCTATATTACACAGGGTACATTGGCGTCATCAAGGTGGACCGGATGCACATCAACCCTGATTCGTCAATCAGTATCATCTCGCGTAGTCTGCTTCAGACCTTGGGCATCCCGATGCATCGCCTGACAGCAACCAACACTGCCATTAGTGACTTCAACGCAGGAAGAAGCTATCATATGGGCAATATTTGCTTGAAATGTCATATCGGCGATTTAAAAATAGAGGTCACCTGCTACGTCATAGATGTAGACATATCCTACAATGTCCTGTTAGGACGTCCTTGGATACATCAGCACATGATCGTACCGTCAACCTTACACTAGTGCTTGAAGTATGTGGACGATCATGGCATCGTCAAGACGGAGTTTGCTGATGTTGATCCATTCAAAGGGGTTGAGGCCTATTACTCTGACTCGATCCTCTACAAGCAAGTTCACCAAGATGAAGGTGGCAATAATGTCGATGATGAGGTAGAGACTGGGACAATATCGAACGAGCCCTTGAGAGTCCATCTCAAAGCACGCACTCCCGATACAGCCCCTCCCCTCATAGTGAAACTGCACAAGAAAGCATCCGAACCTCTGGTCGTTCGCCTTCGTAGACCGAGTCGACCGCTGAAAGCATCTCAAAGCATGCACTCCCGACACAGCCCCTCCCCTCATAGTAAAACTGCACAAAAAAGCACTGAACCTCTGGTCGTTCGCCTTCGTAGACCGAGTCGACCGCTGAAAGAAGATCCGGCACCTACTACGACTTACGAACCTCTAGTGGTAAAGCTGCGCAGGAGACCTACGAAGTCGTCGCTCACACTGGGGTAGATCTTGGGACTGACGAACTGGAGGATTACGTAGCCGCTCATGCTAACGTTTCTACTCTTGTCGATATAATTCTTGAAGATAAGATACCTTATTTTATGAATAAATGGCTATATTTGAACTACTCGGATGTTGCACATCTCATTATATTCCATGGAGCACGGTCTAGGCTTGCACCTGCATACACAGATAACTTTCACCTATGCAGTAAACCGAGTTCTCTCCAGTCAAAACTCATACTTCATAGTTTCGACAAGGAAGAGAGGAGACAAAATCATCATCTTCGGCAGAGTGAAAAGTCCCCAATCCTCCGTCCCAGAGGAACTGGAGCCAAAACTCGACACCGACAAAATACCACTTCATCGGTACAGCTCTCAAACCAAGCACCTCCTCCAGAAGATGGGATACGATCTGAAAGCCGCTGGGGGCTTGAACTATGCAAAGGCTGATGGCTGCCTCTGCGTTTGTAGGCTCCTACAGGCAAGTTCGAGTATTACTACCATAAGACCAAACATGGCTTAGGGTACGTCACGCCTCCCATGACCCCTGAAGGATCGGATGAAGAAGATGGGTTACACTCTCACTCTTCAGAATTTTCCTTTTGGGACTCCGATGTCAATATCGGGGAGATGCTCAAACAAACATTGTCTGCCAACATGATGTCAGCTAACCCTGAAAAAGACGACGAGGATCCACCTGAACTCTTTAAAGTAAAACCGTGGGCCCAACGCCTAGACGCGCAATGGGAGATGCGATTCGAGCAACGGGAACCTCCCACTAAGGGTAAATTCGTACAAATCAATCTGGACGACCAATCCTTCCTTAAATCTAGCTTCATCAGCAAAAGTCTGTCCGATAAGGATCGAGAATCCCTATTACAGCTCATCAGGGAATATATCGATATCTTTGCTGGAGTTACGAAGATATGTAGGAATTGGACCCAAAAATTGTGGTCCACAAGCTCAACATCTTGCTGAACGCTAAGCTGGTCAAGTAACAGTAACGGTGGTTCCGGTGGGACATCATGAACGCCATCGAAGCTTAAGTCAACAAACTGATAGCTAGTGGATTCATCCGCGAGGAACAACATCCGGATTGGGAAGCCAACATCGTGTCCGTCATCAAAAATAACGAAAAGATCCGAATATGCATTGACTTTCGTGATCTAAACACGGCATGCCCTAAGGATGAGTTTCCCCTTCCGATAATAGATATAATGATCGACAATACTTGTAGCTTCGAACGCATGTCCTTCATAGACAGATTCTCAGGCTATAATTAAATCAAGATATTTCCTGACGACGAAAAGAATACATCATTCTGAACGCTGATAGGAGTTTATTGCTACACAGTCATGCCCTTCGGTCTGAAGAATACAAGTGCTACATACCAGTGAGCTATGAGCACCATCTTTCGTGAATATCTATACAAGACATTAGAGTGTTACGTTGATGACATCTTCGTCAAAAGTCGCTCTAAAGAGGATCACCTCCGAGACTTGAAGACTGTGTTCGACCTGATGCATGCGAACCAGCTCAAGATGAATCCTACCAAATCCCCGACAAGACTAAAGCAATCCTTGAAATACACCCACCGAAGAACCTCAGAGAACTTGGTGACCTTCGAGGAAGATCGACATACATTAGGAGGTTCATATCAAACCGCTCTGGACGTTGTCAGTCGTTCACTCTTCTCATGAAGAAGGGAGTCTCCTTTGTCTGTAACGAAGAATGTCAATGAACCTTCGATGATATCAAGGAGTATCTTATGAACCCCCCAGTATTGGTGGCCCCCATTATGGGAAGACCCTTCTTGCTATATGTGCGTGCAATGGATCACTCCCTCAGATCTCTACTAGCCCAGAAAAGTGATGCAGGTCACGAACATGCCATCTACTATCTCAGCAGAATGATGGACGGTGCAGAGCATAGGTGCAACCCCATTGAGAATGAGTGTCTTGCTCTAGTCTTTGCCATTCAGAAGATCCGACATTACGTGGTAGGAAAAATCATCTATGTGATCTCGCGAGTTAATCCTCTCAGGGTCCTTATGACTAAACCAGGAGCGCTCAACTCTCGCCTAGCCACATGGGCAATACTGTTATCGTCATACAACATGGTATTTGTCCCACAAAAGGCAGTAAAATGCCAAGCATTGGCAGATTTTCTAGCGGCCCACCTTGTACCGAAAAACTCGAAGCTCTACGAGGAGATCCCAGACGAATTAACGAACTCAAACTTGACCACCAGTACAGAAGTCGTTTGGCGAATGTTCTTCGACGGTGCTTCAAGAATAGGGCCCAAAGGTGATATCGTCGCTGGCGTCGAGATAGTACTAATTTTTCCATACGATCTAGTCATCAACCGCGCTTACTCCCTCACAGAGTCATGCTCCAACAATGTGGCAGAGTCAGCACTCTCATCATTGGGATCCAACTCGGTAAACAAGTAGGAGTAGACTACCATGAGGCCTACGGCGATTCCAAGCTGATAGTCAGTCAGGTCCGGGGCAAATACGAGGTCTGACACGATAACTTGATTTTTTACCACCAAGTCGTGCTTGGAATAATATCCACCTTTGAAGGGTTCTTCATAGAGCACGTCCCTTGACTACAAACCATCGAGGCTGACGTCCTGGCCGGCCTCGCTGCCTCTCTGGCAGTTCCGGTCAAAATCCATCAGCTGATCACAGTGGTCGGTCAAGAGCTGGTCTGCCCAAAAAATAATCTATATTTGTGCCTGAGCTACTTAGAAGTTACAAACACCGAATCCCAAGATTGGAGACTCTCATATCGACTATGCAGTTTATGGAATTCTTCTCGAGAACCCAAAGGAAGCTACTTCCATCAGAAGATATTCCCTCCGGTTCTATTAAGATACCAAAATATTGTATCATCGTTCCTACGATGGTCTTCTGCTATGATGCATATCAAATAAAGAAGCAAAGCAGGCTCTCCGCGAGGCTCATGACGGGGTTTGCGATGCCCATCAGCCCGGACCCAAGCTACAGGACCGTCTTCGAAGAATGGGTTACTATTGGCCGACAATGGTAGTAGAAGCTAGTGACTATGTGAGAAAGTACCAAGTGTGCCAAATCCACACAAACTTTATCCACCAGCCCTCAGAATTCCTATACCCAATAGTAGCATCTTGACCGTTTGAAGCATAAAAAATAGACATTATCAGACCAATTAATCCACCTTCTTCTAAGGGACATCGGTTCATCTTGGCTATCACCGATTACTTCTTCAAATGGACAGAAGTCGTTCCACTCGTTGAAGTCAAGACCTCAAACATGATCAGCTTTGTCAAGCATCACATCATATACCGCTTCGGCTTTCCACGAAGGATCATCCACGACAATGGTCCATAGTTTGCAAGTCATACTTTTTACCGGTTTTGTGACAAAAAATGAATCCAGAATATAGTCTCGACCGCCTACAACCCAGCAGCAAATGGTCTGGCAGAAGCATTCAACAAGACCATCGTAAAGCTACTCAAGAAGTCTGTGTCATCCAATAAGCGCGACTGAAATAAGAAGCTCGGTGAATGTCTCTAAGCCTACCGCACAACGGTCCGGACACCTACTGGCAGCATGCCATTTACCTTGGTTTACGAAAATGAAGCGGTCCTCCCACTCGAGATCCAAATTCAGCTACTCCGAGTGGCTCTGTCCAACCGATTGACCGTTGACGATAATCACCTTCGATAGTTATAAGAGTTGGAAGCACTCGACGAGAAGCGTCTCTTAGCTCAACAGCGCATTGAGCTATACCAAGTATCATGACCCGATTCCGTGGAATCATTGAGGCGTTCCCTGAATCGTGACCACCGTGCGGGCCTAGGGTTGCGTCCGCACAAGGCATGAGATATTTGCATTTGAGCACACATTCAGAGTACGCAGATAAATTGAACACAAGTTAAAACATGAAAAAGTTCTCTTTATTGATAATGAATATCTATTACAAACTCTTGAACGAGTCAGCTAATTTACCGCACGGGCTTACAAAAGTGTTGACATAAAATGAGATAGCAGTCCTGTACATTACACCCTTTTACTAAACTTCAAAATGATAAAGACCTCCGGGATGGAGGACGACTTTCCCACGGAGCTGCATTGTGTATAGAGTTGCAAGCTCCTGCTTCAAGATGCTTCAAGGATGGCACGATCTGAATACGCCTACAGCTGGACTGGATCGGGAAGACGACTTTGGCTCCTCGCTCGGTTCTCCTTAGTGCGGGAAACCTGTTTCAACGAGGGTCAGTATGTCAAAACATACTAGTGAAGGTGAGCTAACCCAACTATACCAAACACGTTGTTTTAATGAAGCATGCATATTATGGTGGTCTTTCTATCTTGTCTTAGTTCATTTACAAGTAAGCAGCATATAGAATTTACTGAAATAAACTTGCCACCGTTCGGTGGCTTTTACCTGTTCGTCTGAACGACCTGCACAATACTTACCATGCCTTCCCTTCCATAAAGACACAAATTAGTTTGTAACAGGTTTAAATATACAAGGAGATCACTGGCGTATGCCAAAATGGACAATAGTATTTGACGAGAATGGTATGCAATGAAAGTACAAGAGCCATTGCAAGCCATTCTGCCAAGAACAAGAGACTAAACAATAGGTATCGCCCGGACCGGATCGATGCCAGTGCCCCAGCACCGTCCACGAGACCGTGACCCTGTGCACAAGTTGTCCGTGATCGAACGGTATATTTACAAGTTAACAATTCATGCAGTTGAGGCAACAAGAGTACAAGACAAGCAACAATTCATGATCTATTCCCAAACAAACAAGCATGCAATATAAGCAATCGTTCCCAAGTTGAATGACAAGCAATGTAATCCAAATCTATTCCCTTTTTATCTTGACATCTTTTAGTTATTACTTGGTATCGTCTGATCGGGGCAAGAAGAATGCAAGATTTTAGGTGTGAAGACTTGGAAGCAGGGCCAGCTAATCGGGATGGTAGCCACTCACTTAGTTGGTTGGAAGGGAGAAGGAAAGAGGCGCTTCAAGATTCCGCTCGTAAGCCGCCTACTGCTCGTTCACCTGCATCACGAACAGCTCGATCAATACCTCTTCCACTCTTTTCAATCTCGGAATTGAAGTGCAGTTCATTGAATGAAAACAATAAAATTCATCGAAACCGTTCAAGGAAAACAAGCAAATCCGAAAACCAACTCAAAGCACGAAAGCAACAAGCGACATCGAAATTCCGAGGCAACAAAGATAACAGCGGAGAGGTCCCTCCTGACTCTGCCGCTAAGTCGATCCCGGGGGCACGGTCCACTGAATATGGGAATCGATTCTGAAGAAACAAATACATAAAGAGGACGAGTTCTTATTTCAATCTATCCCGATCGAACGATACCATCTTGTATTTCTTAGCCGCTCTCCTCGAGTAGGAGGAACGGGGTGCCACATCCTACCCAACTAATTGGAAGTTTCGTCCTCGAAACTTAGGAATAGAACCTACCGTTAGGGAACATTATGTTGAGGACGGCGATCATGACTCAATGAACAATCATGAACTGAATGGTTTAATTCGCCACAGGCTAGGCATAACCCAAGTCTCAGACGACATTTATCGATTGTGTGCCCCGGCTTTTTGCAGAAGTTACAAGGTTGGTTTGAATTTGCTTTCTGCTTCCCGCCGTTATTGTGACACTTTGCATCATTGTTTCCTCTCTCGTTGCTTTGGCGTTTGTGATTATAGGTATGCACAGCGCTGGTAGGAACGTGAGGATACTGCGGTTCAAGAGATAGAGCATGATTCATGACTTCCCGTATTATCCCGTACTGATGAACGACCATGTGCACATGGATGGCAGGGCATAAACCACCTTCAAACCTTCTAGCTCGACTCGCTGCATCGGGTAAATAGGCGCTAGCGAATTTGGAGAGTCGGTTGAATTCGGCAGAATACTGTTTAACTATCATGCTGACTTGCCTCAGTTGCACGGACTCATTCTACATCTGACGTCGTACTGGAGGGGGTATGAACTCCTCTTCAAACGCGGCACGAAAAGTCACCCACGCGATCGCCTCCTCTCCATGGTCAAATTGAAGAGATCGTCGATGCACGTTCCACCAATCGTGCGCGTTGAGGCGGAGCTGTAGTTGCGCGCATACGACGCACTTCTCTTCGGGGACCTCTAGCAGAGCAAAGTGGTCTTCAAGTTCGGCCAACCAATCTAGAGCCACGATTGGGTCCTCAGTCCTGTTGAATGGAGTATTGTAGACTTTCTTGAAGTGGCCAAAGTCGAAGGCAGTCATATCCCTCGTCCTTGGAATTTGAGGCGTCTCAACTTCAAGCACGGGCTGTTCCACCGGAGTCGTTGTTGTTGCCGCGGAATGGTTGGAAGCCAAAGTCTGAACGATCTGTTGCAGGGCATCCACCTGCTTCTATTGGACCGAGAATCGAGCTTCTATATTGTCTTGAAACTTGAGCTGACTCTCCTTCGCCCGCTTCCTGGCCTGTTCGTAGCGAGCTTCATCCCTTTGTTGGTTTGCCTCCAACATCCGCAACATTTGCTGGATGGGATTGACGCAAGACATGGCTCGCTGGCTCCGCGAACTTCCCGAAGTACCCGAACTACTTTCTTGGCCTTGCGTTTCGTCTGGTGCTAGCGCTGAGGATTGCGCTAGTACCATTCCTTCAAAAGAAGGTAAATTATATTAGGATCATAATGTATTATGGACTTATTACATGAACATATCTTATTTTGGCCTAGCGAGTTCAAGAGTTCGTACAGAAATTTGATCGTTAAAGGAACTTTTCCAGTACGAGAGTCTAAGAAACTTTGAAGCTGTGCTCTGATACCATTATGTCACGACCCGATTCTATGGAATCGTTGAGGCGTCCCCCGAATCGTGACCGCCGTGCGGGCCTAGGGTTGCACCCGCACAAGGCTAAAGATATTTGTATTTGAGCACACATTCAGAGTACACAGATAAATTGAACACAAGTTGAAACATGGAAAAGTTCTCTTTATTGATAATGAACATCTATTACAAACTCTTGAACGAGTCAGCTAATTTGCTGCACGGGCTTACAAAAGTGTTAACACAAAATGAGATAGCAGTCATGTACATTATATCCCTTTACTAAACTTCAAAATGATAAAGACCTCCGGGCTGGAGGACGGCTTCCCCACGGAGCTGCATTATGTATAGAGTTGCAAGCTCCTGCTTCAAGATGCTTCAAGGATGGCGTAATCTGAACACGCCTACAGCTGGACTGGATCGGGAAGACGACTTTGGCTCCTCGCTCGGTTCTCCTTAGTGCGGGGAACCTGTTTCAACGAGGGTCAGTATGTCGAAACATACTAGTGAATGCGAGCTAACCCAACTATACCAATCAATACGTTGTTTTAATGAAGCATGCATATTATAGTGGTATTTCTATCTTGTCTTAGTTTATTTACAAGTAAGCAGCATATAGAATTTACTGAAATGAACTTGCCACTGTTCGGTGTCTTTTACTTGTCCGTCTGAACGACCTGCACAATACTTACCATGCCTTCCCTGCCACGAAGACACAAGTTAGTTTGCAACAGGTTTAAATATACAAGGAGATCACTGGCGTATACCAAAATGGACAATAGTCTTTGACGAGAATAGTATACAACGAAAGTACAAGAGGCGTTGTAAGCCATTCTGCCAAGAACAAGAAACTAAACAATAGGTCTCGCCCGGACCGGATCGATGCCAGTGCCCCAGCACCGTCCGCGAGACCGTGACCCTGTGCACAAGTTGTCCATGATCGAACGGTATGTTTACAAGTTAACAATTCATGCAGTTGAGGCAACAAGAGTACAAGACACGCAACAATTCATGATTTATTCCCAAACGAACAAGCATGCAATATAAGCAATCGTTCCCAAGTTGAATGACAAGCAATGTAATCTAAATCTATTCCCTTTTTATCTTGACATCTTTTAGTTATTACTTGGTATCGTCTGATCGGGGCAAGAAGAATACAAGATTTTAGGTGTGAAGACTTGGAAGCAGGGCTAGCTAATCGGGATGGTAGCCGCTCACTTAGTTGGTTGGAAGGGAGAAGGAAAGAGGCACTTCAAGATTTCGCTCGTAAGCCGCCTACTGCTCATTCACCTGCATCACGAACAGCTCGATCAATACCTCTTCCACTCTTTCCAATCTCGGAATTGAAGTGCAGTTCAATGAACGAAAATAATGAAATCCATCAAAACCGTTCAAGGAAAATAAGCAAATCCGAAAACCAACTCAAAGCACGAAAGCAACAAGCGATATCGAAATTACGAGGCAACAAAGATAACAGCAGAGAGGTCCCTCCTGACTCTGCCACTAAGTCGATCCCGAGGGCACGGTCCACTGAATATGGGAATCAATTTTGAAGAAACAAATCCATAACGAGGACGAGTTCTTGTTTCAATCTATCCCGATCGAACGATACCATCTTGTATTTCTTAGTCGCGCTCCTCGAGTAGGAGGAACGGGGCGCCACACCAAGCGTCAACAAATGGGTCAAGAAGAGGACTTACCAAGTAGGTGACCTCGTCTTGACAGTAAAAAAATTGATGGTTATGACCCACAAGACGGCTGATAAATTCTAACCTAAATAGGAGGTCCGTTCATCAGGAAATTCATGTTCTCCAACGGCGCTTACCAGCTGGCAAAACACAATGGTGAATTGCTCATGATGGCTATCAATGGCAAGTTCCTCAAAAAGTACTATGTCTAAGCTAGACTTGTACTCCCTTTACTATTAGCTGGACAACCAAAATTGTACGTCAGCGGTGTTAAGTCCACAAAATCTGCTACGTCCATATCACCTATGGAAGGACTTATTTCGAACTTATTTCTTGCACTCTGGTGCACAAAAAGTAATAAGGCCATAAAACCTATCACGTCCATATCACTACTGATAGGGTTTTATTTCGAACTTATTACTTGCACTCCAGTGCGCAGAAGGTAATAAAGTCTACCAAAAAGATCTCCCAGTGGGATGTCCTAAAAACTACGGTATCATACTACGTCCATATTACCTCTAGTACGATTCCCAAAGTACACACCCTACATCGAAAAAGAACGCCAACATCAGGGGGCCACGGATAGACGCCGCTCTGGATAAACCCCTCGGCGAGATAGACAGTAGCCCTCGGCATCTTCTTTCACAAAATAGAAAAAAAACTGAGAGACAAAAGTTCTCTCTCCTCCCTAGCCCGCCTATTTATAGGCTCCTAGGGCACGTGAGAAGATCGAGACAATGAACCAGGATTATGAGGATGAACATGATACCTCAATTTGCGTGATCTATATTTATTTCCTCAAAAACTGTCGTTGACTCAGAATCCCAAGAAATCTTCTCAGAGATCGAGCCAAGTCTCGGCATTTAATGATCTGACATCCTGACAGAAGCGCCTATACGGAAATGTGCCTATGTGGCATGTCACTTAGATGCGGCCCAAGGTCTTCTCCTTTATGCTTCTTATTTAAAGTATTCCAAAGTTATCAGTTTTACAACTTTGAAGGGGGTCTTGTAGAAGTATGGAAAATCTTTTTGTTGCGACTGAAGTAATTCTCTCCAACTAAATAAGGGCCACATGTTAAGTGACTAAGTCACGCAAACAAAAGACGAGAACCGCCCAGATCTTCAGCAACATTAAATCGCAATAAACGTCCACATGACAGCTCGGCTTGAACTCAACTATATCTTGTTAAGGATGTACACGTGGCATGTCATGACCCACACCCGGAATAAGGGTACGAGTAATGATTAACGCCCAGCCTGCACCGTAGCATCGGTAGTAGAATACTGTCTGGTCAACCACACTATCTAAACATCTCATACAATATATATGGTACCTATCAATGTCATCTTAACTCCCAATGGAGGAATAATATGGTATATGATAATGGTAAACAATACTTAATTATAAAATAAAACTAAAGGAGGATAAAAGCACGATATAGAATAAAAGAGGAAAAGAGTCATAATACATCCACAAGTCTGAAATAATATATATATATATGCTAAAAGCCTCAATAAAAGTCTAAACAATAAGTCTAAACTGTCACGACCCGCACCCGGTATAAGGGCACGAGAGCGTGGGTACGTCCAGCCTACGCCGCAGCATCGGCGGTAGAACGCTGTCTAGGTCAAGTACTATCTAAATAATCTCACACTAGTATCCAACTCCATAAGGAGACACGGATAACACTATAAAAATGAACACCATACTCAATCACAACTACAGCACGATAAGAATTTGAAGAAACAAAAGAATACAACACAAGTCAAATGACAAAATAATCATACCTGCAATCAGTAACAATCAATCCCCAAGTGTGTCGGAAACCAGTCTACTAAGGTCACAGTCTGGAAAAATATTTTCCAGTCAGGAAGGAGCAAAGTACATCTCTAAATAGCAGTTCTATATTAATGATATAAACTATGTAGCAGTTCTAGATGGAAATATACCAGAAGCATGTATAGGTACGAGAATAAAAGAAATACTGGAAATACTGTAAGTAAACGCAGGAGAAGAAACAATATGTCCATGAGCAAGAACCTATGACTAAGTGTGTGAGTACTAGCTTTAACATGTGATCGGCTTGGGAACTTGATCAGGCTGGTTACATGTGATTAGCTATGATTCATGTAAGGTCAGGCTAACCGTTGGTTAGCTATGATGCATGTAGAGGTCAGGCTAATCACACGTAACAGCTATGAAGCATGGAGATGGTCAGGCCGCACCCGACGTGATATGTGGGGTGAGCTATGATGCATGAAAAGTTGGGTATGATCACATATCTATACTAAAATACTCCCCACCCCCGACTGGTATAGTAGATCCAATCATGGTACGCTATGGCACGGGATTCCCTAGGGAGGTAGCAAGTCTCCCCGGAAATCAGTGTCTGTAAATGCACAAGATAACAAGGAAACAAGTCTTGTACAAGCTACACCATGAATAAGGAATAACATCCCATGACGAGATCCGTGTATACCAATCCGTGTAACCAACGTGTCAAGAGCATGGATATTTACACTAGATACAGGGAACATATGAGATATCATAAATTAGAAACTAATCAGAGAATATACTCGCCTTGGGTCCTTAGCTGGTAATTATTGATGTCCTGTCCCAGAGTATCGTCTGGAGAATCCGACAGTCCTATAAACATATAATAATATCACTTGTATCAGATGCTACACTAACACACAATAGAAATACACTGGGCTATGCCAGGCATGGCACTAGTCAACTAGGGTCATCTAGTAGGGATACGTATATAATACATATTTACACTCAAGTATATACCAATAAAACGTATATAATATATATATAAGTGTCTCTTAGTAATTATACAAAATACGTATTTGTATATATATATCAATCAAATATTTAATATATATATATATATATATATATAACTAATCGAAGAATGTATACAATGCCACCCTCCTCAAGGTGATCCCAAATGAAAAATCAGTTAGTTCCAATGGGTCCGGAGCGGTCCAAATAGGTAGGAACTACATAAAGAGGTTCAAGATCGGAGTTCGGCACGAAAATCGAGATAAGGATACCAGGCTAATAGGGGAAAGGGTCGTTGTTCGTTATTAAGGTAACACCTTAATTTAAAGAAAATCATTTCGAATTTATTTTGAACAATAATTACAATTAAAAGTTTATTTATAAAAATCTAGAATTTACGTAAAAGCCATCATATATTTTTACATCTATAGTAAAAATTGGTTACCAGCCCAATTAAACAAATTTTGAATTAATTTTATTATTGGAACTATTTCTTAAATAATAATATAAATCCAAAAATTATTATAGTTTTTCACAAAATCAAAATCCTTATATTTATTACATAAAAATAAACTAATTACATAAAACTAGCTATTCATCTTTCATTACTAAACTAATTACATGAATTTACTAAACTAATTACATATAAACTAATTGGTTAATTAACTACTGATTAAGAAATAATTAATTAAACTAAACTATATAAATTAACTAATTAAACTAACTAAACTAACTATATAAATTAACTACTGATTAAGAATTAATTACTAATTAACTAATGATAATTAACTGTTTAAGAATATAATTAACTACTCTAAATTATAAATTAAACTAATTAACTACTCAGTTCAGTCCCAAATCGAAAGGAAGGGGAGAGGGAAGAAGAGGCTCACGATGGGGTTCTTTGCCGGCGTCGGCGCAGTGAGGTCTCGGCTCGAGGCGGCAGTGGAGACTCGAGAGCGGCGGTCGACGTTCGTCTCGGGCGGCGGCGGCTCCGGATCTGAGGCGGCGGTCGACTCGGCTCGAGACGGCGGCGGCAGTGGAGACTCGAGAGCGGCGGTCGACTCGGCTCGAGGCGGATCCGAGGCGGCGGCGAAGCCCGACGGGTCTGGGGCGGCCACGGCTCGATGGATCTGAGGCGGCGGCGGCGGATCTCCGAATCGACGCGGCGGTCGACGTCGTGGAGGGAAGACGCGGCGGCCAGCGGCGATAGGTTAGGTTAAAATAGGGTTAGGGTTTTGGATCTGTATGCGTCGAGGTCGTGTCCGGAGCTGGACACGATGGTGGGTCGTGGGGTGTGGGGTGGACGTGTCCGGGGCTGGACACAGGGATGGTGTACTGTGGTGGGGTGTGTCCAGAGGGTGGACACGAGGATTATGTTTGCTGTGGTGGAGGTGGATGTGTCCGGGTGTGTCGGACACGAAAATCTGTTTGTAATGTTGTAACCGGACACAGGAAATGAATGGATACGGTGGGACACCCGGGGTCGGACCCGAGGCCAACACGGCTGACACGGTAATGCTGGACACACGGACACGAGCACACAAAATCAATGGTGATGGCTTGTTGGCTTGTGGGAATTTGTGAGGGCTAGCTAGGGTTTTTTGGGAATGGTGATGAGAGACTTTAAATAGGGAGAGAGTTGTGGGATAAAGGGTGAGGATTGGCCCAAATAATGAATGGCCCAGATTATACATGAATAAGTTCTTCATGTGGGAAAAATGAGGGTGTGAATGGGAGACGGTAACCTGGTAAATTTATTAGAAAAAATATAATTTAAGAAAAATGTTTTAAGAGGCTTCCAAGGCTAACTGATTCCGAATAGCTACTAATTAATGCATATTGCAAAAATCTCAGAAAGTATGAATTTTATCTATTTACTATCCCAAATGAATTTAAAATTTTATTTTGATGGAAACAACTAGTCCTTTAAATAATTTTTATCAAATAAATAATTTTATGATTTCAAATCAATAAATATTTGAAGCTAGAGAAATATATATATTATTAATTATTATTTATTTTATAATACATCGACATTTAGGAAAAATGATTTTTATAAAAGATTTTAAATTACCTTCTAAAATCAAACATTGCTCAAAACCAAATACAAGAATTCAAGGAGAAAATATTTTATAAACTGGATATTTAAAATAAATAAAAATCTAATTATTTCGGAAAGTAGGAAATCGGAGGTTACAAGTCTACCCACCTTAGAAAAATTTCGTCCTCGAAATTTAAGATCCTCAATAATTGCATTTACACATTGTATTGTTTCTATCAAAATTTAAATTTCAAACCAACTAATCATGAAGTAATTCCATATTACTATTTCACAACCTTTCAAGATTTTATAACATCCTATTCCTGAAAATCTTCAAGTTTAAAAATCAAATTCCAATTTTTATCATAATCTCCTCCAAATTTAAGTTCGTATCTAAATACTCAAGGATTTTAATATCCAATCCTCCAATTGAATTCCAATCAATGTATATTTATAACATTTAAAAAATCTGTATCCCAAAATTTAAATTTTAAACACTAATCCATCAATCATCTTACTCCTCTAACTCAAATTCAATTGATGCTTATTCAAATCTAAATTCTCCTCCCGAGAATTGAATTCGACACTATTCCATTAACGATTTTATTTCCCAATTTCTTTTTCCTCAATTACTCAACGATGCGATACTTTCAGAATTTTTAATGCAACATTCATAATATAAAATTTCAATTTCTATCTTGCAATCAATAGATAAAATGATAATCTTCCAAAAAAAAAAAAAATCTCAAATTTTAATAATCAATCATATCAAGACCTTAATAAATCCTCGATTTTTGCCCTGTGAATTTCTTAACTCTCAATTTAAGTTAATATTTATCCTCGAATTTCAATCATACTTCGATTTTTGCAAAATCAATGATCCATCAACTCTGTTATAACAACCCCTAAATTCTTTATTTAAATTAATGCTCATCCACAATTTAATCATCTTGTCTCTTTTGTCGGTCATAACCTTGTCATAGATCTTTGCTATGGTCAAAATCCAAATGATCATGGTTTAAGAAAACTCTACCTACAGCCATGCAATTTAAGAAAAATATAGGACATGTATCTTTGGTCATGGTATTTCAGTCTCGGTTAAGGTGTACTACTAGTTATATCCTAACAAGAAAATCATGAATACGAACTACAGTATTAGGAAAATCAATCAATCGAAAGATGGAAGAAGGAATCATTATGAGAGAAAGAAAGAACCTGCTAACATATTACTTGCGGTATCTGCTATCAAACACTTAACTCTAGCACATTCATTAACTAATTTCCTATTCCTGTACACTGGTACCCATATCAACTAGTCATTTATCCACAAGATCCATGAATATATCCATATTGCACACACCTGTCCATCAACACCTAAATCTGATGCCAAGAATCTCTAATATAACCATGATTCAATAATGCATCCAAGTTGATACCTCTATCTCCTTAGTACCATACCCTCTGTCAGTTTTCGTTCCTACTATAATTGTCCATACTATTTGTTCTCATCACTCCAGTGCACACCAAGTGTAACACCATACTAAGTGCTAAACCCTTTCTAATACAACTCTAGATGGACACCCAAGTCAGTCTGCGGTACCACCTCAATCATGCTCAAGTCATCAGATCCTTACACATGTATACCATCTACTCATATATTAATATTCATCTCTTTCATCTATCATAAAATTAATCCTCAAAATAATCGTCAAGGTTTAACTTCTCGATCAACTTAAAAATGAATTGTATATCCCTCCTCAAAATCAGATACTCAACATCGAAATAAATTTAATCACTTCTAAAATCTTTGTAGCCTTAACCATGTTTATTGAGTTCATATTTGAATCCTCAAAATTTAATGACGTAATCGCAACTCCTCAATTATTCAAAAATAAAATTTTATTTCCACCTTTTAATTAATAACTCCACAAATGTACATATCAGTGCTCGCGGTCTCTGATACTCAAGGTGCACTCAATGCATCTAGTGTCTATAACTGTGTACTAAAATTGTACTGCCTGAATCACTTGCACCATTATCTCCATCGATCAAAGTTATCATCACCTGTATTTTCTTTCATGATTTCAATTTATGTCAACTGGTATATCATTTAATTATCCTCACACAGAGTGCTTACTGTTATTAACGTTATTCTCGACTAATCCTCGATATAGAACCATTAGCACTCTTGGTATTATATCATAGCTACATTAATGGATTATCTCATCAAGCTCATTAGAACTCATGATCACCTGTATCCTCTATTACACTCATGTTTCTTTACTCTCATGGGTATGTGTATGGTTCCTCATCTTGATTGATGTATAGGTATTTTCCTTTAACTTTTTCAGCCTGTTAAACTGATCTGTGATACGCTTCACCATCTTCATTACCAATTCCGATATTTCTCTACTCATGACACCTCATTATAACTCCTCATGCATATAAATTTCTTTACCTTTAACACACCCGATATCAATCATCAATTTGAACGTTATGCTCCATTAATCCTTAACACAATTCCTGGATACTTAATTGTTTACAGGGATCACTCAATACATAATCATGATTATCCAGGACGGGTAATTGGCTCTGATACTAACTCTGATACTCTATGCTCTCCTTCTACTCACAGTCTCTAATGACACTAATCCTAGAACCATTTGTACAAGGTACAATGCTAAGGGCTAACTCTAGTTTAAAGCCTACTGCTCACATGTCCAACTAAGAAATACTTACAACTCACAAGTCACACTCAGTTAACTAATACAAGTCACAACCAAAATTGCAAGTCACTAATTATCACACTAACAAGGATCCTTAAAGAAATAAGGCTCAAAAGAACTGGGTTAAGGACTAAAGGTATCTTTACTGCTAGTAAAGAAAAGAAGCGATGGAACAAAGTCCTGGAATAACATAAATAGATAAGTCTTGAGATGATACTTTAAGAACCAATTTAAGATACAACCTGATAATCATACACGTCTATCCGAAATCATGACACTCAGAATCTTCGCCACGCCAATAAGCATAGATGCGATAAACGACAGGTTCCGTAACTAAGGTATGCAACCCTATAATCATGTCATCTAGAATCTTCGCCACGCCAACCGGTATGGCTGCGAGAGACTCTAAGTTTCATAACTATAGTATGTACATCCAAGTCAGGTTCCTACGTTCTCGTCACCACAGCTAATATGGCTGCGATAAACTCTAAGGTCCATAACTAAAGTAGACGTTTTACCTTTCTCACTGTCCTCATCAACATATGTCATCAGATGATACCGTAAATTTTAGCCCGTAAAATTCATCTCGATATGAAATCAACTCAACAACGATACCAAGAATTAAATTTAACAACTGGTCAACAAGAATCAAACTCAACAATGATACCAAGATTTTAATTTAATAACTGATCAACAAGAATCAAGTTCAACAAGCGAGAGCGGACGGAAACAAGGAAAGATTTAAATTGTTAATTGTAATAAGATTCTCAAGGGGTCGTCCCAGGAATCTCTCAAGAATTTTTTTTTGTGATTGAGTATCCTCTCTCATCCTAGTATCCTATGTCCTATATTCTATAGCAGGCACGCAGTAGTACAACTAAGACGTCGTACTACCACGACATCACACAACTTGCAAAGTCTGACCTGCATGGGCCACCACTAAAAACGTGTCACGACCCGCACCCGGTATAAGGGCACGAGAGCGTGGGTACGTCTAGCCTACGCTACAGTATCGGCGGTAGAACGCTGTCTAGGTCAAGTACTATCTAAATAATCTCACACTAGTATCCAACTCCATAAAGAGACACGGATAACACTATAAAAATGAACACCATACTCAATCACAACTACAGCACGATAAGAATTTGAAGAAACAAAAGAATACAACACAAGTCAAATGACAAAATAATCATACCTGCAATCAGTAACAATCAATCCCCAAGTGTGTCGGAAACCAGTCTACTAAGGTCACAGTCTGGAAAAATATTTTCCAGTCAGGAAGGAGCAAAGTACATCTCTAAATAGCAGTTCTATATTAATGATATAAACTATGTAGCAGTTCTAGATGGAAATATACCAGAAGCATGTATAGGTACGAGAATAAAAGAAATACTGGAAATACTGTAAGTAAACGCAGGAGAAGAAACAATATGTCTATGAGCAAGAACCTATGACTAAGTGTGTGAGTACTAGCTTTAACATGTGATCGGCTTGGGAACTTGATCAGGCTGGTTACATGTGATTAGCTATGATTCATGTAAGGTCAGGCTAACCGTTGGTTAGCTATGATGCATGTAGAGGTCAGGCTAATCACACGTAACAACTATGAAGCATGGAGATGGTCAGGCCGCACCCGACGTGATATGTGGGGTGAGCTATGATGCATGAAAAGTTGGGTATGATCACATATCTATACTAAAATACTCCCCACCTCCGACTGGTATAGTAGATCCAATCATGGTACGCTATGGCACGGGATTCCCTAGGGAGGTAGCAAGTCTCCCCGAAAATCAGTGTCTGTAAATGCACAAGATAACAAGGAAACAAGTCTTGTACAAACTACACCATGAATAAGGAATAACATCCCATGACGAGATCCGTGTATACCAATCCGTGTAACCAACGTGTCAAGAGCATGGATATTTACACTAGATACAGGGAACATAGGAGATATCATAAATTAGAAACTAATCAGAGAATGTACTCGCCTTGGGTCCTTAGCTGGTAATTATTGATGTCCTATCCCAGAGTATCGTCTGGAGAATCCGACAGTCCTATAAACATATAATAATATCACTTGTATCAGATGCTACACTAACACACAATAGAAATACACTGGCCTCAGGGCTATGCCAGGCATGGCACTAGTCAACTAGGGTCATCTAGTAGGGATACGTATATAATACATATTTACACTCAAGTATATACCAATAAAACGTATATAATATATATAAGTGTCTCTTAGTAATTATACAAAATACGTATTTGTATATATATATCAATCAAATATTTAATATATATATATATATATATATATAACTAATCGAAGAATGTATACAATGCCACCCTCCTCAAGGTGATCCCAAATGAAAAAGCAGTTAGTTCCAATGGGTCCGGAGCGGTCCAAATAGGTAGGAACTACATAAAGAGGTTCAAGATCGGAGTTCGGCACGAAAATCGAGATAATGATACCAGGCTAATAGGGGAAAGGGTCGTTGTTCGTTATTAAGGTAACACCTTAATTTAAAGAAAATCATTTCGAATTTATTTTGAACAATAATTACAATTAAAAGTTTATTTATAAAAATCTAGAATTTACGTAAAAGCCATCATATATTTTTACATCTATAGTAAAAATTGGTTACCAGCCCAATTAAACAAATTTTGAATTAATTTTATTATTGGAACTATTTCTTAAATAATAATATAAATCCAAAAATTATTATAGTTTTTCACAAAATCAAAATCCTTATATTTATTACATAAAAATAAACTAATTACATAAAACTACCTATTCATCTTTCATTACTAAACTAATTACAGGAATTTACTAAACTAATTACATATAAACTAATTGGTTAATTAACTACTGACTAAGAAATAATTAATTAAACTAAACTATATAAATTAACTAATTAAACTAACTAAACTAACTATATAAATTAACTACTGATTAAGAATTAATTACTAATTAACTAATGATAATTAACTGTTTAAGAATATAATTAACTACTCTAAATTATAAATTAAACTAATTAACTACTCAGTTCAGTCCCAAATCGAAAGGAAGAGGAGAGGGAAGAAGAGGCTCACGATGGGGTTCTTTGCCGGCGTCGGCGCGGTGAGGTCTCGGCTCGAGGCGGCAGTGGAGACTCGAGAGCGGCGGTCGACGTTCGTCTCGGGCGGCGGCGGCTCCGGATCTGAGGCGGCGGTCGACTCGGCTCGAGACGGCGGCGGCAGTGGAGACTCGAGAGCGGCGGTCGACTCGGCTCGAGGTGGATCCGAGGCGGCGGCGAAGCCCGACGGGTCTGGGGCGGCCACGGCTCGATGGATCTGAGGCGGCGGCGGCGGATCTCCGAATCGACGCGGCGGTCGACGTCGTGGAGGGAAGACGCGGCGGCCAGCGGCGATAGGTTAGGTTAAAATAGGGTTAGGGTTTTGGATCTGTATGCGTCGGGGTCGTGTCCGGAGCTGGACACGATGGTGGGTCGTGGGGTGTGGGGTGGACGTGTCCGGGGCTGGACACAGGGATGGTGTACTGTGGTGGGGTGTGTCCAGAGGGTGGACACGAGGATTATGTTTGCTGTGGTGGAGGTGGATGTGTCCGGGTGTGTCGGACACGAAAATCTGTTTGTAATGTTGTAACCGGACACAGGAAATGAATGGATACGGTGGGACACCCGGGGTCGGACCCGAGGCCAACACGGCTGACACGGTAATGCTGGACACACGGACACGAGCACACAAAATCAATGGTGATGGCTTGTTGGCTTGTGGAAATTTGTGAGGGCTAGCTAGGGTTTCTTGGGAATGGTGATGAGAGACTTTAAATAGGGAGAGAGTTGTGGGATAAAGGGTGAGGATTGGCCCAAATAATGAATGGCCCAGATTATACATGAATAAGTTCTTCATGTGGGAAAAATGAGGGTGTGAATGGGAGACGGTAACCTGGTAAATTTATTAGAAAAAATATAATTTAAGAAAAATGTTTTAAGAGGCTTCCAAGGCTAACTGATTCCGAATAGCTACTAATTAATGCATATTGCAAAAATCTCAGAAAGTATGAATTTTATCTATTTACTATCCCAAATGAATTTAAAATTTTATTTTGAAGGAAACAACTAGTCCTTTAAATAATTTTTATCAAATAAATAATTTTATGATTTCAAGTCAATAAATATTTGAAGCTAGAGAAATATATATATTATTAATTATTATTTATTTTATAATACATCGACATTTAGGAAAAATGATTTTTATAAAAGATTTTAAATTACCTTCTAAAATCAAACATTGCTCAAAACCAAATACAAGAATTCAAGGAGAAAATATTTTATAAACTGGATATTTAAAATAAATAAAAATCTAATTATTTCGGAAAGTAGGAAATCGGAGGTTACAAGTCTACCCACCTTAGAAAAATTTTGTCCTCAAAATTTAAGATCCTCAATAATTGCATTTACACATTGTATTATTTCTATCAAAATTTAAATTTCAAACCAACTAATCATGAAGTAATTCCATATTACTATTTCACAACCTTTGAAGATTTTATAACATCCTATTCCTGAAAATCTTCAAGTTTAAAAATCAAATTCCAATTTTTATCATAATCTTCTCCAAATTTAAGTTCGTATCTAAATACCCAAGGATTTTAATATTCAATCCTCCAATTGAATTCCAATCAATGTATATTTATAACATTTAAAAAATCTGTATCCCAAAATTTAAATTTTAAACACTAATCCATCAATCATCTT
This sequence comes from Iris macrosiphon, assembly GCA_036927795.1. NCBI lineage: Eukaryota > Viridiplantae > Streptophyta > Magnoliopsida > Asparagales > Iridaceae > Iris > Iris macrosiphon. Next base: position 97,532,543 of record JAYESA010000016.1, on the reverse strand, counting down.
ACTCCTCTAACTCAAATTCAATTGATGCTTATTCAAATCTAAATTCTCCTCCCGAGAATTGAATTCGACACTATTCCATTAACGATTTTATTTTCCAATTTCTTTTTCCTCAATTACTCAACGATGCGATACTTTCAGAATTTTCAATGCAACATTCATAATATAAAATTTCAATTTCTATCTTGCAATCAATAGATAAAATGATAATCTTCCAAAAAAAAAAAAATTTCTCAAATTTTAATAATCAATCATATCAAGACCTTAATAAATCCTCGATTTTTTCCCTGTGAATTTCTTAACTCTCAATTTAAGTTAATGTTTATCCTCGAATTTCAATCATACTTCGATTTTCGCAAAATCAATGATCCATCAACTCTGTTATAACAACCCCTAAATTCTTTATTTAAATTAATGCTCATCCACAATTTAATCATCTTGTCTCTTTTGTCGGTCATAACCTTATCATAGATCTTTGCTATGGTCAAAATCCAAATGATCATGGTTTAAGAAAACTCTACCTACAGCCATGCAATTTAAGAAAAATATAGGACATGTATCTTTGGTCATGGTATTTCAGTCTCGGTTAAGGTGTACTACTAGTTATATCCTAACAAGAAAATCATGAATACGAACTACAGTATTAGGAAAATCAATCAATCGAAAGATGGAAGAAGGAATCATTATGAGAGAAAGAAAGAACCTGCTAACATATTACTTGCGGTATCTGCTATCAAACACTTAACTCTAGCACATTCACTAACTAATTTCCTATTCCTGTACACTGGTACCCATATCAACTAGTCATTTATCCACAAGATCCATGAATATATCCATATTACACACACCTGTCCATCAACACCTAAATCTGATGCCAAAAATCTCTAATATAACCATGATTCAATAATGCATCCAAGTTGATACCTCTATCTCCTTAGTACCATACCCTCTGTCAGTTCCCGTTCCTACTATAATTGTCCATACTATTTGTTCTCATCACTCCAGTGCACACCAAGTGTAACACCATACTAAGTGCTAAACCCTTTCTAATACAACTCTAGATGGACACCCAAGTCAGTCTGCGGTGCCACCTCAATCATGCTCAAGTCATCAGATCCTTACACATGTATACCATCTACTCATATATTAATATTCATCTCTTTCATCTATCATAAAATTAATCCTCAAAATAATCGTCAAGGTTTAACTTCTCGATCAACTTAAAAATGAATTGTATATCCCTCCTCAAAATCAGATACTCAACATCGAAATAAATTTAATCACTTCTAAAATCTTTGTAGCCTTAACCATGTTTATTGAGTTCATATTTGAATCCTCAAAATTTAATGACGTAATCGCAACTCCTCAATTATTCAAAAATAAAATTTTATTTCCACCTTTTAATTTATAACTCCACAAATGTACATATCAGTGCTCGCGGTCTCTGATACTCAAGGTGCACTCAATGCATCTAGTGTCTATAACTGTGTACTAAAATTGTACTGCCTGAATCACTTGCACCATTATCTCCATCTATCAAAGTTATCATCACCTGTATTTTCTTTCATGATTTCAATTTATGTCAACTGGTATATCATTTAATTATCCTCACACAGAGTGCTTACTGTTATTAACGTTATTCTCGACTAATCCTTGATATAGAACCATTAGCACTCTTGGTATTATATCATAGCTACATTAATGGATTATCTCATCAAGCTCATTAGAACTCATGATCACCTGTATCCTCTATTACACTCATGTTTCTTTACTCTCATGGGTATGTGTATGGTTCCTCATCTTGATTGATGTATAGGTATTTTTCTTTAACTTTTTCAGCCTGTTAAACTGATCTGTGATACGCTTCACCATCTTCATTACCAATTCCGATATTTCTCTACTCATGACACCTCATTATAACTCCTCATGCATATAAATTTCTTTACCTTTAACATACCCGATATCAATCATCAATTTGAACGTTATGCTCCATTAATCCTTAACACAATTCCTGGATACTTAATTGTTTACAGGGATCACTCAATACATAATCATGATTATCCAGGACGGGTAATTGGCTCTGATACTAACTCTGATACTCTATGCTCTCCTTCTACTCACAGTCTCTAATGACACTAATCCTAGAACCATTTGTACAAGGTACAATGCTAAGGGCTAACTCTAGTTTAAAGCCTACTGCTCACATGTCCAACTAAGAAACACTTACAACTCACAAGTCACACTCATTAACTAATACAAGTCACAACCAAAATTACAAGTCACTAATTATCACACTAACAAGGATCCTTAAAGAAATAAGGCTCAAAAGAACTGGGTTAAGGACTGAAGGTATCTTTACTGCTAGTAAAGAAAAGAAGCAATGGAACAAAGTCCTGGAATAACATAAATAGATAAGTCTTGAGATGATACTTTAAGAACCAATTTAAGATACAACCTGATAATCATACACGTCTATCCGAAATCATGACACTCAGAATCTTCGCCACGCCAGTAAGCATAGATGCGATAAACGACAGGTTCCGTAACTAAGGTATGCAACCCTATAATCATGTCATCTAGAATCTTCGCCACGCCAACCGGTATGGCTGCGAGAGACTCTAAGTTTCATAACTATAGTATGTACATCCAAGTCAGGTTCCTACGTTCTCGTTATCACAGCTAATATGGCTGCGATAAACTCTAAGGTCCATAACTAAAGTAGACGTTTTACCTTTCTCACTGTCCTCATCAACATATGTCATCAGATGATACCGTAAATTTTAGCCCGTAAAATTCATCTCGATATGAAATCAACTCAACAATGATACCAAGAATTAAATTTAACAACTGGTCAACAAGAATCAAACTCAACAATGATACCAAGATTTTAATTTAATAACTGATCAACAAGAATCAAGTTCAACAAGCGAGAGCGGACGGAAACAAGGAAAGATTTAAATTGTTAATTATAATAAGATTCTCAAGGGGTCGTCCCAGGAATCTCTCAAGAATTTTTTTTTGTGATTGAGTATCCTCTCTCATCCTAGTATCCTATGTCCTATATTCTATAGCAGGCACGCAGTAGTACAACTAAGACGTCGCACTACCACGACATCACACAACTTGCAAAGTCCGACCTGCATGGGCCACCACTAAAAACGTGTCACGACCCGCACCCGGTATAAGGGCACGAGAGCGTGGGTACGTCCAGCCTACGTCGCAGTATCGGCGGTAGAACGCTGTCTAGGTCAAGTACTATCTAAATAATCTCACACTAGTATCCAACTCCATAAGGAGACACGGATAACACTATAAAAATGAACACCATACTCAATCACAACTACAGCACGATAAGAATTTGAAGAAACAAAAGAATACAACACAAGTCAAATGACAAAATAATCATACCTGCAATCAGTAACAATCAATCCCCAAGTGTGTCGGAAACCAGTCTACTAAGGTCACAGTCTGGAAAAATATTTTCCAGTCAGGAAGGAGCAAAGTACATCTCTAAATAGCAGTTCTATATTAATGATATAAACTATGTAGCAGTTCTAGATGGAAATATACCAGAAGCATGTATAGGTACGAGAATAAAAGAAATACTGGAAATACTGTAAGTAAACGCAGGAGAAGAAACAATATGTCCATGAGCAAGAACCTATGACTAAGTGTGTGAGTACTAGCTTTAACATGTGATCGGCTTGGGAACTTGATCAGGCTGGTTACATGTGATTAGCTATGATTCATGTAAGGTCAGGCTAACCGTTGGTTAGCTATGATGCATGTAGAGGTCAGGCTAATCACACGTAACAGCTATGAAGCATGGAGATGGTCAGGCCGCACCCGACGTGATATGTGGGGTGAGCTATGATGCATGAAAAGTTGGGTATGATCACATATCTATACTAAAATACTCCCCACCTCCGACTGGTATAGTAGATCCAATCATGGTACGCTATGGCACGGGATTCCCTAGGGAGGTAGCAAGTCTCCCCGAAAATCAGTGTCTGTAAATGCACAAGATAACAAGGAAACAAGTCTTGTACAAGCTACACCATGAATAAGGAATAACATCCCATGACGAGATCCGTGTATACCAATCCGTGTAACCAACTTGTCAAGAGCATGGATATTTACACTAGATACAGGGAACATAGAAGATATCATAAATTAGAAACTAATCAGAGAATGTACTCGTCTTGGGTCCTTAGCTGGTAGTTATTGATGTCCTGTCCCAGAGTATCGTCTGGAGAATCCGACAGTCCTATAAACATATAATAATATCACTTGTATCAGATGCTACACTAACACACAATAGAAATACACTGGCCTCAGGGCTATGCCAGGCATGGCACTAGTCAACTAGGGTCATCTAGTAGGGGTACATATATAATACATATTTACACTCAAGTATATACCAATAAAACGTATATAATATATATAAGTGTCTCTTAGTAATTATACAAAATACGTATTTGTATATATATATCAATCAAATATTTAATATATATATATATATATATAACTAATCGAAGAATGTATACAATGCCACCCTCCTCAAGGTGATCCCAAATGAAAAAGCAGTTAGTTCCAATGGGTCCGGAGCAGTCCAAATAGCTAGGAACTACATAAAGAGGTTCAAGATCGGAGTTCGGCACGAAAATCGAGATAAGGATACCAGGCTAATAGGGGAAAGGGTCGTTGTTCGTTATTAAGGTAACACCTTAATTTAAAGAAAATCATTTCGAATTTATTTTGAACAATAATTACAATTAAAAGTTTATTTATAAAAATCTAGAATTTACATAAAAGCCATCATATATTTTTACATCTATAGTAAAAATTGGTTACCAGCCCAATTAAACAAATTTTGAATTAATTTTATTATTGGAACTATTTCTTAAATAATAATATAAATCCAAAAATTATTATAGTTTTTCACAAAATCAAAATCCTTATATTTATTACATAAAAATAAACTAATTACATAAAACTAGCTATTCATCTTTCATTACTAAACTAATTACAGGAATTTACTAAACTAATTACATATAAACTAATTGGTTAATTAACTACTGATTAAGAAATAATTAATTAAACTAAACTATATAAATTAACTAATTAAACTAACTAAACTAACTATATAAATTAACTACTGATTAAGAATTAATTACTAATTAACTAATGATAATTAACTGTTTAAGAATATAATTAACTACTCTAAATTATAAATTAAACTAATTAACTACTCAGTTCAGTCCCAAATCGAAAGGAAGGGGAGAGGGAAGAAGAGGCTCACGATGGGGTTCTTTGCTGGCGTCGGCGCGGTGAGGTCTCGGCTCGAGGCGGCAGTGGAGACTCGAGAGCGGCGGTCGACGTTCGTCTCGGGCGGCGGCGGCTCCGGATCTGAGGCGGCGGTCGACTCGGCTCGAGACGGCGGCGGCAGTGGAGACTCGAGAGCGGCGGTCGACTCGGCTCGAGGCGGATCCGAGGCGGCGGCGAAGCCCGACGGGTCTGGGGCGGCCACGGCTCGATGGATCTGAGGCGGCGGCGGCGGATCTCCGAATCGACGCGGCGGTCGACGTCGTGGAGGGAAGACGCGGCGGCCAGCGGCGATAGGTTAGGTTAAAATAGGGTTAGGGTTTTGGATCTGTATGCGTCGGGGTCGTGTCCGGAGCTGGACACGATGGTGGGTCGTGGGGTGTGGGGTGGACGTGTCCGGGGCTGGACACAGGGATGGTGTACTGTGGTGGGGTGTGTCCAGAGGGTGGACACGAGGATTATGTTTGCTGTGGTGGAGGTGGATGTGTCCGGGTGTGTCGGACACGAATAAAAAATGGATACATAATAACTAGCCATAAAAAATGGAATGAACTAGAGTGAACAGGTTGTAATGCCCCGTTCCCCCTATTCGGGGAGCGCGGCCAAGAAATACTTACGACCGTCCGAACGGGACAGATTGAATTAAGATCCTTTCCTCGTTATGGATTGGTTTCTTCGGAATCAGGTCCCATATACAATGGATTGTGCCTCAAGGATGGACTCGGCGGCAGAGTCGAGAGGGGCCTTTCCGTTGCGTTGGTTTCTTGTCCATTTTCGTGCCGCTTGGTTGCTTTCTTGTTGGTTTTATGACTTGCATTTTCTTGAACGGTTTCAATGGATTTCATTGCTTTCGTTCTTAGGATTTCGCATTTCGTATCGAGCCTTGGAGACCAAAACAGGGGGTATTGATCATCCGTTGGTGCGTGCAGGTGATCGTGTAGACGACGCGCGAGCGGAGTCTTAGGGGTCTCTCCTTCTTCTTCCTATTCAACCAAACTTGTGAGTGGCTCTATTTCGATAAGCACCTTCTTTCCAAGGGCTCCGTTCTTAATAAAAATTGACTCAGTTGTGCATTCATTCAAACGATACCAAATATATATAAAGTTGAATGAAAAGATAAGAAGTAGGCTTGGAACATTCATTGCTTGTCATTCAGAACCTTGCATAAATTCATTGATGCATGCACGTTCGTTGGATATATTAATTGATCGGCACTTATTTATAGCACAAGTTGTTCTTCTTTAAACTGCTGAATGTTATTGCATATAACTTGTTGGTTGATTATGGTAGAACAGTAAAGCGGTTCCGTACATGCCGTTTCTTTAAATTCCTATGTGTTTGGTGGGTTGGTGTTAGACAAACTTGTATACAAGGGGTAATGTTCTACGAACGGTCGCCGGGGCACCGGGACCGCTTCGACCTGGGTAGAACATTTGCTAGTGTAGTCCTAGCGCTTGGATGGGTCCGTGCGTCCGCCAAAGGCTAGCTACCTGAGGCAGAATGTCAGCCGATCCATCCCCCGTCCAACCAAGAGATGTTGTTGTTGTATATTTAAACTGTGCAGACTAACTATGTCTTCATGACAGGGAAGGCTATGGTAAGTTGTACAGGTGGTTCAGACGGTACAGGTAAAGTCACCGAACGGTGGCATGCGGAGTTATGTTATTTTGTTCTTGCATACCTGCTAAATGAAATCAGAACTAGACAAGAATAGAAACCCACCTAAGAACATAATTGTAGCATACTCATTAGATCTCATCTCATGAGCTTGGTAAAGTTGAGCAGCTAGCCTTCACCAGTACTTTTCAAAGTACTGACCCTCGTTGTAGCAGGTTCCCCGGCGCAAGGCAAAGCGGCGAGGAGCTGAAGTTCTCTCCGGACTTTTGGGATCCTTGGCGGTTCGTGGCCAAGACTTTTGGAGGCTCAAGATAGAAGCCTTTCACTCTCTCCGTTGCTGAATATCGCTAAGGCGATGGTGCTTACTCGCACCCAAGGTGGTTTTGCGTTTTGAATCTATGTAAAGGGACATAATGTATGGATCGGCTATCTCATTTTGCGTCCAAGTTTGTAAGCCCGTGGGGCATTTTATACTTTTGAGTCAAGCGATGTAAAAAGATGTTCATTATGAATAAAAGAAAAACTTTTCTATGCCTCAACCTTGTGTTATCTTATATGTCCACTCTGTTGCATTGTTCTAAAGAATATCCTTATGCCTAAGGCCTTGAGCACGCGCGCCCTACGCGTGCACGGCATCACGCCCGGGGGACGATTATCGGTTAGTCAAAATCGGGGCATGACATATTGGTATCAGAGCATGCTTCAGATCCTTTGATCTCACAAAGAAAGTTTCTAAAGAGGACCTTGTTCCTTCTGAGTAGACCCTTGAATTCGCTTGGCCAAAATAAGATACGTTCCATACAGTGAGTCCATAATATACCTTGAGACTAATACAAGTTACTTTCCTTTCAAGGAACGACTTCCGAGCCGGGGGCACAAGCGCAGATGGTGGCGCAGGTGCAAGCGAGTAGTTTAGGCACCTCGGGCAGCTCTGGGAGTCCAGCTGTCGCACCCTCTGCCGATCCGTTCGAGCGAATGATGCGTTTGATGGAGACGCAGCAGAAACAAGCTGAACTACGGCAGAGTCAGTTCGAGTCACGGATCGAGGCTCAATTCGTGGCGCAGCGATTGCCAACAGAAGCAGATGAATAGTCTGCAAACAATGGTGACGAATATGGTCGCCAACAATCATTCTGCATCCGCCCCCGCAACCGTGCCTATAGTTGCTGAAGCCACCGGACCGCAGAATTCCCAGGGTACCTTACCCTCAGGCGAGAATGGGTCAATCGTGTCGATATCAGAATTTAAGAAGATATGCCGTGCTACGTTTAAAGGCACCGAGGACCCTTCCTTAGCGATGGACTGGCTGGTCGAGTTGGAGGACCACTTTGAAGCGCTGTGCCTAGACGAGACCAAGAAAGTGGCGTGTGCCCAGCTTCAGCTCCGACAAAATGCACATGACTGGTGGGATGTGCACAAGCAAGCTATTTTGAGTGAAGGTGGCACAACGGCTATCTCTTGGTCCGTGTTTCGCAAGGCCTTCGTGGAGGAATACCTTCCACCCGCCGTCCGTCGCGAAAAGGAAGACGAGTTTGCGCTACTGAAGCAGGGAGACATGACGGTGCGTCAGTACGCTTCAGAGTTCAACCGACTTGCAAAATTTGCCAAGTCTCAGCTCGCCGATGCCGAAAGTCGCGCACGAAAGTTCGAGCTCGGACTACGACCTTCTATCCGTGCTCACGTCGTAGTGACTCAATATCGTACCATGCGGGAGTCCTTGAATCATGCACTGTCCCTAGAGTCGCAGTATCCTCCAGTTCGCACCGGCGCTGTGCAAAATTACAATCACAAGCATCCTGCCAACACAGGAGGAAATAACGCGCAGAAGCGCCCCAACAACGGCGGTAAACAGGGAGCAAACCCGGGAAGGGGTAACGAAGCCGTCTGCCACCGATGCAATCGTACGGGACACATCGCACGGAACTGTCGGGTGTTCAATGGATCATGCTTTAAATGCGGTCGTCAGGGCCACATGGCAGTGAACTGTCGTGTTAGCGGGCAAGAGCAGCAGCAGCAACAAAACCAGGAGCCTCAGCATCAGGGGCAAACTCAACGAGCGAACCAGGCACCGCCAAACGCTCAGGGCCGAGTCTATGCTTTGACTCAGGACGAGGCACTTGCATCGAACACGACGGTGTCAGGTATATTACTTTTTAATAATGTACCTGCTCGAGTATTGTTTGATTCTGGTGCAACACATAGCTTCATTTCGGTGGATTTTGCCGCCGAACACACATTCCCTATGACACCGCTAGGCTTAAACCTAAGTGTTAGCACTCCTTCGGGCGTAGATTTATCGGCTCGCTTAGTCTGTCGTGAAGGTAATATTTGTATCGGGGGACGGAAATTGTCATTAGATGCGATAGTTCTAGACATAAGGGACTACGATCTTATCTTGGGGATGGATTGGCTCGGCGCTTGTTCAGCTACAATCGACTGTGCGAAAAAGGAAGTCGTATTTCGTTTGCCCGGCGAGATCGAGTTTTGCTTCACGTGCAGTCCTGAGTCGAAAGCGTCGAATGCCTGCATGGTGATCTCAGCAATGTCTGCTCGACGGATGATTCACTCCGACTGCGAAGGGTACTTAGCGTCCGTTCGAGACACTCGGCAGGATTGCGCAAACGTTGAGTCTATTCCCGTTGTGGCAGATTTTCCTGATGTGTTCCCCGACGAGTTGCCAGGCATGCCGCCCGATCGAGAGACAGAGTTCACTATAGATACATTCCCAGAAACTCGACCGATTTCCAAGATGTCGTATCGAATGGCCCCGGCAGAATTGAAGGAGCTTAATGTACAGTTGCAAGACTTGCTAGATCGAGGATACATTCGGCCTAGTGTATCTCCGTGGGGTGCGCCAGTACTATTCGTAAAGAAAAAGGATGGCTCGTTGCGGCTCTGCATCGACTATCGAGAATTGAATAAAGCAACCATTCGTAACCAGTATCCTCTTCCAAGAATAGACGATCTTTTCGATCAGTTGCAAGCTGCCACGGTATTCTCTAAAATCGACCTCCGTTCGGGCTATCACCAATTAAAGATCAAGCCAGACGATGTGCCAAAGTCAGCTTTTCGAACTCGCTATGGCCATTATGAGTTCCTGGTGATGCCGTTCGGACTAACCAATGCACCCGCTGCCTTTATGAGTTTAATGAACCTTGTGTTCCGGCCCTATCTCGATAAGTTTGTAGTAGTATTCATCGATGATATCTTGGTGTATTCGAAGAGTGAGGAAGAACATACAGAGCACTTGCGGACCGTGCTACAAACTCTTCGGGACAACCAGCTATATGCTAAACTGAGTAAGTGTGAATTCTGGCTAAGTAGTGTATCTTTCCTCTCATTTCTGCGGGAGGCATCTCAGTCGATCCAAAGAAGGTGGAGGCCATTGTCGAGTGGAAGCGACCTGCATCCGTTAGCGAGATTCGAAGCTTCCTCGGGCTAGCGGGCTACTACAGACGGTTCGTGAAGGATTTTTCCAAACTTGCACTACCTCTGACTCGCCTCACACAAAAGGGAGTCGCATTTGAGTGGTCCGCCGACTGCGAAGCTTCGTTTAAAGAGTTAAAGCATCGCCTCACCTCTGCCCCGTTACTTGCACTACCAGACGAGATCTCGGGATTCCAAATATTTAGCGACGCGTCCGGGCAAGGCTTGGGGTGTGTACTTATGTAGCGAGATCGAGTGATAGCCTATGCCTCCAGGCAACTAAAGAAGCACGAGAAAAATTATCCTACACACGACCTGGAATTAGCGGCAATTGTCTTTGGCCTGAAATTGTGGCGACACTACCTTTATGGAGTGCCTTGTCGAATTTATACTGATCATAAGAGCTTGAAGTACCTATTCACCCAGACGGACCTCAACCTTCGTCAGCGCCGTTGGCTAGAATTGATAAAAGATTACGACTTGACGATAGACTACACGCCTGGAAAAGGGAACGTTGTAGCGGATGCTTTGAGTCGGATCTTCGTTGGATCTCTGTCAGTCGATCGCAGGTTACGAAGGGACTTAGAAGAGATGGGCATCGAACTCCGAATTCGATATCATGGCGCGCGGGTCGCTCAAATGCGATTCGTACCCAACCTAATAGAGCGGGTCACATCTACTCAGAAAGACGACCCTTTCCTAAGGAAGATGCACGAGCAAATTCTAGCGGGGAAGGCGAAGGACTTTGCAGTAGATGAAAATGGAGCGTTGCGGGTGAAAGGAAGGCTATGCGTCTCCGATGATTCAGAACTTAGAAAGGAGATCCTTGCGGAAGCTCATTACGCAGCCTATATGATCCATCCCGGGAGCACGAAGATGTATAAGAACCTCCGAACGACCTTCTGGTGGCATGGCATGAAGAAAGATGTTGCACTCTTTGTGTCCCAATGCATAACTTGTCAAAGGGTGAAAGCAGAGCATCAGAGGCCGGGCGGGGAGATGCAAAATCTTGCTATCCCGGAATGGAAGTGGGAGCACATCTGCATGGATTTCATTGTTGGCCTGCCAAGGACGCAACGGGGGAACGACGCAATCTGGGTTATCGTCGACCGGTTAACCAAGTCTGCACACTTTATTGCCATCAAAAGTACTTGGAGCGCCGATCGCCTCGCCCAGACCTACCTTGACGAGATAGTCCGGCTGCACGGAGTGCCAGTTTCTATAGTATCAGATCGGGACGGGCGATTCATCTCGCGTTTCTGGGAGAGCCTTCAGCTGGCGATGGGGACCAAGTTGAAGTTCAGCTCAGCCTATCATCCATAAACCGATGGTCAGACGGAACGAGTGAATCAGATACTAGAAGACATGTTGCGCCTCTGCGTGATCGATTCGAAGTCAAGTTGGGACGTCTACCTGCCGCTGGCCGAATTTGCATACAACAACAGTTATCAGTCCAGCATCGAGATAGCTCCGTACGAGGCTTTGTATGGGTGGAAGTGTAGGTCACCAATCTGCTGGGACGAAGTCGGAGAACGGCAAATCCTTGGGCCGGAGCTGGTTGAACAAACCGTCCGAAAGGTTCGGTTGATTCGTGAACGGTTGAAGACAGCACAAAGCCGGCAAAAGAGTTATGCCGATGCTCGACGTCGCCCCCTTGAATTCTTTGAAGGGGACCATGTGTTCTTGAAAGTCTCGCCTATGCGCGGAGTCATGCGGTTCGGAGTAAAAGGAAAGCTAAGTCCGAGATTTGTTGGACCGTTTGAAGTTCTCAAACGGGTTACTCCGGTCGCCTATCAAGTTGCTTTGCCGCCTGCCCTATCAGAAATACACGATATTTTTCACGTTTCTCAGCTGAGAAAGTTTGTACACGACCCGAACCACATAGTCGACTTGGGGCAGTTGAATCTGCAAGCGAACTTGTCGTACGCGGTGGAGCCTGTCCAAGTTTTGGATCGTAAAGAGAAGCAGTTGCGGAACCGAACCGTCTCGCTAGTGCGCGTCCTGTGGCGGAACCACTCGGTTGAGGAGTCGACCTGGGAACTTGAAGCTGATATGAGGGAAAGGTTCCCCTCATTATTCCTTAGTGGTAGGTTCTATTCCTAAGTTTTGGGACGAAACTTTCTTTTGGATGGTTATGATGTAATGCCCCGTTCCCCCTATTCGGGGAGCGCGGCCAAAAAATACTTACGACCGTCCGAACGGGACAGATTGAATTAAGATCCTTTCCTCGTTATGGATTGGTTTCTTCGGAATCAGGTCCCATATACAATGGATTGTGCCTCAAGGATGGACTCGGCGGCAGAGTCGAGAGGGGCCTTTCCGTTGCGTTGGTTTCTTGTCCGTTTTCGTGCCGCTTGGTTGCTTTCTTGTTGGTTTTATGACTTGCGTTTTCTTGAACGGTTTTAATGGATTTCATTGCTTTCGTTCTTAGGATTTCGCATTTTGTATCGAGCCTTGGAGACCGAAGCAGGGGGTATTGATCATCCGTTGGTGCGTGCAGGTGATCGTGTAGACGACGCGCGAGCGGAGTCTTAGGGGTCTCTCCTTCTTCTTCTTCCTATTCAACCAAACTTGTGAGTGGCTCTATTTCGATAAGCACCTTCTTTTCAAGGGCTCCGTTCTTAATAAAAATTGACTCAGTTGTGCATTCATTCAAACGATACCAAATATATATAAAGTTGAATGAAAAGATAAGAAGTAGGCTTGGAACATTCATTGCTTGTCATTCAGAACCTTGCATAAATTCATTGATGCATGCACGTTCGTTGGGTATATTAATTGATCGGCACTTATTTATAGCACAAGTTGTTCTTCTTTAAACTGCTGAATGTTATTGCATATAACTTGTTGGTTGATTATGGTAGAACAGTAAAGCGGTTCCGTACATGCCGTTTCTTTAAATTCCTATGTGTTTGGTGGGTTGGTGTTAGACAAACTTGTATACAAGGGGTAACGTTCTACGAACGGTCGCCGGGGCACCGGGACCGCTTCGACCTGGGTAGAACATTTGCTAGTGTAGTCCTAGCGCTTGGATGGGTCCGTGCGTCCGCCAAAGGCTAGCTACCTGAGGCAGAATGTCAGCCGATCCATCCCCCGTCCAACCAAGAGATGTTGTTGTTGTATATTTAAACTGTGCAGACTAACTATGTCTTCATGACAGGGAAGGCTATGGTAAGTTGTACAGGTGGTTCAGACGGTACAGGTAAAGTCACCGAACGGTGGCATGCGGAGTTATGTTATTTTGTTCTTGCATACCTGCTAAATGAAATCAGAACTAGGCAAGAATAGAAACCCACCTAAGAACATAATTGTAGCATACTCATTAGATCTCATCTCATGAGCTTGGTAAAGTTGAGCAGCTAGCCTTCACCAGTACTTTTCAAAGTACTGACCCTCGTTGTAGCAGGTTCCCCGGCGCAAGGCAAAGCGGCGAGGAGCTGAAGTTCTCTCCGGACTTTTGGGATCCTTGGCGGTTCGTGGCCAAGACTTTTGGAGGCTCAAGCTAGAAGCCTTTCACTCTCTCCGTTGCTGAATATCGCTAAGGCGATGGTGCTTACTCGCACCCAAGGTGGTTTTGCGTTTTGAATCTATGTAAAGGGACATAATGTATGGATCGGCTATCTCATTTTGCGTCCAAGTTTGTAAGCCCGTGGGGCATTTTATACTTTTGAGTCAAGCGATGTAAAAAGATGTTCATTATGAATAAAAGAGAAACTTTTCTATGCCTCAACCTTGTATTATCTTATATGTCCACTCTGTTGCATTGTTCTAAAGAATATCCTTATGCCTAAGGCCTTGTGCACGCGCGCCCTACGCGTGCACGGCATCACGCCCGGGAGACGATTATCGGTTAGTCGAAATCGGGGTGTGACACAGGTAATGTACTGGAAAGTAAAGAACAGACAATATGAATAGCTGCAAGTAATAAAAGTAGATATACTAGCTAATGTGCCATAGAGTACAAGTTCGTTATATGATCGATTTTGGTTGAACACGAATACATTATGGTAACTCGATTACACGTGTGATATATAATCGACATGTACATGAATACACTGGGCTAGATCACATAACCAACTCCTACTCCCCCATCCCTAACTAATACTCATGGATCCAATCATGATACGTTACGAACATGAATATAAGCACACTGAACACGAGCAGTGTATGAATATGAAGTACACGATAATCAATACCCGATACACACGATGAAATACATGTAAAGGAGTACCCGCTGAACATGATAGTTATAACATCTCCTGACAGGATCCATATAGTAGCAGTCCGTGTAACCACTGTGTCATAATTAAGTATACAGTTCTAGAACATGCGATATATACATCATTATGAAATAAAAACTAACAGAGAGATGTACTTGTCTCTGGTCCTGAGCAAAGGGTGTCTCTCGATGCCCAAGCTGGTGTCACACAGTCCTATAGAGGGATATCAAGTTAATTTGGTGTAAGGAAAGATAATTGAGTTAAAAGGATGCACTAGAATGCATTTCTAGGCCAATACTAGGTCATTCTAGCTAAACTAGACCATACAAGGTCCACACTAAAATTTTAGGCTCATATTGGTCACTAACTTGTTAGAACTAGCTAAACTTAGCTACACTAGGTTATTACCTAGGTTTCTAAGTAATTCCTTAACTAATAATAATAACTTAATTATTAACTTAGACTCTAGCTAACACTAACATATACTAACTCTACTAACTATTGATACCCTCAAGTATAAATTACTAACTATTGTAATTAACTGCTTACTGTAACTGACTATTAATAATACTAACTTAACTAATACTAACTTACTAACTGACCTTTCAACTGACACTATACTAGCTTATTACATTAGTGTATCTCATCACCCCTCCTTACTTATCTCCATTCACCACAACCACAGCTACTATACCCATATTTCAGTAACAGCTGCAATAACTGTCCATAATCCGTATACACAATTATACCACACATACAATAATTTCTCACTGCAAGTGCAGTGAACTGCAGTGCAGTTCCTTGACCCAAGCCCCATCCCAACTTCTGCACTTAAGTATCAGTCACACTGATACTCAAAGTATCAGCAACTGATACCCTCCAACAATGCATTACATTGAGTAACCTAAACACCCCAAATAACCTCACCAATCGACTGATACCTGCTGCTAGTCTCAAAAGTTGCCTGCAATTTAATGTTGCAGCTGACTTAAACTCAGATTCTCCCCTAGTTCATGCCTGATACTTCATATTCAACTAACCTACATTACCTTTCCTGCCACCAACACCAATCAACTCACAATACCTTCTCTTCTAGTCATTGATCGAGTTTAGACATCTCCAGGTATCTGAATTTGAGTTTAGATACTCAAATTCTACACACAACTAACCATCAACACACAGTTATAACTCAACTGTGCATACACCTCCCTCTTCCACTCGAGCAACACACACCCACAGCTAAACACATATATCTCACTGATTTTAAATTGCAGACACAAGCTTGCTACTAAGCTTCACTGGCCATTCCCCCCTTTATTCACTACATTGCTACAACTACATGTACCTACATTGCTCCAAGTCTGCACACACATTGCACAAGTGTGCATCCTCGCACAGAATATTACCTCATTGCCACAGTCAAAATACCCAATGCGCATACCTCACACACACAGACACTTCACAGTCACTAGTTCACTCTCACTTCTGTAGAAGCATAAAAATATGCTGAAGAGTTATACGCAGCATTTTGGTGCTGATCAGCGTAAAATATGACTTCAGAGCCATCGACGTACAACAGAGCTTTTCCGCTAGGTACAGAGTAAAATATAAGCTCAAGGACTATCCGCGTAATGCAGTATGTCCAGGCTGCTTCAGCATAAAAAGGGTGCTATATCGCCTTTATGGCGTAAAACTCATCCGCTTTTAATGCAGCATTGAAGTGTACGAGGAACGCTTCGTATTTCTCGAATAAACCGGTCAAATCATGTAGTGAACCTGACGTCTGACTCCTGACAAAGAGTACTGCACGACTATCCAGACAACGATTGTAATGATGGCGCGGCACAGTGACCCAGGCTGTCGTTTAGTGATATTTCTCTGGCGTAAACTGCTTTTACGCATACAAGGGAATACGCTGCCTAGTTTTACACAGGCAGACGTGAGCTTTTTACGCTCCACAGAAGACAAACAGACTGCCACGTCAAAAGCTGCTCTTCGTACAGGGCTCGAGGTACGTCTGCATTTAATGCGCAGAATGGTGGCAGATCTTCGAGGCACGTCTCTGCATTTAATGCGCAGAATGGTGGCAGATCTTTGAGGCACGTCTCTGCATTTAATGCACGAAATGGTGGCAGATCTTTGAGACACGCCTCTGTATTTAATGCACAGGATGGGGGCAGATCTCTGCATTTAATGTAAAAGATTTGATTATATCTCCTAAAGCCGTAATTTCGGCTAAAACGTCCACATCACCACTTCTGCACATTACGCCACCAGGCTATTTTCAGCTATGATGAGCACGCCGTACGCTATCTCCTTGTCTGGTTTTGCACGCCTCGACGTGTACCAAAAGAATTGTCTGGTTTTGCAGCACCTTCTCTGTCACGCCCCGGCCCCCCGAACCGAGGGGCTGTCCGGCCGGACTACCGCCTCACCCCCTTAGCCGGAGGACCCGGACGCGAAATCACCGTGCCGTACGCTATCTCCTTGAAATACGCCAACTCAGGCTACATTTGCATTGGTGCGTATTAAGGCTATTTGGTCCAGAATTCGTTCAAGGCCTCAGTCAAGGAAGGAGGATCAGCTATCTTCTACGCTAGCTACCTGTCTATGCAGTATCCGGCTTGTACGCCTACTCGGCTTCTATGCCTGCTAGGCTTCTACGCCTACTCGACTTCTATGCCCGCTAGGCTTCTACGCCTACTCGGCTTCTATGCCTGTGTAGCGCCCCGTTCTTCCGGTGCGGAGAGCGCGGCTAAAAAACACAAGACGGTATCGTTCGATCGGGATAGATTAAAACAAGAACTCGTCCTCGTTATGGATTTGTTTCTTCGGAATCGATTCCCACATTCAGTGGACCGTGCCCCAAGGATCGGCTTAGCGGCAGAGTCAGGAGGGACCTCTCCGCTGCTATCTTTTATTGCCTCGATTTTCGATGTCGCTTGTTGCTTTCGTGCTTTGAGTTGGTTTTGGGATTTGCTTGTTTTCCTTGAACGGTTTCGATGGTTTTCATTGTTTTCGTTCATTGAACTGCATTTCAATTCCGAGATTGGAAAAAGAGGAAGAAGTATTAATCAAGCTGTTCGTGTGCAGGTGAACGAGCAATAGGCGGCTTGCGAGCGGAGTCGTGAAGCGCCTCTTTCCTTCTCTTTTCCTTCCAACCAAGTGAGTGGCTACCAACCCAATTAGCTAGCCCTGCTTCCAAGATTCACACCAAAACTCTTGCATTCTTGTTGCCCCGATCAAACGATACCAAGTAATAATAAAAGATACCAAGATAAAAGAGAATAGACTTGGTAATACTGCTTGTCAATAAAACTTGTGAACGAATACTTGTATGCATGCTTGTTCGTTTAGAATGTTCATTATGTTTCAAGTTTAGTTAGAATGCATATCTCTATAAAATATTGTTATGCATATGGAACACACTTTCTTTGCCATAGATGGATCATATAGACTATGCAAAGATTGTTGTGTATGGAACTTGTATCGTGCTGGAAATTATCTTGAAATGTGCATGGATTGATGGAAAACTTAACGAACGCTTCGATCACGGATAACTTGTGCACAAGGTTTTGGAGGTTTCGCGGACGGTCGCCAGGGCGCTGGGACCGATCCGATCCGGACGGAACATATGGATTAGTCAATTGGAATTGAGGAAGTAAACGGCATGTGGCGGGGCTCGCAACCTGTGTCGCATATCGTTTTCTATCCCGTGACTATAACTCGTCCCTCGTGGCACCACGCCAGTGATCTCTATGTATATTTAAACCTGTTGCATACTAACTTGTGTCTTCGTGGCAGGGAAGGCAAGGTAAGTATTGTGCAGGTAATTCAGACGGTCAGGTAAAATCCACCCAACGGTGGCACATTCATTTCAGTAAATTCTATATGCTGCTTACTTGTAAATAAACTAAGGCAAGATAGTAACCCACAAAAATATGCATGCTTCACTAAACAACGTGTTGATTGGTATAGTTCGGCTAGCTCGCCTTCACCAGCATGTTTCGATATGCTGACCCTCGTTGAAACAGGTTCTCCGCACAAGGCGAACCGAGCGAGGAGCCGAAGTCGTCTTCCCGATCCAGTCCAGCTGTTGGCGCATCTTCACCGCGCCCCCGAAGCATTTTGGAGTCAGGAGCCTGCAACTCTTCATACACAAATGCAGCTCCGTGGCAAAGCGATCCTCCAGCCTGGAGGTCTTTATCATTTTGAGTTTATAAAGGGATGTAATGTACAGGACTGCTATCTCATTTTGAGTCATCTCTTTTGTAAGCCGTTCGGCATATTAGCTAACTCGTTCAAGAGTTTGTAATAGATGTTCATTATCAATAAAGAGAACTTTTCTATGTTTCAAATCTGTGTTTTAATTTATCTGCGTACTCTGAATATGTGCTTGCTATGCAAATCATTAAAGCCTTGTGCGGGCGCAACTCCAGGCCCGCACGGCGGTCACGACTCGGGGGACGCCTCGGGGCGTGACAGCCTGCCCGGCTTCTACGCCTACCCGGCCTCTACGCCAGTTTGATAACTATTTGGCTTCTACGCCATGGTGACAGTTATTGGCTTCTCGCCAACCTTTTCTACGCGAGGGATAACTACCTACGTGGATTTTATGCCGTGATCTTCGCAGCCGTTATACGCATTATCCCTTAATGGGACACGCGTCACACGCAGATTCAGAAGATCATTTATACGTGGGTAACAGTTATTATAACCATCGCGTAAAAAGTGCCATACTCTCCACTGCCCGGCTTCTACGCCGACTGGATGGTCACTGTCACCAAAATCCTATAAATAGAGACCTCTATTGACAGAGGTCCAGGGTCGAAGGTTGAAGAAAAAAGGTCAGAAACAAGATCGAGAGTCAAAAAGTCTTTGAGAGAGAAGAATCCAGAGCTCAGACAAAGAGTAGTGATCGACGATTTTGGCATCGAGCATCCACTCTCCTCTGCAACCTTCGAAGCACTTTTCTGTCTTCTACGACACTTCTTCATCATCGTGTGGTCCAAGGGATAAAGTGATCGACTACAGATCAGACTTCTATAGTAATATTTACCCAAATTAAAAAATTGTACTTGACATCCTCGTATAGGATTAATTGTACTTCTTGTTTGTAAACCAAATAGTGGGTTTCGCATAAACCTCGTTTTATTTCTTTCGTTTATTATCAAACAACTTCTTCACATACATAAACAGTCACCCATATATGATCCACATAAATATAAATAAGACACACATACACACACTCAATTACATATATACACACATATAAATCACACACACACACACACACACACACACACACACACACACACACATATATATATATATATATATATATATCATACAGTAGACATTAAGTCAAACACTAGGTGTGCAATATATAATACACCATGATACATGCTCAATTAGAATACCAAAACCCCTAATACTCTACAATAATCCTTCCCACAAATCAAATACACTATTATATAACTAATGCAACTTGCTACCATAGAAATTAAAGGTAAATCACACAAATCACCCAAATTGGGTCTCGTATCACACCGTATCACAAAATACCATGATACGTCTACACGTATCTATTTGTGGACACATACCTAGTCCCACAACTCCGATCTAAGTCTAATTAGACTATATTGGCCTCATGACACACACTTCATGTGTTAAACTCGTAATTTCTCCAAAATCAATATAAAAATCTATGTAGAGACCACAATACTCAACCAAATCAACTAGAATTTGTTCCTAATGGTAGCTCTATGCCATGTGGTGGTTCCTAGAGGTCTCTTGTATGATTTAGAAGCTACAATGAAGAGAAAATTAAGAAATTACCAATTGGGAGATAATTTTCTAATGAATTGTTCCCACGGACACAATCCGGACACTATCTCTCCACCCAAGCTTCTTCTCCTTGTGCTCCTTACTTCTCTAAGCTCCAAGCTCCTTGTGGAATAAGAATGAAAGAGAAAATATAGGTAAAATGAGTGAGAATTTAATGGAGGAAATGATAGAAAATTGGGGATCAAATTTTTAGATCTAGAATGAATGCAAATGAGAGGAGAGGGAGAGAGAGAGAGAGAGGGGGGGGGGGGGGGGGAGAGACCCCTCTAGTAGTGGCCGAACCCCTTCCCCCTTTCCCAATTCATATATAAATGTCCCAAGTACCCCCTCCATGATGAATTATGGAGAAATAATTAGGGAGGGCTATTTAGGTAGTTTATAACTAATTATAATTAACTAATCCTCTTTAATTAATTAGTAAGAATGGTCTAAATGGGCTTGAGTCAAAGTTAGGCTCACTAGTTGTCATGCCAAGTCTAATTGGCTTACAAGTGACAAGTCTAATTATTGGACTAGCCTCCTAACAAATATAATTAATACAATCATCAAATAATTACTATAACACACTAATATTAATATTTATTTCTAAAATTATTTATCCTACCCACCTTAGAAAAATTTTATCCTCAAAAGTTAAGAAAGAACTAACTACCAACAACAATCAATACAAGCAAGAAATAATTATACCTCACGGCTCAAACAGATAAGGATATCGCTCGCGCATCTCTGTCTCTCGCTCCCAGGTACTCTCTCCTGGAGAGTGATACGTCCACTCGACGTGTACCAAAAGAATTGTCTGGTTTTGCAGCACCTTCTCTGTCACGCCCCGGCCCCCCGAACCGAGGGGCTGTCCGGCCGGACTACCGCCTCACCCCCTTAGCCGGAGGACCCGGACGCGAAATCACCGTGCCGTACGCTATCTCCTTGAAATACGCCAACTCAGGCTACATTTGCATTGGTGCGTATTAAGGCTATTTGGTCCAGAATTCGTTCAAGGCCTCAGTCAAGGAAGGAGGATCAGCTATCTTCTACGCTAGCTACCTGTCTATGCAGCATCTGGCTTCTACGCCTACTCGGCTTCTATGCCTGCTAGGCTTCTACGCCTACTCGGCTTCTATGCCCGCTAGGCTTCTACGTCTACTCGGCTTTTATGCCTGCCCAGCATCTACGCCTACCCGACCTCTACGCCAGTTTGATAACTATTTGGCTTCTACGCCATGGTGACAGTTATTGGCTTCTACGCCAACCTTTTCTATGCGAGGGATAACTACCTACGTGGCTTTTATGCCATGATCTTCGCAGCCGTTATACGCATTATCTCTTAATGGGACACACGTTACACGTAGATTCAGAAGATCATTTATACATGGGTAACAGTTATTGTAACCGCCGCGTAAAAAGTGCCATACTCTCCACTTTCTGGCTTCTACGCCGACTGGATGGTCACTGTCACCAAAATCCTATAAATAGAGACCTCTATTGACAGAGGTCCGGGGTCGAAGGCTGAAGAAAAAAGGTCAGAAACAGGATCGAGAGTCAAAAAGTCTTTGAGAGAGAAGAATCCAGAGCTCAGACAAAGAGTAGTGATCGAGGACTTTGGCATCGAGCATCCACTCTCCTCTGTAACCTTCGAAGCTCTTTTCTGTCTTCTACGGCACTTCTTCATCATCGTGTGGTCCAAGGGACAAAGTGATCGACTGCAGATCAGACTCCTATAGCAATATTTACCCATATTAAAAAATTGTACTTGACATCCTCGTATAGGATTAATTGTACTTCTTGTTTGTAAACCAAAGAGCGGATTTCGTATAAACCTTGTTTTATTTCTTTCGTTTATTATCAAACACAAGATGGCGACTCTGCTGGAGACGTCTTTCTCTTCTGACAAGAAAGCTATTGCTCAACACGATGCGGTATCCGTGGGATCCATGAAGAAGACCCTGGTCGTCCAGTTCGACCAGTCTGCCTACGAAGATATGCTTCGAGCATGGGGTAGCTCCCACTCTCTCTCTGTCCAAGACAATAGGAAGCTGTGTAAGGTCTGGATGCCCAAGACATCCCCTACCATTCCTGCCGACTCTCCGATCTCTCTGATCTCTCCGACCAGCCAGGTTGTAGCTGCACAACCTTCGCGCTCCGCACGTAAAATTCAGTCTCCCGTCTGTGACGTAGCAGACAAAACTTTGGACAATGCCTCAGCGCTAGTCCAGGAGTCTATTCCACGCTCTGCGCGTAAAACTCAATCTCCCGTCCGTGATGTGGCAGACAAAACTTCGGACAATGCCTCAGCGCTAGTCCAAAAGTATATTCCGTGCTCTGCGCGTAAAATTCAGTCTTCCGTCGATGATGTGGCAGACAAAATTACTGACAATGCCTTAGCGCCAAATCAGAAATTCCAAACGCGCTCCGCGCGTAAAGATGCATCTGCCCTCCGCGAAAAATAAGATGATCCCTGCAATCTACACAAGGGAAAGCAAGTGGTGGACTGCTCAACTTCTCGGCCTTTACGCCAGCAAGGAAAGAATCTGCCCGCCCTTCGGATTATGCGAGGAGCTGATGGCCGACTGAGGACCTCCTCAGCTTTACGCCAGCCTGAGCAGAGCTCCAAATTATGCCAGGTGAGGCCCCTCAGCGTAAAGCAGGCTCAGTTTATGGAAAGACGCACTCCTCGGGGATCATCTGCTACCCAGATGGCCAACCTGTTGTATACGGGTGGCACAAGGAGGACTATGGTTTCCAACATCCGTATGCCCACTGATGTGAACAGAAGGAACAAGCCATCTTCTTCTTCTCCTTCTGTAAACCCTCCTGACCTGCGTGAGTATCTGATCCAGAAACGCAAGGATAGGGGATCTCCCAGCATGTCTATTACGCCTCCTAGGGAGCACTATTGTAATATCCATAGGATTGTAGTTAATTATTGCGGTCCCGAAGCAAAACGGTCGATTTTTGACTGGTTAAACTACTCTCCGTCTTTCCAAGAAGAAGAGCCCACACATGCATCAGTGAACATGGCTTCACACGTACCTAGAGGAAGGTCAAACTCAAGACGTCCAAGCCAAAGGAGATTCGACAAGCTCCTTAAGAACGCTGAAGCTGGGGTGTTCTGAAACACCCGTTCGAGGTCACGACAACTGGCTTCGTACTCTTCTGATTCCGATGCTGGGGGTCGCCAGTTTTTCGAATCAGATGCTGAAAGTATAGAGTCAACTTCTACAGAGACCTATACTAATCATTCAATGACACCCAGGGAGATGGGAGTCTATGCCATTGGAGATGAATGCGAGAAAGTTTCTCCGTCAGGGAGCACTGAGCAACGCGTTGCTGTACTGGAGACATCTCTGAAGGAGATGCAATCCATGATGGAGAACATGCACCAGATGATGCTGACTCAACACACAGCTGCTATGGCTCAAGCATCGGTCCCTCCAACTCAGATACGTGTGGGGGTGGACTTACCACCATCCAACGCGAATCAAGAGCCTGCTCTAGATCAAGAGTCAGCAGCTCCTCTGCTTCCTCACTCGGAGAATGTATTACCTCCCGTTGGATTTATAGTACAACCGATCCTTCATCACTCTGTGGTCCCGCTACCGGCTAAAAATCCGATGCAGGCAGTACAGGAGTTGAAAGCCCAATTTGACGCCTTGAAGCACAAAGATCAGCTCAAGAAATTGGGAATCAACCAGCCTTACCCCGCTATCTGGGATGAGGTCCCTTTCCCTCCCAAATATAAACCACAGACTATGGCTTTGTTTGAGGGAAAAATATCACCAAGTCAGTACATGAACTACTTCAGTATGATAACGGTTTGATTGCAGGGGAATGATGCCCTCCTCACTCGGGTGTTCAAGGGCTGTCTCTCGGGGGTGGCTTATCAGTGGTACCGTAGTCTGGCGGACAACTGCAATACTTCCTTCGAAGACTTCAAGACTTTATTCTTCACACGATTCTATGAGAGAGGGATGGACATGTCTATGTCCTCTCTCATCGAAGTGAAGCAGAAGGAAAAAGAAGACGTTCGCACTTTCATCGACCTCCCGGAGTTCCAGACTCGGCATTGGTGGACATTTGAAGGAAGAACCTTCTTCCCGTGATCTCGGTGTTCACAGAACCATATCAGTTCCATGATTGGCCCTCGTTCATCATCTCAGCGGTAGCCACTGAGGACAACAGTCAGAAGATGCATGATAATGGCATCATGAACTCTGCCTCCGATAAAGGCAAGAGATCCTCCTCCAATAACGACCATCCTCGTGGTGCCAAAGGAAGAGAAGCTCTGGCGATCAACACGTCCAGGCAAAAGACTACAGTAACCACACAGAAGAAACCTGGGACTTTCAGGCCCATTGAAGTATACTCTTTGATGATGACGATATTCCGAGCATATTCGAGTGTCTCGTCAACAGCGACAAGATTACCCTCCCTGAGGTGAAGCGGCCCAATGAAGTCGGCAGTACTAATAACCCCAAGTACTGCATCTTCCATAGATACATACACCACCCTAAAAAAGCATGTTATGTACTGAAGAGGAAGATCCAGGAGCTGATCGATGCTAAGGCCATCACTCTGTGCAATAGCGAGAAGACGGTCACAGCCAACATGATCTCTCTACAATTTGGCAATCTGCCTCCCCAAGAAGTCCCGGACGGTGTTACACCTATTTCTCGGACAACGATGAATATCATTAACCTCCCTCCAGCTAGGGGTCAAAATCATGGCCTGGTACCCCTAACTACCCAGCGAGGCGAGATTATAGGGTTCATCCAGATCTGGTGTCAAAAATCGAGGAAGAGACTCAAGCTGCTAAGGCTAAGTCTAAGAAGAACTCAAAGCATAAACCATGTCATATGGTTACAGTACACTCGGTGTCATAAGACGAGGTTTTGGCTACTGGAACCCGTTCAGGGAAAGCTTATCTCAAGGACTATGGAGCAAGTCAAGAAGATGCACCGGCAGACGCTTCAGCTGCCAAGCCTTCAGAACCGGAACCCGCCATACCAGAGGCCGGTCCTTCGAGACCAACTTTGGCGGACAAGGGGAAGCAAAAAGAAGTGTGCTTCGATAAACCTTTGAAAAATATTCAAAATAAAGGTTTAGAGAAGCCATACAACTTCGACATCCTGGCCCAATTGGCTAATACACCAGCCAGGTTGTCCATCTTCGAACTACTCAGGCTCTCTCAAGATACTCGTCAAGCCCTAAGTGAAGCATTAATGCAGGCGAATGCATACTTGACCCAGCTCAAGTCCCCTAACGAAGAACCGCTGGCATATCCTCAATGCCACAGTGTGATGGAGGTGGTCCCGAATATCACTTTCACTCAAGATGACATGTTGTTTAAACATAACAGACATGACAGACCCCTCTATTACACCGAGTACGTCGGTTCCATGGAGGTCGACCGGATTCACATAGATCCGGGATCATCGATCAGCATCATTTCTCATAGTCTGCTCAGACCGCTGAGGATTCCTACCAGCGAGTTGGCTTACACCACCACTACAATCGTGGGTTTCAACGCCAGGAAAAGTAAGCTGTTGGGGAAAATTCGTCTGAGGATCTAGATTGGTGACCTTAAATTAGTGGCTATATGTTATGTCATTGATTCAGAGGTGTCCTACAACATTCTGCTGGGTAGACCTTGGATCCACGACCACAACATCGTTCCTTCGACTCTACATCAATGCTTTAAATATGTAGATGACCAAGGAACAGTACAAATGGAGTTTGCTGACCTGAACCCGTTTAAAGGAGCAGAATCCTACTACTCTGATGCCATGTTGTACACTTAAGACTACATGGAGGAGGTGTCAGGCGAAGCAGAGAAGGAATCCCACAGGGAGCCAGAAGAACCATCTGCCAAACAACCTTTGTCAATCAAGGTGAAAGGGCGTACTACTCGTCCAAAAGCCATGGAGCCTATGGCTATCCACCTGAACAAAACCAGGTTAGGAAAAGGAGGTGATCCTCTAGTGATCACTTTGAACCAGAAGCCTCCACCCTTGGTCATCAACCTTCGGCGCAGCAAACAGCCGATTGATGTAAATACAACCGGGAACGTGGTTTCAGATGATAATAAAGATCCTCTTTTCCAGTATATTGACGCTCAAATCCCAAATCAAGAATCCTCTCCCCATGACGATATAGAACCTATAGCACAAAGATTCTCGGAAGCTATAGATTTATATCATCCGTACATATGGGAGGTAGCATCATCATCCAATGTCATCACGACATATGGACTACATGAGGATTCCATCTTCATTGTTCCGTCTACTTGTAACAGTCAGCGTTCAATAGTCTTCGGTCGCATGCGCAATGAACCGACTGTACAAGAAGATTCTTTCGTTGACGATGATGGTAAAATGCAGGTTCACAGATACAGCCCGCAAGCTTTGAAGATTATGCAAAGTATAGGTTATGACTTGAAGCTAGAACCAGACCTCAACTACGGGAAAGATAAACGAATACCGCTGCACGGTGATCCCTACTGTCAACAAACTCATTTCGGGTTAGGGTATACCACCTCCCTTGCAACGTCTGAGTCAAACGAGGATATCTTTTCCTCTTCTCAAAACGGCTCGCCGCTCTCCGGCTCATCTGATGCTCTCGAACGAACATTTTTCAGTAAATACGGTATTGGCAGATTCCTTCGAAGCAGACGAGCAAGAATCTGAACTGTTTGAGAATGACTCTTGGGCTCAACAAATGGATACACAATGGGAACTCCGGTTCGAGCAGAGAGAACCTCCCACTGAAGATGAAGTTATCCAGATTGATATTGGGGATGAACTTTCGCCAAAGCCGATATTTATCAGTAACAATCTTTCCGAAGAAGAAAGGGAAGAAGTTATCCAGCTGATAAAAGAATATATCGACGTCTTTGCGTGGAATTATAAGGATATGCCAGGTCTTGATCCAAATGTGGCTACTCATAAACTCAATATATTTCCCGATTCGAAGCCTGTGAAGCAGCACCAATGCCGATTCCGTCCGGATATGATGGATGCTATTGAAGCTGAAATCAAGAAGTTGATAGCCTGCGGCTTCATCCGGGAAGAACAACATCCCGACTGGGTCGTCAACGTTGTCCCGATCATGAAGAAAAATAGGAAAGTACGTGTCTGCATCGATTACCGAGATCTGAATGCAGCTTGCCCCAAGGATGAGTTTCCTCTTCCCATTACAGACTTCATGATTGACAATACATGCGGTTTTGAACGCATGTCTTTCATGGACGGATTTTTTGGATACAATCAAATCAAGATGCATCCTGAAGACGAGAAGCATACTGCCTTCTGGACACTATTGGGGGTATATTGCTATACGGTCATGCCCTTCGGATTGAAGAATGCCGGGGCTACGAACCAACGGGCTATAAGTAACATATTCCACGAGCATTTACGCAAAACAGTGGAATGTTACGTAGACGATATAGCTGTCAAAAGCCGCATCAAGGATAATCACATCCGAGACTTGAAGACAGTATTTAAGTTGATGCGCCAACATCAGCTCAAGATGAATCCTACAAAGTCCTTTCTTGGTGTATCCAGTAGCAAATTCCTGGGATTTGTCATCACCGAAAAGGCATTCAAGTGGACCCTGATAAAGTCAAGGCCATCCTGGAAATGCGACCACCCCGTAATCTGAGGGAACTCAGGGGATTTCAAGGTCGTCTGGCTTATATCTGGAGATTCATATCCAACCTCTCTGGGAAATGTCAGCCTTTTTTTCGTCTCATAAAGAAAGGTGTATCCTTCGTATGGGACGAAGCCTATCAGCAAGCGTTTAATGACATCAAACGCAACCTCACTAATCCTCCAGTTCTGGTGCCTCCCGTCATAGGAAGACCATTCTTGCTGTATGTTCGAGCGATGGATCATTCTCTGGGAGCTCTTTTTGCACAGAAGAACGATGTGGGCCATGAACATGCTATCTACTACCTAAGCAGGATGATGGTCGGAGCCGAACACCGGTACAATCCAGTAGAGAAAGAATGCTTGGCTCTGATGTTCGCTATCCAGAAGACGCGACACTATGTCACGGGCCAGACTATTCATATCATCTCCAGGATCAATCCCCTTCGGGTATTGATGAACAAGCCAAGCGTTCTTAATTCCTGACTCGCGACTTGGGCGATGTTATTAACACCGTATGACATGGTATATGTCCCTCAGAAGTCCATCAAAGGCCAAGCATTGGTGGATTTCCTAGCTGCTCACCCGATCCCGGAGACCTCCAAACTATACGAGGACATTCCTGACGAAGTTGCAGAATGTAATTCCGTAATGGAAGTTGATGCATGGCAACTCTTCTTCGATGGTGCCACCAGGACTGGTCCCAGGGGAAATGTGATTTCAGGAGTAGGAATTGTCCTGGTCACTCCCGATAAACTCGTCATTGTAGAAGCATAAAAAAAATGCTTAGAAAATCTACGCAGCATCTTGATACAGAGCAGCATAAGCAGAGGCCTTCAGAGCCATCAAGCGTAAAACAGGGTTCTTCATCGCCTCCATGGCGTAAAACCCAGCCGCTCTCAAAGCATCGTTAAAGCGTACGAGGAACGCTTCGTATTCCCGAAAAGAAACTGTCCAGTCACGCAGTAAACCTGACCTCTGACTCCTGACAAAAAGTGCTGCACAGCTACCCAAACGACGGCTGGGAACGGGGGCAGACCCCTCGGGACGCGCTCCATAGTATGATGGCAGATCTCAGCATTTAATGCAGGGGATTTGGTTAAAATATCACCAAACCGGCGCTTACTAAAATCCCCCGGCATAAACTGCTCTTTCGCGTGCAAAGAGAACACGCTGCCTTATTTTACACAGGCAGACATGGGCTGTTTTACGCTCCGCAAAAGATAAACCGCCTGCCACGTCAAAAGCTGCGCTTCGTACAGGGCTCAAGGCACGTCCCTCCGCCAAAACGCACAGAGCGATGACAGTGTCCCCTCAAGGCACGTCCCTCCATCAAAACGCACAGAGCGATGACAGTGTCCCCTCAAGGCACGTCCCTCCGTCAAAACGCACAGAGCGGTGACAGTTTCCCCTCAAGGTACGTCTCCGCATTTAATGCACAGGATGATGATAAATCTCTGCCAAAGATTTGATCTCCAAAAGCCGTAATTCCGGCTAAAGACGTCCACATCAGCACCCTGACACGGTACGCAACGGCTTCCGCGCCCCCTCAGTCTCTACGACTGCTCGGCTTCCACGCCTACTCGGCTTCTATGCCTGTTCGGCTTCTAGGACCACTCGGCTTCAACGCCCATCAGGCTTCAACGCCCTCCCAGTCTCTATGACTACCCGGCTTCCATGCCAACTCGACTTCTATGCCTGTTCGGCTTCTATGCCTACTCAGGCTTCTATGCCTGCTCGGCTTCTATGCCATGGTGACGGACATTTGGCTTCTACGCCAACCCCTTCTACACAATGGATACCTACCTACGTGGCTTTTACGCCGTGATCTTAGTAGCAATTGTACGCGTTGTGTCCCCTTAGTTGGACCCGCGTCACCCGCTCATTCAAAAGATCATCTATACGTAGGCATTGGTTACTTTAACCGTTGTATAATAGGGTGCTGTACTTTCCACTCCTCGGTTGCTACACCAACGGAGTGGTCACTGTCACCAAAGACTCTATAAATAGAGGCCCCTATCAATGGGGAACAAGGTCGAAAAATTGGTCAAGAAACCGATATCAGATCCCAGGTCGACAATTTGGAAGATCGAACAAGGTCACCGAACCGGAGATCAGGAGACAGAGAGAGAGAGAGAAGAATAAAGAGCTCAGGCAAGGAATAGGGAGCGACGACCTTCAGCATCGCGCATCTACCCTCCTTTGCAACCTCCGAAGCTGCATCCTGTCTTTCACGGCACTTCTTCAACATCGTGTAGTCCAAGGGCTAAAGTGATCGACTGCAGATCAGACACCTATAGCAATTTATACCCAGATTAAATAAATTATACTCCCGCATCCTCGTATAGGATCGAATTGTACAAGTTTGTTTGTAAACCAAAGGGCACGGGTCTCGTATAAACCCTGTCATTGAAATACACTTTCATTCTTTCGTTTAATACCACAAATAAGATGGCGACTCTGCTGGGGACGTCTTTCTCTTCTGACGATGAAGTAATTGCTCAACACGATGCGGTATCTGTAGGAACCGTGAAGAAGACACTGGTCGTTCATTTCGACCAGTCTGCCTACGAAGACATGCTTCGGACTGGGGGTAGCTCTCACTCTATCTTCATCCAAGACAACAGGAAGCTACGCAAAATGTGGATGCCCAAGACATCCTCCGCCGTTCCTGTGGACTCTCCGATCTCTCCGACCAATGAGGTGGTAGCATCGCTCCCTCCGTGTCCCGCACGTAAAATTCAGTCTTCCGCTACGCGCGGTACAGACAAAACTTCTGGTAAAGCCTCAGCACTAACCCAGGAGTATCCACTGCGCTATACGCGTAGAAATCAGTCTCCCGCTACGCGCGGTACAGACAAAACTTCTAGTAAAGCCTCAGCGCTAATCCAGGAGTATCCACTGCGCTATACGTGCAGAAACCAGTCTCCCGCTACGCGCGGTACAGACAAAACCTCTGATGGTGCCTCAACGCCAAATCAGAAGTACAGATCATGCTCCAGGCGTAGGACAACATCTGACCTCTACGGTGAACCAGATGAGCGCCGTGATCTCCGCAAGAGGAAGCAAGCAGGCGAGTACTCAACTCCTCGGCCGTTACACCAGCGAAGAAGCAATCTGCCTATCCTCCGAATTACGCGGGAAGACGACGGTCGACTGAACACCTCTTCAGCTTTACGCCTGTCTGAGCGAATCTCCAAATCACGCCTGGGTAAGCCCCACGGCACAAAACAAGCTCAAATTGCTACTCCTGACCTACGCGAATGCCTAGTCCAGAAGCGTAAGGAGAGGGGACCTTCCAACATGTCTATTACGCCCCCTAGGGAACAATGTTGTAATAGTCATAAGATTGTGATTGACTGCTACTGTTCTAAAGCAAAACGATCGGTCTTCGACCGATTGAACTACTCTCAATCTTTTCCGGAAGAGGAGCACGCGTATGCGTCCGTGAACATGGCTTCACGCATACCTAGAAGAGGGTCGAGCTCAAAGCGTCTTTCCTCTGGACCTCCGAGCCAGAGAAAATTCGAAGACCTCCTCAGGAACGCTGAAGCTGGGGTATTCCAAAATACCCGTACAAGGTCACAGCAACCAGCTCCGTACTCGTCTGATTCCGACGCTGGGGGTCGCCAATCTCCCA
Organism: Iris macrosiphon; assembly: GCA_036927795.1. NCBI lineage: Eukaryota > Viridiplantae > Streptophyta > Magnoliopsida > Asparagales > Iridaceae > Iris > Iris macrosiphon. The sequence continues at coordinate 97,500,831 of JAYESA010000016.1, read as the reverse complement.
AATCAGATGCCGAGAGTATAGAGTCGACTTCTGCAGCGACCTATACGTACCCTTCGACGACGCCCAGAGAAATGGGAGCTTACGCCATCGAAGACGAACGCGAGGGAGCATCGCCATCAGGAGACGCAGAACAACGCATCACTGACCTGGAGACGTCGCTGAAACAAATGCAATCCGTAATGGAGAATATGCACCAGATGATGCTAACTCAGCACGCAACTGCCATGGCTCAAGCATCGGTTCCGCCAACCCAGATACATGTGGGGGTGGACTTGCCACCATCCGACCCAAGCCAAGAACCTGCTCTAGATCAAGAGTCAGCAGTTCCTCCGCTTCCAACGAAAAATCCGATGCAGGCGGTCCGGGAGTTGAAAGCCCAGTTCGATGCCTTGAAGCACAAAGATCAGCTCAAGAAACTGGGAATCAACCAGCCATACCCAGCTATCTGGGAAGAAGTCCCTTTCCCTCCAAAATACAAACCTCAGGCGATGGCTCTGTTCGAGGGAAAAACATCACCAAGCCAATACATGAACTATTTCAGTATGATGACGGTGCTGCTACAAGGGAACGATGCCCTCCTCACTCGGGTGTTCAAAGGCTGCCTCTCAGGGGTAGCCTATCAGTGGTACCGTAGCTTGGCGGACAACTGCATTACTTCCTTCGAGGATTTCAAAGCTCTATTCTTCACACGATTCTACGAGGGAGGAATGGACATGTCTATGTCCTCTCTCATCGAAGTCAAACAGAAGGAAAAGGAAGACGTTCGCATCTTCATCGAACGCTTTCGTCAGGCCACCTTACAAATGCCTCCAGGAGTTCCAGACTCAGCATTGGTGGACATTTGCAGGAAAAACCTCCTTTCTGTGGTCTCGGTGTTCACAGGACCATATCAGTTCCATGATTGGCCCTCGTTCATCCTCTCAGCGGTAGCAGCCGAAGACAACAGTCGCAAGGCGCGCGACAATGGCATCATGATCTCCGCCTCTGACAGAAGCAAGAGGTCATCCCCTGGCAGCGACCATCATCGTGGTCCCAAAGGGAAGGAAGCACTAGCAATCAACACGGCCAAGCCAAAGATTCCGGCAACCGCCCAAGCAAAACCGGGGGCTCCGAGGCCCGTCGAAGTCTACTCTTTCGACGACGACGATATCCCGAGTATCTTCGAATGTCTCGTCAAAAGTGGCAAGATCACCCTCCCAGAACTAAGGCGGCCCCAGGAGGTCGACAATACTGACGACCCAAAATACTGCATCTTCCACAGATACGTACACTACCCGACAAGGGCGTGCTATGTACTAAAAAGGAAGATCCAGGGGTTGATCGATGCTAAGGCCATCACTCTGCACAATACCGAGAAAACGGTCACGGCCAACATGATCTCTCTGCAGTTTGGCAATTTGCCTCCCCAAAAGGTCCCTGATGGTGTTACACCTATCTCCCGGGCAACGATGAACCTCGTTAACCTTCCCCCTGCTAGGGATCAAGGTCACAACCTGGTGCCCCTAACTATCCGGCGGGGCGAGATTATGTGGGTTCACCAAGATTTGGTGTCAGATCTCGAGGAGGAGACCAAGGCAACCAGGGCTACCCCCAAGAAGAATCCCAAATACAGATCATGCTACATGGTCACAAATTCTTCTACATCAGACGGAGATGAGGTACTTGTCGCAACCCGTTCAGGGAAGGCCTACCTCGACAATGACGGAGCAAATCAGGAGGGTGCGCCGGCTGACGCTCCAGCTACCAAACCATCAGAGCAAGATCCCGTCGTGCCAAGCATCAGCTCTGCGAAACCTACTCCGGAGGAAAAGGCAAAACAGAAAGAAGTACGCTTCGACAAACCTGTGAAAAATATTCCGAGCAAAGGTTTAGAGAAACCGTACAAGTTTGACATCCTGGCCCAACTGGCCAATACGCCAGCCAGGTTATCCATCTTCGAGCTACTCAGGCTCTCCCCCGACACTCGTCTAGCCCTGAGTGAAGCACTGATGCAGGCGGAAGTATACTTGACCCAGCTCAAGTACCCCGACAAGGAACTAGTGGCATGTCCTCAATGCCACAGCGTGATGGAGGTGGTCCCGAATATCACTTTCACTCAAGACGACATGCTATTAAAACATAATAGACATGACAGGCCCCTCTATTACACCGGGTACATCGGTTCCATGGAGGTCGACCGGATTCATATAGATCCGGGATCGTCGATCAGCATCATCCCTCGCAGTCTGCTCGGGCCACTGAGAATTCCTACCAGCGAGCTGGCTTACACTACCACTACAATCGTGGGTTTCAACGCCGGAAGGAGTAAACCATTAGGGAAGATTCGCTTGAGAGTCCAGATCGGCAACCTTAGATCAGTGGCCATATGTTACGTCATCGATTCAGAGGTATCCTATAACATTTTGCTGGGAAGACCATGGATCCACGACCACAACATCGTTCCTTCGACCCTACATCAATGCCTTAAATATGTAGACGCACAAGGAACCGTATAAACGGAGGTGGCTGACCTAAACCCGTTTAAAGGAGTAGAATCCTACTATTTCGATGTCGTGTTATATTCCCATGACCACACGGAAGAAGCTCCAGGAGTGGCGAAGAAGGAATCCCACTGGGAGCCCGAAGAGCCCTCTGCCACGCTACCACTGTCGATCAGAGTGAAAGGACGAACCGCTCATCCAAAAGCCATAGAACCTATGGCTGTCCACCTGAGAAAGACCAAGTCAGGAGAAGGGGGTGATCCTCTAGTAATCACTTTGAACCGGAAGCCTCCACCCATAGTCATCAAACTTTGACGCAACCAGCAGCCGACTGATGTAAATGCCACCAGGAACGGAGTTCCAGATGATAATAAACATCCTCTTTTACGGTATATCGGTACTCAGATTTCGAAACATGAACCCACTCCACATGACGAGGTAGAACCAATGGCTCAAAAGTTCTTAGAAGCTATAAACTCCTACCGTCCGTATGTCTGGGAAGTAACGTCGCCATCCAACGTCGTCACAGCATATGGGCCACATGAGGATTCTATCTTCCTTGTCCCGCCTACCTGCAGCAGCCAGCATCCAATAGTCTTTGGTCGTATGCGGAATCAACCGACTGTCCAGGAAGATCCTTTCGATGACGATACCGGGAAAGTGCAGGTTCGCCAATACAGCCCGCAAGCACAAAGGATCATGCAAAACATGGGCTACGACTTGGAGCGGAAGCCAGGCCTCAACTACGGAAGAGGCAGACGGACGCCGCCGCACGGCGACACCCGCTATCGACAGACTCGTCTCGGGTTGGGGTATGCCACCTTCCTCGCAACTTCCAAGCCAGATGAGGACCCCTTTCCATCTTCCCAAAGCAGCTCGTCGTCCTCCGACTCACCTGATGTTCTCAAACTAACACTATCAGTGAATATGGTGATGACAAGCCCCTCAGAAATCGAGGAACAGGATACGGAGCCGTTCGAGAATGACCCCTGGGCTCAACAAATGGATACACAGTGGGAATTCCGCTTCGAGCAGAGAGAACCTTCCACCAAGGACGAAGTTATCCAAGTCAATGTTGGGGGTGAGCTCTCACCAAAGCCAATATTTGTCAGTAACAATCTTCCCCCGGTCGAAAAGGAAGAGATCATACAGCTGATAAAGGAATATGTCGACGTCTTTGCATGGGGTTATGAGGACATGCCAGGCCTAGACCCGAGGGTAGCTACTCATAAGCTCAATATTTCGACCGATTCGAAGCCAGTGAAACAACACCAACGTCGGTTTCGCCCGGATATGATGGACGCCATCGAGGACGAAGTCAAGAAGTTGATAACCTGCGGTTTTATCCGGGAGGAACAACATCCTGACTGGGTCGCCAACGTTGTCCCAGTCATGAAGAAAAATGGAAAGGTACGTATCTGTATCGACTATCGAGATCTGAATGCGGCCTGCCCCAAAGATGAATTCTCCCTTCCCATCACGGACATCATGATCGACAACACCTGCGGCTTCGAGCGTATGTCTTTTATGGACGGGTTCTCGGGATACAATCAGATCAAGATGCATCCGGAAGACGAAAAGCACACTGCCTTCCGGACACCACTGGGGGTATATTGCTATACGGTCATGCCCTTCGGATTAAAGAACGCCGGGGCTACATACCAACAAGCCATGAGTAACATATTCCATGAGCAGTTACGCAAGACAGTGGAATGTTACGTGGACGACATAGCTGTCAAAAGCCGCCTCAAAGGTGATCACGTTCGAGACCTGAGGGCGGTATTCGAGTTAATGCGCCAGCATCAACTCAAGATGAACCCTACGAAGTCCTTTCTGGGGGTATCCAGTGGCAAATTCCTGGGATTTGTCATTACCGCCAGAGGCATCGAAGTAGACCCTGACAAAGTCCAGGCGATCGTAGCAATGCGACCACCCCATAATCTGAAGGAACTCAGGGGGTTCCAAGGACGTCTGGCTTACATCCGGCGATTCATATCTAACCTCTCGGAAAGATATCAGCCCTTCTCTCACCTTATGAAGAAAGGTGTGTCCTTCATATGGGACGAAACCTGCCAACAAGCGTTTGGGGATATCAAGCGCTACCTAACCAGTCCACCGGTTCTAGGGCCTCCCGTCATGGGAAAACCCTTCTTGCTGTACGTTCGGGCAATGGATCATTCGCTAGGAGCTCTTCTTGCACAGAAGAACGATGCGGGTCATGAACAGGCCATCTACTACCTCAGCAGGATGATGGTCGGGGCCGAACACCGGTACAACCCAGTGGAGAAGGAATGCTTGGCTCTGATGTTCGTTGTCCAGAAGATGCGACACTACGTCGCCGGCCAGACTATTCATATCATCTCCATGATCAACCCTCTCCGGGTGCTGATGAGCAAGCCAAGTGCCCTTAACTCCTGACTCGCTACTTGGGCATTGCTACTGACGCCATATGACATGGTCTACGTCCCACAGAAGTCCATCAAAGGCCAAGCACTAGCCGACTTCCTAGCAGCTCATCCAATCCCGGAGACCTCCAAACTATACGAGGACATCCCCGATGAAGTTGCGGAATGTAATTTTGCAAGAGAAAGTGACGAATGGTAACTATTCTTCGATGGCGCCTCCAGAGTCGGTCCTAAGGGAAACGTCGTTTCAGGAGTCGGAGTCATCCTAGTTACTCCAGATCAGCTTGTCATCTACCGAGCATATTCTCTTAGCGAGCCCTGCTCCAACAATATGGCAGAATACAACGCCCTGCTAATAGGGCTCCAAGTCGCTAAAGAGCTGGGGGTGGAATCCCTGGAAGCTTTCGGCGATTCTCTGCTCATCGTCAACCAAGTCAGGGGGATATACGAAGTCCGGAATCCAGACCTCATCCCCTATCACCAAGCAACGGTCGAGATAGCCATGACGTTCAAAAGATTTTTCCTAGAGCATGTACCTCGATCTCAGAATCTGGAAGCTGATGCCCTGGCCAGCCTAGCTGTGGACTTAGCCACCCCTATAAGAAGGCAGGATTCGATAATCCTTCTTAATAGAGATTTATTCTGTGTGAAGAACAGCTGTCACCTAGAATGCAGCTACGCTGTAAACGCCGATCCTCCTACAAGAGATTAGACGAGTCCCTTCATAGATTTCGTGGCATATGGAATCTTGCCAGAGGACCCCAAAGAAGCAGTATCCGTCAAGAGACGATCGTTACGCTTCTACTTTGATGCATCTTCACAATACCTGTATCGTCGGACCTACGACGGACTGCTATTGAGATGTCTCGCTGGCGCCGAGGCACAGCAGATTATCCGTGAAGCTCACGACGGCGTGTGCGGAGCGCATCAGCCCGGTCCTAAGCTGCAAGACCGCATCAGGAGAATGGGCTATTACTGGCCCACTATGATCACAGACGCGATCAGTTATGCAAAACGATGCAGGGCCTGCCAGGTCCATGCAGACTTCATACATCAACCGTCTGAATATCTACATCCTACGATTGCATCCTGGCCCTTCGAAGCCTGGGGTATGGATATCGTTGGGCCCATTCACCCGTCTTCCTCCAGAGGCCACCGGTTCATACTGGCCATCACATATTACTTTTCCAAATGGGCCGAAGCAATCCCTCTGGCTGAAGTAAAGGCGTCTGACATAATCAGCTTCATCAAGCACCATGTCATTTATCGCTTTGGGATTCCCCGAAGGATAATCCACGATAATGGACCTCAGTTCATCAGCCAAGCGTTTCATCGGTTTTGCGATAATAACCGGATACACAACATTGCCTCTACGGCATATTATCCAGCTGCTAATGGTTTGGCGGAAGCCTTCAACAAAACCATTATCAAGCTCCTGAAGAAGTTTGTTTCTTCAAACAAAAGAGACTGGAATGAGAAGCTGGGCGAATGTCTCTGGGCATACCGCACAACGGTACGGACACCGACAGGTTGTACCCCCTTTTCACTAGTCTACGGAAGCGAGGCGGTCCTTCCTATCGAAATCCAGATCCCGTCGCTCCGAATAGCCGTGACTAGTGAGCTGACTCGAGAAAAGAATGACCTGTTGAGGCTCCAAGAGCTCGAAGGATTAGACGAGAAATGCCTCCAAGCTCAGCAGCGCATCGCGCTCTACCAAGCACGCATTTCCAAAGCTTTTAATCATAAAGTAAAGGAAAGAGTGTTCAAAGTCGGCGAGCTAGTTCTAGCCGTGAGAAGGCCGATGATCCTAACTCACAGAAGTAAAGGCAAATTCCAGCCCAAATGGGAGGGCCCTTATGTGATCGAGACAACGTTCTCAAACGGCGCCTATAGGATAGCCCAGCCCAACGGAGATCTGTTAATGGCTCCTATCAACGGCAAATTCCTGAAAAGGTACTATGCCTAATCTCTCCTGCTCAGAGAGGAAAATAGCAAGGACCTCGATTCTGACAAAACTACTTCCAAAAAACATAATTAGTTGGGTTACACTCTATCATGTCCGCATGACCTCTGAATAGATACGTCCCGCTAAGAAGTTTATCGAGAGTTTATCACGTCCATACTACCTCTGATATCACTCTCACCTAACCTGTCATTTACATTTCGAAATGATGGGTCCACAACAGTCAGAAAAGAGTCGCTGTTATTCATTCCCGAAGAAGGCAGAATTACATAGGAAGGGGTACATCAAGATGGCGGAGTAATCAGGCCATGAATCTGCCGGTCCAGTGCAGCTATCCTCTCATTCCTAAGGGCCAAAGCATCGGCGCGAGCCTGCTCCAGCCGTGCCTCCGGAGTATGCGCAAGGGTCAGATTAGCCCTTGCCCGAAGACAGCCCGTACGGGCAGCTTCCGCACGGTCCAGATCCCGTCGTGCTTCGCTCAGTCGGCCAGTCGCTACCTCCAAACCTGCCAACGACTGGGAAGCCCACTCCTCTGCCCGAGCAAGTTTTTCCCGCAGCTTGGAGACCCTCGCCGCATTCCCTTCATGCTCGGATCGACACTGCATCTCAACGGCAAGGGCTTTTTCCACAACAGCTCTTCTCCTATCCATCTCCAGCTTATGCGTCTGGATAGAGTTGTTTAGGCTTTCAAGCTTTGCAGCAAACCGCTCAGACATGAGGTCATACCGAGCCTGGACATCAGCATCAAGGCTGCCCTCAGTCCGCTGCAAGTATTCGTTAATGGGTTGCTCTAAACCATTAACCACCGCCTCCAGAGCGTCAGCCGCTGCAGGATTGCCAAGCCCCCTGACAACCTCGATCGAAAGCTGAGAAGTCTTCTTCAGGAGCTCGAAGTCAAGGTTCTTCGCCAACACCATCGGTACCATCATTTTTAAGCCAGTATAGACGAGGCTGGAATGCTGCTCGATCAACGCGACTAAACCCGACTGAGCGCCCGGAGCGGCCACAACTGCAGACGAGGTAGCCACCGCCGCCTCAACAGGTGGCACGCCCGAAGAAGGTGCGATGGCGACAATCGAAGTCATCTGCATACTCGCAATAGGCGAGGTCACGATGACAGGTTCGTCCTCCCCTTGAGACGACGAAACCTCCTCGGGCGAGCTAGCCCCCGAAGACACTCCTGCCTCAAGATCCGGCGCCTCCACGTCACCGCCAGGAGCCAGAACAAAGCCGGAAGGCGCTTCAACGCCATGCTCCCCGTGGACGTCATCCCCTGAAAAAAGGACAAGAAAGTAAAATGTCAAACATAGTGGTAATCCTCCTAGGAGGAGACATCAAAACAACATTTACCCGGAACCAACGGCATATACGACGCATCCGCAGCAGATGTAGCTAAGCCACGCCTTAATGATGCGATACAAACTATCATACCTGGAGAAGGAGGTGGGCCGACCGACATCGCCAAGAGTTCGGTCAAGCCTTCCCCGAGACGCGGTCGAGGTTCATCAGCCGGAGTCTCGCTAGACGCGCTCGCTGACGCAGGAGTAACTCCGCCCGCTACTGACCTCAGGGAAGATTCTCCCATCTGTTGGGGCCACGCAGGCAATCCCGCTCCGCTACTTGGAACAGCCGCAGCGACAGCCATCTCTAGCGAGGACTCTTCGACGCCACCAGCCAGAACTGTGGAAGGTCCCTCTCTAAAAGGCGAGGAACCACCAGCCAAAGAATCATCCCTAATACAGGGAGATGCCGGCTCACTCACGGGAACCTCAACACCAGGAATGCGGAGAGGACAAGCAACCGTCTCCTTCCTCCTCTTACGAAGGGAAGCTTCCTTCGGAACAGAAGCCCGTCGCTTCCCAGAAGAGACTACAAGAGCCCCTGCCGGCGGAGGCACTGCACACCTCGGCAACGGCACCAGAGGCTTATCCGGGGTACCAGACTCCTCACCCTCGTCAGAGGAGACCGAGAGAACTTTGACCCTTCCCCCAGGCTTGGCAGAAGGCACTCTGAAGCTTCCACGCATGTCAAAATCGCGATGGAAGGTGTTAATCGCCACATAGAACTGGGCGTAGGAGTGAAGGATGCGCAGCTCCGTGGAGATTGTAACGACCGGCACGATAAAAATTGCCCCCGTACAACCCATGATAAAATATCGCCACCCTCTAGCTCCATTAATGAGTCCACCCCTGGACCTGAAGCTGGTGACGGCGTTGCCCACATGCAACTGGTCGTACCCGAACTGCCTGGCGAACCGACTAGGCAGGTAGGGCTCGAAGAAGCAATGGTCTTCGCTCCTATACAGCAGATGGGAAGGTCTAATACAGACCAACCAATTAAACGCCTCCGGAGAAAGAACGGTCTTCCCTCGACCTGAATCCTCGAGCCACAGCTCTGACTGGTTACGGTGCACAGGAGGGGGAGTACAAAGGATCTTCCAGCCGTGGCTAAGGTTCAACGCCAGTCGACAGTCTAAGACTGTATTCACATTCCAGAGGGAATCCCTGTAATTCAATAGGAATATACCCTCTGAGCTGCTACCGGAACCGGGTGACATAACCCGGGAATTGTGGAGAATTAACCATCCCATCAAGTACAAGTATGGTAATTCCACCCTAGGGAAGCTCTCCCGTCGAGCTTCATCAACGAGCAACCCATCTGTAATGGCCCTCAGGCCAGCCTGTATACGGCACACCATGGCAGGAAGTAAGCCCAGTCTTGCCCCAAACACCAGACGCACTGCGGGCCATAGGATGTTCCGGTAAATGCGATCCGCGGAAGCAATGCCTGGCACCACTACTTGACGCAGCCATATAGAGAGAAAACCAGCTAGCTGGGCTTCCTTAGACAGAGGCCTGCGACAGCACCTCAAATAACTGTAGGCCTTTGTACCTTCGGGGTACTTTTCTACCCCCCTCAACGAGAATCTGATCGGGAGCCTTGGCGTCTTCCATAAGAGCCGCAACGACCTGGGCACTGAGGACGCCCAAGCAGTTCACGGGCTCGTTCATGCCCCCCGAAGCTTTCTCCGACTTGGTGGCCCTAGCCCGATGGAAGAAGAGATAGGACATCCACTTGGTGGTGTGAGCCAAATCAGAAGGCTCGTTATAAAAGGCGGTGCACGCGAAGTACTGACACATCAGCTCCTGATATACTTCCGCCACCCGAGGGTCCATATCTCCCAACTCCCGGTTGGTGGGAACGTACTCTTCATATGGGGTATCCCCCATCGGCAGTCTCGAGACAACTGCCATCTCATGAAGGGCCAACCCCAACTCCCCTAGTGGAGTGGCGAAGGTCCCGGTGAGCGGAATGTACCGCTCCATCAGTGCCAGGAAAAAATTAGGGTTCGGAGGCAGCCCGACGCTCGTCGCACTCACAGCGGCATATAGTCCAATGCCCTCCAACTCTCTCTGGAAATGCTTTAAGGCCCAGTCAACTAGGCATCTCCATCGGGAGTTCGTTGGGGCGATCCACCCATTGCACCGAGGATTCTCCTTGGGATATACCCCACCTCGACCCATAAAGTCGTTGCAGAAGGTCGGCAATTGGACCGGCGGGATCACCGAGCTATCTTCACTTGGAACACTGCCCGGGCACAGTCCTCGGAACAGCGTCACAACGCCAGAAGGGCGACTAACAAACGACCCCTGGTCAGCGCCTTTCAGATGAAAGATCTTCCCCGGCTTCCCGTGAAGATCAGGAGTCAGCTTCCAAGACATCTTCCTGGGATGCGTCGCATGGGAGAAGGCCGAGATGGGATAATCCCTCGGCATCGTCGGCAGGTACAAGACCAAATCCTCAGCAGGGAAAACCCAAGGCTCCCTCTTGGGCTTCGTCTGGGACTGTTTATCAATCATGTCCCCAAAAAGGAAAGCCGGCTTTATGTACCGCTCCCCATCTACACGTACCAAGGGTTCGCCGTTGATCATACTCAACAGCATTCGCTCACCCTGGGCCGATATCAGGAGCTCCCTTCCCTAAGGATACTGGGGTCCAGAGATAGGAAATGCCACATGGGACAGATCCTCCAGATAGTTCGAGTGCAGCATCCCCGCAGCGGAGCCCATCACCTCAGCCAATGGGGACTCACCCAGATCAACTGCAAGATGATGCAAAGAAGATATGTCATTACAAGTCTGGCACAAACACACGGACCAAGGAAACGACAGTCTGTGCTCTACGCCAATATTGTACAAATTTGGTCACCTTACGCCGGAAGTCTCCTCCACGAACGTAAAATTCAAATTTTATAAAATACGCCAATTTTCGGTAGCCCGAGCTATTTACGCCCAGAGCTACGAAAATATTGAGTCTTTACGCTGACACATTAGAAATGTGGGCGTAAAAGATGAAAACGCCTCCGTGCGTTATCTTCCTCAAAAGAGGCTATCAGCACAGAAGACGACCTAGCGCAGTCACGTTCAATGTGTGCAAAGGATTTTTCGTCGTTTGTGTCATCCCAAAAAGTTCTACCTCTAAAGCCGGGAGCGCTAGTCGTCGGCGGGATGTTCCCCTCAGAGGGAAGTTCACCTTGCCCGACCGGAGATTCCCTCGTCGGGACAGAAGAATGAGAAGAAGAACCTATGCTCTTTCCCTTAGCGGAGGGGGTTTATTTCGGCGCCATTTCTGAAAGACTCGAAGTGCTCGAAGAAAGAACGAAGAAAAACTCGAACAGTCGAAAGCTCTCTTTCGCAAAAGACAGATAAAGAGTTTTTCTTTCCAGAAACTGGGGATATATATACAGTCCAGGTCGACTCCTCAAATCCTCGGACGAACCCCTCGAGACCCTGACCAAATCTCGCAATTAATAGTTGGTTATGATTGGATGCTACGTCAACCCACTACCCTTGGAAGACGGACAGTCAGCGAATTCGAAAGATTTTTTCGTGCAAGACGGTTCAGCGGGTTCTACGCTAAATGAGCTTTCTACGCTCGACAGCAACGGATCTACGGTTTTACGCTCGCAAGCTACAAATCTATGGTTTTACGCCCGGATGCCTTTGTGCTCGGTAGCTTTTATGCTCGAGAGGCCACAAACCCACGACTTTACGCTCAGCAGATACCAAATCGACGATCTCACGCTCGGTGGCGCTCAGTTTACGCTCAGCAACAACAGATCCGCAAACCTCACGCTCGAAGAAATTTTCTTTTCAGGAGCTACAAATCAAACAGTTCTACGCTAAAGGAGCTTTTCTACGCTCGACAGCTACGAATCTAACGGCTTTACGTTCGACAGCTACAAGTCTATGGTTTTTCTTGCCCGAATGCCTTTGTGCTCAGTAGCATTCTATACTCGAGAGGCAACAAACCTACGACTTCACGCTCAGGAACCACAGGTCTACGATTTCACGCTCGATGGTGTTCTACGCTCACAGGCTACAGATCTACAGTCCTACGCTAAAGGAGCTTTTCTACGCTCGACAGCTACGAATCTAACGGCTTTACGTTCGACAGCTACAAGTCTATGGTTTTTTCTTGCCCGGATGCCTTTGTGCTCGGTAGCATTCTATGCTCGAGAGGCAACAAACCTACGACTCCACGCTCAGGAACCACAGGTCTACGATTTCACGCTCGATAGTGTTTTACGCTCAAGAGGCTACAGACATGATTTCCCGCTCCACGACTTTCCGCATATCCAAACAGTCCCCAAGGCGGTCAAGAGCAAAGAGTTCACACAGAAGATACTCGTTCTTGCCCCAAAGCATCCCCAAGTACCCGAAGCATGCAGAGTTCAAACATTGAGAAATTACTCCTCTCGGGTCCAGAAAACTGGAGGTTCATCCAGATTCCAGTCTGAACATCTCGTCTATCAAAGTGGTAACTCAGTATGACAGCCAAAAACCTCGACCCTGTTCCAAGGGAGTTTCGAGAGATCATTTTTCAAGACGAATTCTGAACAAAATAAAATTCCGCTCATCAGAGAGGCAACAGTTCAGAAATTCTACGCAGTCCTAGCAACAGGACAGTTCTAAATGTTCAAAGTGCTCAGCAGCGTTCTATGGACTATCCGCTATGCATAAAGGACAGGGCCTAATACTCTTTCTATCAGAGTCAACGTAAAGATTTAGACATATCAAAGTTGCACATATTCAGACTTCACAAGCAACGTATGGCAAGACGATCATATGGAGAAGAAGACGATTTTATTAAAGATTAAAATCATGATTACATATGAGGGAAATCCAATCTACAAGGGTTTTTCTCTATTTCTCATGATTACATCTGAGGGAAACTCCGTCTACAAAGGAGATACCCCCTCGTCGTCCGGACGTCGCCCTCGGAAATCTGTTCTGACAGTTCCTGGCATCGGCGATCTTTCTCTTCATCCAAGAAGATGATCAGTGGCAGGAGGATACAGAACTGGGCAGATGACCCATCCTCCAAACAGGAGGAAAGCAGGATAAATCTGCTTTCCTACAGACCACCGCCACGCTAGCCGGTCTGTCTGCCTCTCGTCACCAGAGGCATCGAGAGAAGGCACTGCTTGCAAGCAGTGTGGTCAAATACGACCCTTCCTCTCTCCTGGGGCAACGTCATACAAAGTTACTGATTATCCTGAGCAAGAGAGGCTAAGATGTCCTTCCATGATCCATCGTTGCAGTGGACACTTGCTCAAAGATGCCGTCTTTTACGGCTCCCTACATGCTGGAAGAACATGATCTCCTTCTTCCTCAGATCGATCCAACGAACTCCGGCGATCATCTCTGCATGACAATGGGAATGTGGTGAAGACAGGTTCACCCCTCCAGCCTTTTATAGGCAAAAGAGATCACAGCGGTCCCCAATAAATCTGCCATAAAGTCAGCATCGACCGTTTCAACGCTCCATTCAGAAATATTTTGAGTTACAAGGGGCCATTCATGCTTCATTCAAAGCGTTTCAAATTCCGAGGAATTTAAAAGCTTTGAAGGGGGTCTTGTAGAAGCATGAAAAAAATGCTTGGAAGATCTACGCAGCATCTTGATACAGAGCAGCATAAGCAGAGGCCTTCAGAGCCATCCAGCGTAAAACAGGGTTCTTCATCGCCTCCATGGCGTAAAACCCAGCCGCTCTCAAAGCAGCGTTAAAGCGTACGAGGAACGCTTCGTATTCCCAAAAAGAAACTGTCCAGTCACGCAGTAAACCTGACCTCTAACTCCTGACAAAAAGTGCTGCACAGCTACCCAAACGACGGCTGGGAACGGGGGCAGACCCCTCGGGACACGCTCCATAGTATGATGGCGGATCTCAGCATTTAATGCAGGGGATTTGGTTAAAATATCACCAAACCGGCGCTTACTAAAATCCTCCGGCATAAACCGCTCTTTCGCGTGCAAAGAGAACACGCTGCCTTATTTTACACAGGCAGACATGGGCTGTTTTACGCTCCGCAGAAGACAAACCACCTGCCACGTCAAAAGCTGCGCTTCGTACAGGGCTCAAGGCACGTCCCTCCGCCAAAATGCACAGAGCGATGATAGTGTCCCCTCAAGGCACGTCCCTCCGTCAAAACGCACAGAGCGATGACAGTGTCCCCTCAAGGCACGTCCCTCCGTCAAAACGCACAGAGCGGTGACAGTTTCCCCTCAAGGCACGTCTCCGCATTTAATGCACAGGATGATGGCAAATCTCTACCAAAGATTTGATCTCCAAAAGCCGTAATTCTGGCTAAAGACGTCCATATCAGCACCCTGGCACGGTATGCAACGGCTTCTGCGCCCCCTCAGTCTCTACGACTGCTCGGCTTCCACGCCTACTCGGCTTCTATGCCTGTTCGGCTTCTATGCCTGTTCGGCTTCTAGGACCACTCGGCTTCAACGCCCATCCGGCTTCAACGCCCTCCCAGTCTCTACGACTACCCGGCTTCCATGCTAACTCGGCTTCTATGCCTGTTCGGCTTCTATGCCTACTCAGGCTTCTATGCCTGCTCGGCTTCTATGCCATTGTGACGGACATTTGGCTTCTACGCCAACCCCTTCTACACAATGGATACCTACCTACGTGGCTTTTATGCCGTGATCTTAGTAGCAATTGTACGCGTTGTGTCCCCTTAGTTGGACCCGCATCACCCGCTCATTCAAAAGATTATCTATACGTAGGCATTGGTTACTTTAACCATTGTGTAATAGGGTGCTGTACTTTCCACTCCTCGGTTGCTACACCAACGGAGTGGTCACTGTCACCAAAGACTCTATAAATAGAGGCCCCTATCAATGGGGAACAAGGTCGAAAAATTGGTCAAGAAACCGATATCAAATCCCAGGTCGATAATTTGGAAGATCGAACAAGGTCACCGAACCGGAGATCAGGAGAGAGAGAGAGAGAGAGAGAGAAGAATACAGAGCTCAGGCAAGGAATAGGGAGCGACGACCTTCAGCATCGCGCATCCACCCTCCTTCGCAACCTCCGAAGCTGCATCCTGTCTTCCACGGCACTTCTTCAACATCGTGTAGTCCAAGGGCTAAAGTGATCGACCGCAGATCAGACACCTATAGCAATTTATATCCAGATTAAATAAATTGTACTCCCATATCCTCGTATAGGATCAAATTATACAAGTTTGTTTATAAACCAAAGGGCACGGGTCTCGTATAAATCCTGTCATTGAAATACACTTTCATTCTTTCGTTTAATACCACAAACAGTCATCTATCGAGCATATTCTCTTAGCGAGCCCTATTCTAATAATGTGGCAGAGTATAACGCTCTACTAATCGGGCTCCAGGTCAGTAAAGAATTGGACGTCGAATCTCTGGAAGCTTTCGGTAATTCTCTACTGATCGTCAATCAAGTCAGAGGAATATATGAAGTCCGGAATCCAGACCTCATCCCCTATCACCGAGCAACGGTTGAGATAGCCATGACATTCAAAGAATTCTTCCTAGAACATGTGCCTCAATCTCAGAATCTGGAAGCTGATACCCTAGCCAGTCTAGCTGCAGATTTAGCTATTCCTATAAGAAGGCAAAATTCGGTGATCCTTCTTAACAGAGATCTATTCTGTGTGAAAAACAACTTTCACATAGAACGCAGCTACGCTGTGAACACAGATCCTCCCAAGAGAGACTGAAGAAGTCCATTTATAGATTTTGTGGCATACAGAATCTTGTCGGAGGACCCTAAAGAAGCAGTATCAGGCAAAAGATGATTATTACGCTTCTATTTTGATGTGTCTTCACAGTGTCTATATCGCCGGACCTACGACGGACTGCTATTGAGATGTGTCTTCGATGATGAGGCACAGCGGATTATCTGTGAGGCTCACGACGGCATATGCGGAGAGCATCAACCCGGTCCTAAGCTACAGGATCGTATCAGGAGGATGGGCTATTACTGGCCTACCATGATCACATATGCAATAAAGTATGCAAGACAATGCAAAGCCTGTCAGATTTATGCAGACTTTATACATCAACCTTCTGAGCATCTACATCCTACGATTGCATCCTGTCCTTTCGAAGCATGGGGTATGGATATCATTGGTCCTATTCACCCGTCTTCTTCCAGAGGTCACCGGTTCATACTGGCCATCACGGATTATTTCTCCAAATGGGCAGAGGCGATCCCTCTTGCTGAGGTGAAGACATCTAATATGATCAGCTTCATCAAGCATCATGTCATTTATCATTTTGGGATCCCCCGGAGGATAATTTATGACAATGGGCCTCAGTTCATTAGCCAAGCGTTTCATCGATTTTGCGATAAAAATCGGATACAAAATGTGGCCTCTACGGCATATAATCATGCTGCTAATGGTTTGGCGGAAGCTTTCAACAAAACCATTATCAAACTCTTGAAAAAGTTTGTCTCTTCGAACAAGAGAGATTGGAATGAGAATATAGGAGAATGTCTCTGGGCATACCGCACAACGGTACGAGCACTGACAGGTTGTACCCTATTCTTATTGGTCTACGGGAGCGAAGCAATTCTCCCCATCGAAGTCCAAATTCCGTCACTCAGGATAGCAGTGGCTAATGAGTTGACTCAAGAAAAGAATGACCTATTAAGGCTTCAAGAGCTAGAAGGATTAGACGAGAAATGCCTCCAAGCTCAACAGCGCATCGCGCTCTACCAGGCACGTATTTTCAAAGCTTTTAATCAGAAAGTGAAGGAAAGAGTATTCAAAGTTGGTGAGCTAGTTTTAGCTGTGAGAAGGCCAATGATTATTACTCACAAGAGTAAGGGTAAATTCTAACCCAAATGGGAAGGCCCTTATGTGATCGAGACGACGTTCTCAAACGGCGCTTACAGGTTAGCTAAGCCTAATGGAGACTTGTTAATGGCTCATATCAACGGCAAATTCCTGACGAGGTACTATGCTTAACCTCCTTTGCTCAAATGGAGTATGGTGAAGATCTTATTCTGACAATACTACTTCCAAAACGAAACTAGTTGGATCGTATTCTATCTTGTCCATATAACCTCTGAATAGATATGTTTAACTAATTTGGAACTTCAAGACCTATCACGTCCATATTACCTCTGATAGTATTTTGTGTACAAATTTTAGTTAGAGCATATTCTATCATGTCCATATAACCTCTGAATAGATATGTCCTGCTAAAGCTTATCGAGAGTATATCACGTCCATATTACCTCTGATATTACTTTCACCCAAACCTGTCATTTATATTCTAAAATGATGGGTCCACAAAGTCAAATGAAAGCCTCTTTATTATTCCCAGAAAGAGCAAAATTATATTAAAAAGCAAAAAAGTACATCATTTGGGGGGAGCGGTCAGGTCGCGAATCTGCTGTGCCAGAGCAACCATTCTCTCATCCCTGGAGTTCAAGACATCGGCGCGAGCCCGCTCCAACCTTGCCGCATCATTGTTCAAAGCGGATAACTCGGACCGAGTATGTACAAAATCTGCGTATATGACACCCACATGCGTCAGGTTCTGCTGAGCGGTCTCCATCCGATTCTTCAGAACATCTTGAAATGCCGACAAAGAGCGAGCCTTCTCCTCCGCTTGAGCGAGTTCATCTCTCAATCTGCGGACCCTCGCTGTCTCTTCCTCATATTCGACTTTGTACTGAGTCAGCTGAGGAATGACGTACTCCAGTTCGGCACGCTCCTGATCCATCTCCTGCTGTTGTTCCTAGACGGATCTGTCCAGAGCTTCCATTTGCCCAGCAAGCTCTGCAGTCAGGGAGTCATATCTAGCTTGAACGAGACCGTCAATGTTGCCTCGAGATAGCTGCAAGTATTCGTTAATGGGTTGCTCCAAACCATTAACTATCTGCTCCAGCGTGTCAGCCCTCTCAGTGTCGTTGAAACCTCTGATCGGCACTATCGTAAACTGAGAGGACCTCCTCAGCGCCTCGAAGCCTAGATTCTTTTCCAACACCATTGATATTAGCGTTTTCAAAGTGGTGTAGAAGATACCGGTATACTGCTCAGTCAGCATGGCTAGATCCGAATGGACGCTGGGAGTGGCTGCAATATTGGCAAACCTCCCTCCAGGAATGACTGCGGACGATGTGGCCACAGTCGTCGCCTCAGCAGATTGTGCGATGAAAGAAGATGCGCCAACAACGGACGAAGTGACTGACGTACTCAAAGGAGGCATTGTCGCAATGACAGGCTCATCCTCCTCTCGAGATATCGGAACCGTTTCGGGCGGGCCGGCACCCGAAAATGTTTCCCCTTCAAAGTCGGGCACCTCCATGTCATCGCCAGGAGCTGAAACAGTGCCAAAAGACGCGTCAACACTGCCTTCCCCGTAAAGGTCTTCCCCTGAAAAGAAGACAAAAGAAAGTTAATATCAACATGATGTTAATCTTTCTAAAAAAAAAAGGGCGTAAAGACGACATTTACCCACGGCCGATGGTATATATATCGCGTCTGCGGCCAGTACAGCTAAGTCATTTCTTAATGATGCTAAGCGAGCTATCATACCTGGAGAAGGGGGTGTGCCAACTGACGTTGGCAGGTATTCTTCCGAATCTTCACCCAGATCCAATCAAGGTTCATCAGGTGGAATCTCGCTGGATGCACTTACAAACACGGCAGGGGTTTCTCCCGATGCTGGCCTGGATAAAGATATTCTTATTCGGCTCGGCCCCGAAGGCGATCTCGTACCACTACCCGAAGCGGTAGCAGCGATAGCAGCCTCAAGCAGGGATTCTCCGGCACCGCCAGCCGGAACTGTAGAGGTTCCCTCTCTAAAAGGTGAGGAACCTCTAACCGAAGAATCGTCCCCGACAGGGGAAACAGCAGGTTCACTCCTAGGAACCTCAGGGTGGGAAGTCCTGATAGGACGACTAACCGTCTTCTTCTTCTTCTTGCGAGGGGAAGTCTCCTTCAGAACAGGAGCCCTTCGCTTACCGGAGATGACCAGAGGCCCTGCAGGCGGAGGTATTTTACCTCTCGGTACCGCCAACAAATGTTCATCTGGATTGACGGAATCTTCACCCTCATCGGAGGAAACTGAGGGGATTTCATCTCTTCCTGCGGACTTGGAGGAGGGCATCCTAAAGCTTCCACGCATATCAAAATTATGGTGGAAGGTGTTGGTTGCCACGTAAAACTGGGCGTACGAGTGGAGGATGCGCAGCTCCATGGAGAGTGAAATCGCGGGCACAGTAAAAGTTGCTTCAGTACAACCCATGATGAAGTATCGACACCCTCTCGCTCTATCAATAAGTCCACCCCTGGACTTGAAGCTGGTGACGGCATTGCCCACGTGCAATTGGTCATACCCAAACTGCCTGGCGAACCGACTAGGCAGATAGGGTTCCAAGAAGCATTGGTCTTTACTCCTATACAGTAAATGGAAAGGTCTAATACAGACCAACCAATTAAAAGCTTCAGGAGAAAGAACGGTCTTCCCGTCGCCTAAGTCCTGAAGTCTGCGCCCCTGTTGATTGATATGTACAGAGGGGACAGTGCAGAAGAGCTTCCAGCTGTGACTGAAATTCAGCGCCCGCCGACAGTCTAAAATTGTGGTCACGTTCCAGGAGAAATTCTTGTAATTCAGCAAGAAATTACTTTCCGAACTACTGCTAGAGCCGGGAGACATCACCCTGGGGTTATGGAGAATTAACCATCCCATCAAATACAGGTACGGTAATTCTACCCTAGGAAAGCTATCACGCGGCAAGCAGCCCATCAGTAATGGCCCTCAGGCCAGCGTGTATGCGGCATACCATGGCAGGGAGCAAACCCAGTCTTGCCTCGAACACCAGACGCACTGCAGGCCACAAGGTGTTACGGTGAATACGATCCGCAGATGCAATGCCGGGTACTACCAGTCGCCGCAGCCATATAGAGAGGAAGCCTGCCAGTTGAGCTTCCTTGGACAAAGGCCTGCGGCAATGCCTTAGATAACTGTAGGCCTTAGTGCCTGCAGGATATTTTCCTATCCCTTCGTCGAGAATCTGATCTGGAGCCCCAGCGTCTTCCATAAGATCATCGACTACCTGAGCACTAAGCACGCTCAGAAAGCTCAGAGGCCGATCCTTGCTATCCAAGACTTTCTCTGGCTTAGCAGCCCTGGCCCGGTGAAAGAAGAGGTAGGATGCCCATTTATTGGTATGAGCCAAATCAGAGGGCTCATTATAAAAGGCGGTGCAAGCAAGGTAGTGGCACATCAGCTCCTGGTATACTGCCACTACCCGAGGGTCTGAATCCCCCAGCTCCCGGTTTGTGGGAACATACTCTTCATAAGGAGTATCCCCCATTGGCAGTCTCGAGATCTCTGCCATTTTATGGAGGGCCAGTCCCAACTCCCCCAGTGGAGTGGCGAAAGTCCCGGTGAGCGAGATATATCGCTCCATCAAAGCCAGAAACAGGTTGGGATTGAGAGGTAACCCAATACTGGTAGCACTCACAGCTGCGTACAGACCAATGCTCTCTAGCTTGGTCTGAAAATGCTTCAGGGCCCAGTCAGCTAAATGAGCCGACCAAAGATTTGTAGGGGTAACCCACCCACTTGTCCGAGGGTTAACCTTGGGGTATACTCCTCCATGCCCCATGAAATCATTGCAGAAAGTCGGTAGTTGGACCGGTTGGAGCAGTGAAGTGTCTTCACTCGGGATACTGCCCGGATACAATCCCCTGAACGGCATCTCAGAGCCGGAAGGACGGCTGACAAATGACCCCTGGTCAGATCCTTTCTGGTAAAATATCTTCCCCGGCTGACCGTGAAGATCGGGAGTCAGCGTCCACGACATCCTCCTGGGATGTGTGGCATGGAAGAATGCCGAGATAGGGTAGTCTCTCAGCATCTTGGGCAAATACATGACCAAGCCCCCGACAGAGAAAACCGAGAGTTCTTTTTTGGGCTTCGTCTGGGGCTGTTTGTCAATCATGTCCCCGAAGAGAAAGGCCGGTTTTATATATTGGGCCCCGTCTATGTACGTCAGGGGATCTCCGTTGATCATGTTCAACAGCATTCGCTCGCCCTGAGACGATATCAGGATTCTCCTTCCTTCAGGATACTGGGGTCCGAAGATAGGAAATGTCACGTGGGACAAATCCTCCAGGTAGTTGGAATGCAGCATCCCGGCAGCGGAACCCATCACCTCAGCCAACAGAGACATATGCAAGTTAACTATAAAGTGCAAGAAAAACACGTCAGTTTCTATACTAGACATTACAATCTTGCAGCATATGCCAAGAGGTAATAGTCTGTGCTTTACGCCAAGACTGTAAAAACTTGATCTTTTACGCTGGAATCTTATTCCAAGGCGTAAAATTCAAGATTGGCAGTATACACAAAAAACCTGACAGTCTGTATTTTACGCCAGACTGCCAAAGTTAGAGTTATTATGTCGAAATTCTCATCCAGAAGCGTAACACTCGAAGTTTATAGTATACGCCAAGTTTCGACAGTCAAAGCTTTTACGCCAGACTGCGAAAATATGGAGTTTTTACGCTGACACATTAGAAATGTGGGCATAAAAGATGAAACATCTCTGTGCATCATCTTCCTCGAAGAGGCTATCAGCACAGAAGACGACCTAGCGTGTTCACGTACAACGTGTGCAAAAGATTTTCTCCGTTCTTGTCGTCCCAAAAGCTTTACCTATAAGGCCCGTCGCACAGCTTGTCGGCGGGACACTTTGTTCAGAATGGAGATCACCTTGCCCGATGGGAGTCGCTCTTGCTTGGGCAGAGGAGCGAGAAAAGGAGGCAGCTTTCTTTCCCTTAGAGGAAGAGATTGGTTTTGGTGCCATTGCTGAAAACTCAGGTTGCTCAGAGAAAACGAAGGAGAGAACTCGAAGAGACGAAAGCTTTCTTTTACAAAAGACAGGTGAAGAGTTTTCTCTCTGAAAGCCTTGGGATATATATAGAGTTCGGATGGACTCCTCGAATCCCTAACCAAACCCGATATTTAATATTCGGTTATGATTGGGGACCACGTCAGCCTATTACTCAAAGAAGGCGGACAGTCAGCGAATTCGAAAAGTTTTCGTGTAAAGCAGATTCGTGGTTTTACGCCAAGGAGCTTTCTACGCTCGGCAGCTACAAATCTACGATTTTACGCTCACAGGCTATAAGTCTATGGTTTTACGCCCGGATGCTTTTATGCTCGGTAGCTTTTACGCTCGAGAGGTTACAAACCTACGACTTCACGCTCAAAAGCTATAAATCTATGATTTCACGCTCGGTGGCTTTTACGCTCAGAGGCAACAAATCCACAACTTCACGCTTGGAAGATTTCCTTTTCAGAGGCTACAAATCTACAGTTTCTACGTCCGGATGCTCTCATGCTCAGCAGCTTTTACGCTCGAGAGGCTACGAACTTATGATTTTACGCTCATCCATATTTACAGATCTATGACTCTCCGTATATCTAAAAATATGCAGACCAGAGTATGCGTATATATATGAACAAATCTCAAGGCAGTCAATTGCAAGGGTTCACGCAGAAGATACTCCTTCTTGACCTCAAAATATTCTAAGTACCCAAAGCATACAAAGTTTAGCTTTGAAAATTTCTTTTCTTCTTGGGTCGATTGGAAGTTCATCCAGGATCCAGTCTGAATATTTTATCTACAGTTCAAGATGGCGACTCAGTTTTGACAGCCGTTTTTTGCCCTATTTCAAGGGATTTTTGGAAAATCATTCTTGAAGATGATGGTCTGAACAGAAATCCTTCTCATCAGAAGTGACAGTTCAGAATTCTACGTGGTTTCTCATTCCTGACAGCAGGACAGTTCGAATACTCGACTTAAATGCTAAGTGGCTTTCTGCGCATCTTTAGTTATGCGTAAAAGACAGGACGGGACCTAGTACTCTTTCTATCAGAGTCGGCATAAAGTTATCAGACGTGTCGAAGCTACACATATTCATACTTCATCACAGCAAAATATATGGCAAATAATCATATGCACAGAAGAAGACGATTTTATTAAATCATGATTACATATGAGGGAAATCCTGTCTACAAAGGGTTTTTTTCATTTTCATGATTACATATGAGGGAAATCCCGTCTACAAAGGATTTCTTCATCTTCATCGGAAGGTCATCCACAGAATCTGTTCTGCCAGGTTCTCGTATTGGTGGAGATCTTCTTCCGTCTTCTTCAGCAGTTAGTCGGTTTCCGCGACCGATTAACAAGAAAATAATTAATGGCGGGAGGATACAAAACTGGGCCTGCCTAAATTATTCAGAGCCCATCCTCCATACTCCATGACAGATTGAATTGAGGTTTTAGACCCAACTCAATACTCGAGGACAGAGCTAGTTTGTCTGCTCTCGTCCACGAACGACAGGAGAAAATACAGCTTGCAAGCTGTGTGGTCGAATGTGACCCTTCCTCTCCCCTGGACGAACCGCCATATGAAGTTGCTGATTATCTCGAGCAAAGAAAGCGATGATATCCTTCCATGATCCATCGTTGCAGAGGACATTTGCTCGAAGACGTCTTCTTTTTCGGCTCCTTACATGCTGGAAGAACATGGTCTTCTTCTTCAAGTCGACCCGATGAACTCCGGCAATCATCTCTGTGTGGTGAAGGAAATATGGGAAGAACAGGTTAACTTCTCAGCCCTTATATAGGCAAAAGAGAACACATCGAATCCCAACAAATCCCCAATAATCCGGCAAGAAGTCAGCCTTGAAGAACGAGTCAGACTTAACCGTTTCATGCTTTATTCAAAGTGTTTCAAATTATGAGGAATTCGAAAACTTTGAAGGGGGTCTTGTAGAAGCATGAAAAATACGCTGAAGAGTTATAAGCAGCATTTTGGTGCTGAGCAGTGTAAAATATGACTTCGGAGCCATCGGCGTACAACAGAGCTTTTCCGCTAGGTACAGCGTAAAATATAAGCTTAAGGACTATCCACATAATGCAGTATGTCCAGGCTGCTTCAGCGTAAAAAGGGTGATATATCGCCTTTATGGCGTAAAACTCATCCGCTTTTAATGCAGCATTGAAGTGTACGAGGAACGCTTCGTATTCCTCGAATGAACCGGTCAAATCATGCAGTGAACCTGACGTCTGACTCCTGACAAAGAGTACTGCACGACTATCCAGACGACGGTTGTAATAATGGCGCGGCACAGCGATCCAGGCTGTCGTTTAGTGACATTTCTCTGGCGTAAACTGCTTTTACGCATACAAGGGAATATGCTGCTTAGTTTTACACAGGCAGACGTGAGCTTTTTACGCTCCACAAAAGACAAACAGACTGCCACGTCAAAAGCTGCTCTTCGTACAGGGCTCGAGGCACGTCTCTGCATTTAATGCGTAGAATGGTGGCAGATCTTTGAGGCACATCTCTGCATTTAATGCGCAGAATGGTGGCGGATCTTCGAGGCACGTCTCTGCATTTAATACGCGAAATGGTGGCAGATCTTTAAGACACACCTCTGCATTTAATGCGCAGGATGGGGGCAGATCTCTGCATTTAATGCAAGAGATTTGATTATATCTCCAAAAGCCATAATTTCGGCTAAAACGTCCACATCACCACTTCTGCACATTACGCCACCAGGCTATTTTCATCTATGAGGAGCACGCCATACGCTATCTCCTTGAAATACGCCAACTCAGGCTATATTTGCATTGGTGCGTATTAAGGCTATTTGGTCCAGAATTCGTTCAAGGCCTCAGTCAAGGAAGGAGGATCAGCTATCTTCTATGCTAGCTACCTGTCTATGCAGCATCCGGCTTGTACGCCTACTCGGCTTCTATGCCCGCTAGGCTTCTATGCCTACTCGACTTCTATGCCCGCTAGGCTTCTATGCCTACTCGGCTTCTATGCCTGCCCGGCTTCTACGCCTACCCGGCCTCTACGCCAGTTTGATAACTATTTGGCTTCTACGCCATGGTGACAGTTATTGGCTTCTCGCCAACCTTTTCTACGCGAGGGATAACTACCTACGTGGATTTTATGCCGTGATCTTCGCAGCCGTTATACGCATTATCCCTTAATGGGACACGCGTCACACACAGATTCAGAAGATCATTTATACGTGGGTAACAGTTATTATAACCGTCGCGTAAAAAGTGCCATACTCTCCACTCCCAGCTTCTACGCCGACTGGATGGTCACTGTCACCAAAACTCTATAAATAGAGACCTCTATTGACAGAGGTCCGGGGTCGAAGGCTGAAGAAAAAAGGTCAGAAACAAGATCGAGAGTCAAAAAGTTTTTGAGAGAGAAGAATCCAGAGCTCAGACAAAGAGTAGTGATCGACGATTTTGGCATCGAGCATCCACTCTCCTCTGCAACCTTCGAAGCTCTTTTCTGTCTTCTACGGCACTTTTCATCATCGTGTGGTCCAAGGGACAAAGTGATCGACTGCAGATCAGACTCCTATAGCAATATTTACCTAGATTAAAAAATTGTACTTGACATCCTCGTATAGGATTAATTGTACTTCTTGTTTGTAAACCAAATAGTGGGTTTCGTATAAACCTCGTTTTGTTTCTTTCATTTATTATCAAACAACTTCCTCACATACATAAACAGTCACCCATATATGATCCACATAAATATAAATAAGACACACATACACACACTCAATTACATATATACACACATATAAATCACACACACACACACACACACACACACACACACACACACACACATATATATATATATATATATATATATATATATATATATATATATATATATATATATATATCATACAGTAGACATTAAGTCAAACACTAGGTGTGCAATATATAATACACCATGATACATGCTTAATTAGAATACCAAAACCCCTAATACTCTACAATAATCCTTCCCACAAATCAAATACACTATTATATAACTAATGCAACTTGCTACCATAGAAATTAAAGGTAAATCACACAAATCACCCAAATTGGGTCTCGTATCACACCGTATCACAAAATACCATGATACGTCTACACGTATCCATTTGTGGACACATACCTAGTCCCACAACTCCGATCTAAGTCTAATTAGACTATATTGGCCTCATGACACACACTTCATGTGTTAAACTCGTAATTTCTCCAAAATCAATATAAAAATCTATGTAGAGACCACAATACTCAACCAAATCAACTAGAATTTGTTCCTAATGGTAGCTCTATGCCATGTGGTGGTTCCTAGAGGTCTCTTGTATGATTTAGAAGCTACAATGAAGAGAAAATTAAGAAATTACCAATTGGGAGATAATTTTCTAATGAATTGTTCCCACGGACACAATCCGGACACTATCTCTCCACCCAAGCTTCTTCTCCTTGTGCTCCTTACTTCTCTAAGCTCCAAGCTCCTTGTGGAATGAGAATGAAAGAGAAAATATAGGTAAAATGAGTGAGAATTTAATGGAGGAAATGATAGAAAATTGGGGATCAAATTTCTAGATCTAGAATGAATGCAAATGAGAGGAGAGGGAGAGAGAGAGAGAGAGGGGGGGGGGGGAGAGACCCCTCTAGTAGTGGCCGAACCCCTTCCCCCTTTCCCAATTCACATATAAATGTCCCAAGTACCCCCTCCATGATGAATTATGGAGAAATAATTAGGGAGGGCTATTTAGATAGTTTCTAACTAATTATAATTAACTAATCCTCTTTAATTAATTAGTAAGAATGGTCTAAATGGGCTTGAGTCAAAGTTAGGCTCACTAGTTGTCATGCCAAGTCTAATTGGCTTACAAGTGACAAGTCTAATTATTGGACTAGCCTCCTAACAAATATAATTAATACAATCATCAAATAATTACTATAACACACTAATATTAATATTTATTTCTAAAATTATTTATCCATGCCAAATTATCAAACTACCCCTAGTTGAAAAAGTGAGGGTGACAATCCTACCTACCTTAGAAAAATTTTGTCCTCAAAAGTTAAGGAAGAACTAACTACCAACAACAATCAATACAAGCAAGAAATAATTATACCTCACGGCTCAAACAGATAAGGATATCGCTCGCGCATCTCTACCTCTCGCTCCCAGGTACTCTCTCCTGGAGAGTGATACGTCCACTTGACGCGTACCAAAAGAATTGTCTGGTTTTACAGCACCTTCTCTGTCACGCCCCGGCCCCCCGAACCGAGGGGCCGTCCGGCCGGACTACCGCCTCACCCCTTAGCTGGAGGACCCGGACGCGAAATCACCGTGCCTCGGCGCACCTGTCCCACGGGTGCGAGGAAGGGATAGCCCGTTTGGATGTCGGGACGTGATGTCGTACGAGCCTGGGATTGCGCCCGCACAAGGCTTCATCGTTAGAGTTGTTTGTTGGCTATCATCGCATCAATCGAGTAAGCAGCAGAAAAGTACATTGTTGTAATGCAATGCATTTAGCCAACTGAGTATTCGGGACAAATCGAGGGACTGGGTTCTCTTATGCAAAGGCATTCATTCCATACATTATGCCCCCTTATATGATAGCAACTCGGGGCACAATCGAAACCAGGATTCCGGGTCTTAGGGACTGAGGCATGCCTATCGCTCCCTCAGACGATCCAGTACCTGCAAGCAAGTAAACTGTTGGTGGGTCAGCACTTTTATAAGAACTGGTAAGATAAAAAAATGAACAGAAGCAAGCATTCACTAAAACCAACACTAAGTAATAATGTTATAAAACATTACATTACTAGTGATCTTTCTAGTTTTACCTATGTTTGTTTCATGCAGTTCGATAGCAGAGTCATATTACATTGTTTGGAAACATCTTAGAAAACTGAGTTTCATATGCGATAAGCAAGACAAGCCGATATTCTATTTCAGGGTGTGCGCAGCGTGTCTTGTGAGATTCGAGGGACAAATGCATAGCTAGACACACATGCACATCTTAGGGGCAGTCCTCTATCCAAGCCAACACAATGAGCTAGCTATATGCAGGGCGGACCCCGAGTATCTCAGGATCGGCAGCTGTTGGACCAGCATACCAATGACTCTTTATCTGATGCTAAGGGCAGTTGTGACTCATGGTTGCTTTTTATTATCATGGTAGCAGTCGTGACACATGCAGTTCATCTCTCCACCAATAGCCATTGTCCGACCGATGCGAATGCATGAAAACATTATCAAATAAACTTTAGTATGCAGACGAGACGAACCATCAGATCACAATCTTTATTGCAGGGGCAAGCCGCCTTGACATTGAACACATTCAGGAACACGATATGGTTCTCTCGGAGCATATGGGATAGTGAACATCTTCATGCACTCTTAGACAAGCTATCAGGATTCTCGTTAAGCAGACTTGTTCGTTTCAAAGACAAGATAGGTGAGTTCGTTCATTAACATGCAAGATAGATTCTATCATTCTCTTATGAAAATATTGCAAGCAAAAAACTCAGATTTTATTAAAGCGTGCAAGAATCAGAGAACGAAGTTCTGCCCACTCACTTGATACATAATGTCGACGCGGAGCGAGGCATTACATAAGTGCCATCCCTCGCCGTACTCAATCGAAACAATCAAGCAAATCAACCTGTCACGATCGGGGCATTACATGAGATCGGGGCCGTACCTGTCATGCCCTGATCTCCCGCAGGCTAATCGGCCGTCCCCGCTAGGCGAGAATCACCGCGCCAGCGCTCCCGCGGAACGATCCCTTTGACCCATCCAGGCGTGATGCCGCACGAGCGTGAGCCACGCTCGTGCAAGGCCGTGGTTCATTGACTGGCGGTAAGAAGTCTAAGCCACAAAGTCGCACAGATTGTCTGAGTGCAGCGAAATCATAAACGCATAGGCGATTTGGTAACAAGTTCACTGAGTCGACAATAGCGGAAGCATTGAATAACACAAGTTGAAGTAAAGCAACTCTTATTGATATAAACAAGTGTTACAGGTGGCGCTTGGCCGAGATTACAATTCGCTCAAGCTTCTCTCTCTCTGAAACAATAAAAGCGTGCCAAGTGGCTACACTTGTGGAATGATTGTACAAGCGGTGTTCAGACGATGTTCCAACATTATGTCTTGTATATGTGCTTTAGTTCCGGATGCAGCGTCCCAAGGCTCCAGAGTGAACTCCATGCCTTAGCACGCACGAAGGAGGCATCCGCACCGGATGAGGTTCTCCCGCACCCTGCAAACGATCTGGTGGATTATCAGTACATTGAATGCACTGGTGGGGAGGCTACTCGCCCGCTCGACAAATCCAAACACGTAATATAGGTTCCGTGCACCAACTATTATGTTGTCTTTCTAGTTGCCTTAGGATCAGTTTCATGGCATATTGAATAACCTAACTCGTGTGGCACTGCACCGTGCGATATAAGAGGAAACACGGTGAGACTTACCAACTTACCGGTTGTCCTTCTCTGTCCAAGGCAAACCAAGTTAATTCATGTACGAGCATTCATAATGAAAACCAAGGCAATAGCATATGCAAACACGAGTATTGTTATATCTTGATCGTTCAGATGTTCAGTTGTTCTTTTGATGCGATGCAATGATTCGCACGCGGATAGCCGCTAAGCGATGATGACTTATCTATATGAAATCTCAACTCAGTCACATTAATTCTTTCTATCAAATGATATGCTTAAATCATATCTCTTTGTCCGTGATGTGTGGGGGCAGTTGTCCCAAATTTGTGGGGACAGTGGGTTCAAATAGTATACAACATAGCATACATATCGGCGGACATCTAAAAAGAAAAAAAATTATATCCCTTTGCCCGTGATCTGTATTTTTTTTGTATGGATTACACTGAATACGTGTTCGAACATAAAGATTCTGGTAAACAGGTAGCGTACGACTTGTATCTAGAGCCTAGAGGACACGAGTCGCCGTAGGTTTAATACGAAGGGCCGGGCCCAAAACTCGGACACGCCGGACTTACGGTCCAGATCCAAGACTACCACAATCGGTATCCGACCCCACCGATCTTAAACCGGAATTTGGTACAAGGATTTGCGTATTTGATTTCCAATTGCTTTCCTTTCGTAAAAATCTCTTCCAACTTTTATTTGTTCTTCAACCCCCCCACCCCCCCCCCCCCCCCCCAAATAAAAAAAACCCCTAACCCTAACATAGAAACCAGCCATGGACGAATACGAGGGTCGGGAGCGATTCGGCATGGAGAACGACTACGACGACGGCCAGTGGATCGACGGGGAGTTCTAC
Source organism: Iris macrosiphon (assembly GCA_036927795.1). Taxonomy (NCBI): domain Eukaryota; kingdom Viridiplantae; phylum Streptophyta; class Magnoliopsida; order Asparagales; family Iridaceae; genus Iris; species Iris macrosiphon. The sequence goes on along the minus strand of JAYESA010000016.1, from coordinate 97,470,477 downwards.
TACTCCCGCAAGAAGGACCGGCACCGGATCCAGACCAAGGACGACGCCATATATGGATCCTTCGCGGCCGCCGGCTCCTCCGACTCCGACTCCGACCGCCCCTCCAAGCGTAGCCGCCGCAATGACCTCCTCCGCAAGCCCGATCTCTCCAAGCCCGTCCACTTCGTCTCCACTGGCACCTTCAACCCCAACGAGCAGCCGAATCAGCACTCCGCCGCCGACCCCCCAAACCCTAACCCTAGTTCCACTTCCTCCCAGGGATTGAGCTTCGGCCTCGGGTTTCAAGCGAAGGACGAGCAGCAGCCCGAGGTTGAGGAGGAAGAGGTGGAGGAGGAGAAGTTCCTGCCGACGGCGTTCGGGAGGAAGATCATGGAAGGGGCACAGCGGCGAGAGAAGGAGCGGGAGAGGGAGAGGAGTTCTACTTCTTCGTCGTCGAAGAGATCGGCCTCTGGGAGGAGAGATAGGGATGTCGGCAACCTCGGGAAGTTTGGGATCGGATTGAAGCTCATGGAGAAGATGGGGTATAAGGTTGGCGGCGGGCTCGGGAAGGACGAGCAGGGGATCACGGCACCGATCGAAGCGAAGCTCCGGCCGAAGGGGATGGGGATGGGGTTTAATGATTATAAGGAGGCAAAGTTGCCGGCTTTGGACGAGAAGGAACAGGAAGACAAGCCTAAGGTTAAGTTGCCAGCACAATCAAAGGAGAAGCGGTGGTCGAAGCAGCAGAAGAAGAAGAGCAAGGGGGAGAGTGATAGGTACTTGACGGCAGATGAGCTTCTTTTGAAGAAGCAGGAGCAGGGCCTGGAGGTTGTTCAAAAGGTGCTGGATATGCGAGGACCACAGGTGAGAGTGCTGACGAATTTAGAGAATTTGAATGCTGAGGAGGAGGCCAAGGAGAACCAGGTGCCAATGCCTGAGCTCCAGCACAATGTGAGGCTGATCGTTGACATGGCAGAGGCCGACATACAGAAGATCGATAGGGATTTGAGAAGAGAGAGGGAGAAGGTGGTCAGCTTGCAGAGGGAGAAGGAGAAGTTCCAGGAGGCAGCTGCCAGGCAGAAGCAGCGGCTCGATGTTATGGAGACCATTGCACGAGCTTTAGAACGAGTGGAGAAGGAGAACTCGTCAGGGGTGTTGACATTGGATTCACTTTTGGCAACTTTCACGGACTTGAAGCGACGGTTTGGGGACGAGTACAAGCTCTGCAATCTGGCGTGTATCGCTTGCTCGCTGGCGTATCCGTTGCTTATTAGGGTGTTTCAGGGGTGGCAGCCGCTTCACAACCCGTCACATGGGCTGAAGCTTATGTCTTCGTGGAAGGATTTGTTGCAAGGGGATCAAGAGCAGCCTTTTGATTACTCGGAAAGTGCAATAACTGCTTCCCCTTATGCCCAATTGGTTTACGAACTTGTGTTGCCTGCAATTAGGATAGCAGGGACAAACACGTGGGAGGGGAGAGATCCCGAGCCGATGCTTCATTTTTTTGAGTCGTGGGAGGGCCTGCTGCCTCCTCTAGTGGTTCAAACTATTCTTGACAATGTGGTGATGCCTAAATTGACTAAGGCAGTGGATTCCTGGAACCCGCAACACGAGACTGTCCCTATTCATGTTTGGATCCATCCATGGCTTCCTCTTCTGGGCCAGAGATTAGAAAGTCTGTACCACACAATTCGGGAGAAGTTGGGCAGAGTTCTTGGTCATTGGCATGCAGGGGATTCTTCGGCTTATGTCCTCCTTTCACCGTGGAAGGATGTCTTTGATGCCGCAAGTTGGGAACGCCTGATTGTCACTCACATAGTCCCGAAGCTAATGATTGCATTGCAAGAGTTCCAAGTGAATCCAGCAAATCAAAAGCTGGATCAGTTCAATTGGGTCATGACTTGGGCTTCAGCTATTCCGATTCATCACATGGTCACATTGTTGGAAGTTGGGTTCTTCAGCAAGTGGCAGCAGGTCTTATATCACTGGTTGTGCTCGAATCCCAATTTTAATGAAGTGATGACGTGGTATATGGGGTGGAGGGCTCTTTTCCCTCAAGAATTGCTTGCCAATGAGAGGATTAGGATGCTGCTAACTGCTGGTCTTGATATGATGAACCAAGCAGTAGAAGGCATGGAGGTGGTGCAACCAGGGGCCAGGGAGAATGTCAGTTATTTGAGAGTGACGGAGAAGAGACAGTTTGAGGCTCAGCAAGCAGCGGCTTATGCATCAATATATCGCCACTCTGCAGCAGTTCCTGGCAATGTTCACATGGATGGTTTAGGCAACACATCTGAAATGAGATTTAAGGAACTTATTGAGGCTTATGCACTAGAACAGGGACTGGCATTTGTTCCGAGAGTTGGTAAATTGTATAAAGACCTTCCTGTGTATGGATTTGGAAACGTGAACGTTTGCATAGACTCTGTGAAGCAGCTTCTCTTCGCACAAGGTCCAGAGGGATGGGGTGCTGTATCCCTCAAGCAACTGCTGCAGATGCAGCATGGTGCTGGTCGTTGACAAAAGTTCTCTGGTCTCTTTGGTAGGTTTCTTCCGCCCAACCAATTCCTGTAAACTAATTTAGTTTATGACGTAGAACCCTTCTGCTTGGCAATTGACACAGTTCCCCTACATGCTTCAATATTTGATTGTTTGTTCTTAGTTTTATTTTTGGATTTGGATAGTATAATATTATTTGCACTTCTTATATTAAGAATACCTACTATCATGACGAGTATGTTTTTGAAGTCTTTGATTATCTGGATAGCTTAGTGCTTTCATTATGCAGGGATGAAACTGGGATTGTATGAATTGGGGTGTGTGTGTGGGTGGGGGGTGGGGGAGGGGTGGCAAGAACATAAGCACATATTTTTGCAAAGTTTAGGGGAACGATACACTATGTATTCAGAAATTTGAAAAGATAAAGTAGAAATTTTTAATGTTTTGTTGTGGTGGGTGGGGGTGGCATGGTTCCCTCAGACCATACTTTAGTTCTTTAGGTCCGTCCCTGAATATGATTCGAAATTATGTTGCTCATCATTTGAATTGGTATGAAGCTAAAGTTCTGGGTATATGAGAACTTTGTTTAGTTCAATGGCCAACCTACTTGCTGTGATTTCTTTTGATAATATAGGTGGGTTAGTTACACACCAGACTTTTCCTTCTGAATATATGGAAGTAGTGTATCCTTGTTTGTTCAGGATTCTTTATTCGTATTGTATTAAGATTTCTTGATTCTCATCATCCATAAATCACGAACACACTGTCCATACTAGAGTCAGCGCGCACATACAATTTTTGATGGTGTTATATGCAAAAGGACAAGTCAAATTGGGTGTGGCCAGGTTTAGACAGATCCTATGATTGCTAATGTGCTGAAGTGGAAAATTTGAGCGTAGTTACTCTATAGATGCAGGTTAAAGCAGGGTCCTGATATTCCCAAAGATGCTAATTTAAACTTATAACTTCCAGATTAGGTTTAGGCTCGGGATCTCTAAAGGCCTAGTATAATAGTTGGCTTGGCAGACATCATCAAAATCCAAGAATATTACATTCAACATATCTCCCATGCAAATCTTGTAATCTTCTCCTATCTGTATTTAGACCCGCTACGATCCATTGAACCATGCAACCTATTGGTTTAGGTTGGATTCGGCATCTTTAAAGGCATAATCCGATAAATTGTCTAGAACCACTTTCACTATTCAACCTATAGCCTATGCAAGTCTAGTAATCTTCTTCTACCTGAATTTAACCTACTACTAACTACAAACCCACTACACCTTTGAAACCTACTACTCAAGACTAGAGATGATACTTGTCCTCCACATGAATAACACTTGTCCAGCACAGTGGGAAATCTTTAATTCTTGACACTTTCTAGAACATGGTTTGTCTGAAACACCTTTTTATGGATCTGAACCCATTTATGGATCAGACAAGTCTGGACCAAGGTTCGTAGTATCGGAATCGGTATCGGACCCTTCCTATGCCTATCAATATCAGCATTATCGGCTATTTCGGATTGGAGTATCGGAATTTTTTCGTATCGGGAGGCGAATAATTATTAAAACTTTAGAAAAATCTTTTATATATTTAGTCATAATTTCAAGTATTTTCTATGTTGTTTCGTAGTAGTTTTGAAATTGAATGAAATACTAGTCACCCTTGCCGATTGGTTTACCTGTGATAGATAAGTTTTTTTTTTCTCTTTTACATGCTTTTACAACCTTACTATTTACACCCTTGCTAATTGGTTTTTTTCGTTCAATTTTCTTTGCCGAATTGACTGGAAATGAGATCCCCAATGTCAGTATCGGATCGGAACATGCCAAACTGTATCGATATCGGCCGATACTGCAAACTATGATCTGGACACGGGAAATCATTTTTTCTTTTGTAGCAGCCTTCCTTTCATGAGTTGGAACCTATCTATTTACCACCTACAACTCAGTTACATATCTTACCAAGATGTATATTAGTAACTTGAGAGAGAGCTAGAGTAATATGTCTGGCGACTGTGACTGTGTATGTATTTGTTTGCATTATCCACGCATATCAACTATCCCATTTTTTATAAGATCTTGGATATGCTTATCTATGTCGTGTCGTATTTGTATTCAATATCCGTGTAGGTGCAAAGTAGCCAAGCTAAAACATGAATGAAAATGAGTAAAAATGGTGAAAGAGAAACCTGAAGAAGCTTTTTGGAGAAGAATCAGCATTGCTAGTTGTAACTCTTGGTTTCTCATAAATGCTGGTAACTTTAGTAAGGATGATTGCAACTTAGTAGGTTACAGTTGTTTTGGGTCATTGTTTCAGTTTTGGGTTATAACACATTATATATATATATATATATATATATATATATATATATAAGATAACATGAGCTGCTATGCCAGAGTAGAAGGCTTCATGCTGTCTCTGATGAGGATATCGTACCGCACGTACGAGACTTTCAACGCGTGTGGTTTTGAGTTGACATTTTAGCCAGTGTAGTCAAAGGCGCGCCTTGCTCCTAGGCGCAGGGGTAGCGCCTCAGAGCACTCCAGGCGGGGCGCAATTCTTAAGGCGCACCTAAGGCGCGTCTAGGTGCGCATTTTCCTAGCGCCTTGGAATAGCTAAGGCGCGCCTAGGCACGCCTTGGAAATCTTGAGAAAAATATAACATGTTTAGACTTTTTTTTAACTGTTGTACTATTTTTAGACTGTTTTTTGAACTGATGTACTTTTTTTTTAATGTTTTCTCTCTCACTCACTCAATTCAAAGTGATTGCAACCTAGACATGGGAGAATTTGAAGCACACATCTTTATCAATATAGAAATCCGATGTGAATATATATATATATATATATATATAATTTTTGCGCCTCGCGTAGCTCGGGCGCGCGCCTTAAGTGCGCCTTGCACCTCGGACGATTTGGACCCTTTGCGCCTCGAGTGCGCCTTGCGCCTTTGACTACCTTGATTTTAGCATTAGATTTATTTTATTCCCACATTGCTTGTGGGGAGTTTATTTCCTTTATTTGCATTTTTAGTCCCATATTGCTTATGGGTTAGTATATTATTTTTTTGTATGCCTGTATATATGCTTGTTCTAGTAATATTGGAACATAAACATAATGAATGAAAATTGTGAGAAAAATAATCTCTTGCTATTCATCTTGAGGTTAAAGTGTGAAACCTAATCTTCCACTCTCCCTGGGTGTGTGAAACCCTAGGGTGGTCGTCCGTCGAGCGTCCCTGACTCCTTCATCTTCCCAATCCCACCGCCTGCCATCCGATCCATGCGGTACCAGCAACTTTCCGTCGTCCTACCTCCCGTCCCCGCTGCCGCCGCTCATTTTCCTTCGTCGGTGTAGTAGGCCGCCCGCCGCTAGGCCGCCAGCGGTCTACCTTCGGCCGGTGGGACCGTCAACTAATGTGCTCCTTTCTACTTAGAGTTATAAAAGATCCATGTTCTACCATTCCAACTTTTCTAGTATTTTCGAAATTATCTTGTTAGAATAAGGATTTCTTTAATCTTTTCAACATTCATGACTGCCATTATTTTTTTGATTGTGAGCGAGTGGATCTGTTTGGTAAAAGACTTTATATTTGCTGAAATTGAATATTAAATTGAGAAATAAAATTAGAATACAATTTTATTACATTAATTTTCTGATGAAAAATGAATAAAAGATTTGCAACATGTTATTGTGCTTATGCTTAAAGAACTATTGAGATCCCGACTTTGGAATTTTAGAATTTTTCTGCTTAGTCAATCGTTCTATATAACGTAGCATTAATTCTTGTTCATCTTGCTTGTTTCGATACCCTGGACAACATAGAGACACATGTTAAGAACTATCAAAACATGTATTACATCAGTCTCGTATTTGGTGGCATTATGTCAATTGGCCTTAATTTATGCACGTATTCGCTTCCTAATATATATTATTGCAAAATGTTGCGAAGATGTTTAGGGACATGTGTACATGTGTTTTTCTGCTGTTCTTAATTCGAAGCTAAGAAACTGTGGAGAACTGGTTTTATGTGGTGGATTTGGGTTGGATTCCTTCGAAACAATTTTGTGATAGAGTTATTATTGTTATTTATCTTATGTGGGTACAATGAAATAATTGTCGGTGTATTTATCATCATACATATTAATATAAATACACATGAGGCGCAACATAGGGATTAAGTCCTTGCACTTTATTTTCTTATTTTATTTCTTCTCCTTTTTTTTTTCTCCTCCACTTCGTCTGTTTTTGTGATTCGTCGTTCGTCGTTCGTGGTTTGTTTATGAGATCTATGGTTTATATAGATCTCAGTATTCATGGTTGCTAATCGTTGTTGGTTGTGAGATCTAGGGTTTCTATAGATCTTCGTTGGTTGTAAGATTGTCGGTTGTGGTTCAAAGTGAGATTTAGGGTTCTAGAGATCTTGTCTTCCTGGTAGGGATGGAATCTTCTGGCGAGTTTACTAGTATTGGTAGTGGTAGTGAGTGTAGTCCTTCTTTTATTGTTATTCATGATGATGAATTGGGAAAATCAATTACAACGGTAAAACTCAATGGTGCGAACTACCTTGCATGGTCCAAGTCATGCAAGGTAAAACCTCCGTCTGAAACATTCGCTGAGTATGAGGATTGGATGAGCGCTGATGCATATATTATGTCGTGGTTGTGCATATTATGGAGTTGCACATTGCCTCTAATATTCAGTGGTGTGAATCCTCTAAATAGATTTCGACATCTCTGGAAGAATTTTATTAACAGAAGTAGAATGTGGTCCGTATCTATGAGTTGTACGTATTATTGTTTAATACAAAGCAAAATGTGAAGCATATGAATAAATACATGGATTCAAAGAAGACTTTGTGGGAGGAAATATTACAATATCATCCTGTTACTACCGATTTGAAGGAAGCTCGATGACAGAAGGAAGTGTTTCATGTTTTACTTATCCTCGCCGCTTTGATCCTGCGCTCAAACCTTATAAAGCTCAGATCATTACTGGAGAGCAATTATCTACGGTGATAGATATTTTCTACTTTCTCAATCGTTCCTTTCTAGGACATAGTTCTGTGGTGCCGAGTAATGGCTCGTCTGTCTTAATTATTAGTGCTGGTAGTCGTGGTGGTAGAGATGGTGGTCGTAGTTTTTGTCACACCCCAGAACCAAAATACTGGAGAGCGGGGGCAGACAAAGTCAGCTATGTACATCAGAGTACTCTATACCCCGATATACGGTCACGACTGTGTAGACATGTGCCAGCTATGTACATCAGAGTACTCTATACCCCGATATACGGTCACGACTGTGTAGACATGTGAGGGTTTACTTTACAATCTAATAGTCATTCCTGGGTCAAGAATCCTAAGTGTGTCAATTTCAAGCAAGCAACAAGTTACAAGTTATACGATCACCAAACATATAATAATAAGGCATCCCAAACTATACATACACAGATGATCATGAAACTAGTTAACAAAATGAAGAACTAGCAGTACACAATATTACATGATTAGCTCTAGCTATAGTCTAGAATATGCTTTACATGTAGGCTTACAGGCGAAAGTATCAAGGTCCCAAAACACGAGCTAAACACGTGCTCGGCGGCTGAACGCCTCAAAAGAATAATTATACAAGATTAAGTAGGTGATGAAAGAGAAAACCCACTCATGACCTCGGGTGCTCCTCGTGTTCACCATCTTGAGGAGAGAAGTATGGGAGATCCTGCGGTTTTGCTCCGATATCTGACCATACAAAACCAGTGGGGTAAGACCCCAAAAACATCAAGGTACCACAAATGAGCCAATCTTAGGAACTAAAAACCAGCATGCAGACAAAACACGAACAATAGCATAAGGAAAGCAATGAAGTATCTGCTAAGCGAGTCATTGCATCGCATCCAGTAATCTGAAACACCTGAACGATTATGAGTATAAAATATCTGTACATATTGAACATTTGAGAATCCATTGCAACACACCTGGGTAATCCGTGTAACTAGTGTACCTGAATCAGAATTCTGCTCATGACACTCGTGTTTGCTTATGCAATTTTCCCTGGATTCGTGCTTGGTTTAACTTGGTTTACCTTGGACATGGAAGAAAGAATGGTAAGTTGGTAAGTTTCGTCGTGTTACTCTTATATCGCACGGTGCACTGCCACACAAGTTAGGCTTTTCATTATGCCATAAAACTGATCCTAAGACAAGACTAGAAAAATAACTTAATATATAGTGCACAGAACCTATATAACGTGTTTGGATTTGTCGAGCGGGCAAGAAGCCTCCCCACTAGTGCATTCATGTACTAATAACCACCAGATTGCTTGCAGGGTGCGAGAGAACCTCGTTCGGTACGGAAATCCCTTCGTGCGTGCTAAGGCATGATATACAGGTGGAATCTAGCAGTTACCAGTTCCGGAGTCAAGATCAGGAAGTACCGGGAACGAGTGCTCAAGTTATTACTTATGATCAGTGACTAGATGAAACAAAACAGGACTATACTAGAAATTCGAGCAATCACGGCCAATCATGTCCTACGGCTTGCTACTATTAGCTAACTAGGGTTATCACAATCCTAATTACTAGTACATGCAATTGAGATTCCATACAGCTCCATTCCCTGAAGATTATCCGGGCTATCCAAACGAGCGGGTACATGGTATAAATTAATCAGGCATAATCATCTCTTTTCTTTTTTGGTAGTACAACACTCGTCGGTGTGCTGGAAGTGTGTCCCTAACGATGGAGAGTTCTAAATCCATCAGGTGTCGCTTGGATATCGGGATTGCATGTATCCAGAAAATCTCTAGATGCTTTCTAGATTATTATTCTAGTTGTTAGCCTGGACAATTATGAAGAATTTTCGACAATGGTGCTCAAGAATCTGCCTTAGACATGATACAAGACAAGACATTAACTTGACAAGCACAATCAAAATCAACCACGGGGATACATGACATGCAATACAGGTGCTACTAATAGCCTTGATCAGGACAGTTACAGGAGTTTTCAAGTTATGAGTGCGCTAAGTCGAGCCACTATCAGGAGTATCAGGATCCAGGAGTCTAAGGATTATCAGGAGTGTCGGGGTTATCAAAAGTTCATTTATAGTGTACAATCACTAGATTATGTCAGCAAATCAAGATCAATAACATGAATATCACGTTCAGGAAATAAACAAGATTAACTAAAATAACTAGATAAAAGAGAACAAAAAAAATCAAGTGCTAAGCATTATTAAAAGAGAATACTGTCATACATGCGCATAAAATCATCAAATTAGGGTTGGCGTAAAATCAGACAAGAAAATAATACATTGGCGCACAATGAAAGAAGTGCGAGCCAGGAGCTTGGCGCACTTCTTTAAGTATGCCCAAAAGGAGGGTTGGCGTAAAATCACCAAACTAAATTCTTGGCGCACAATGAGCGTTGGAAGGTCTACTAAAATACAAAACACAAGTTTCAATGTTCTACATATTAGTTGAGGAAACACTATAATCGAGAACACAATTCTCGAGAATGGTCAGAAGTAATTTGCTTAGTCATCAAGTAACTACGAAGGGCTGCAAAGTGTGCCATCTCTGGATGCCACAATGTGCATCAAAACATGAATGACATCAAATGCGCCATTCCCCAAGGACAACAACGTGTGCCAGTAAGGAATGTTTTACCAAAGTGCGGTACCTCTGCAATATCTGCAAAGTGCGTCAACTTGGCTATTTAAGCAGTGACGTACATTCTTGATGACTTGCAGACTCATTCAAAAGTGCGCCAACTAGGATTATCGTACTTTTGAAGGAATTGTCTTAGTACAAAACGTATGTAGAAGTAGAGAAGTGCGTCCAAAGAACTTAACTAACATATCTTGGCGCACTTTCTAAGGAATTTGTGAAACACATATACGCGCTCTCACTGGAACTTCGCGTTATGCGCCAAGTGCTTCCTGCGTACTTTTCGTATGTATTCTCAGGCCAACTTTGTATTCTCCGACTTTTTTTTTCGGACTCCACGAGCAATCCAATTCAAGGAAACCAAAAATCATTACGTAGACAAGTTGTAAGTAACATGCTGGAACTTAGCAAAAAAAACCTAAGTTGTCCTTGTTACTGATCATAAAAAGTTCTAAGGGTTGACCAAAATAAAACCGATAAAATAATCAAAACAAGTTACACTAAGAATTAAAGCAAGATCCATGGTTGTTGCCTTCGGTTGGCAAGATGTACTTGACTACGGTCAAGTTTTAGCCTACACAAACACTACCAAAGTCACCCACGACCAAGGCTAAGCTCGGTTGCTCTCGGTGAAGACTGGAGAAGTAAAGAAGTAAAGAGAATGGAAGGAAAGAAAAATTGAAAGAAGTGAATGGTTGAGCTTATATAGGAAATGCTTGGATTGGTGGCCATTAGATCATAATCCATGTCCCTTATCCAGGTTCATCACAGCCATACACCAAGTAAACCAAGTGAGCAACGGTCCAAAGCATGCAACTAAAGAAAACTTTGCAAAAACAACCTAGACAATGCATGAATGACATAAATCATAAAATAAGCAATTAAACATAAAGCAAGCTATACAGGTATTATACGCGTATATCGGGTGCGTATACTAGAATAGTGAGACGAGTCACAGTTTTGGTCGAGGAGGTGGTCGTGGTGGTTGAGACAATGGTCGTGGTAGTGGTGGTGGCTGTGGTTAACCACGGAAGTGTAACTATTGTAGAATACTCGGTCACATTGAAGACTGTTGTTGGGACAAGTGGGGTAAACCAGAATATGCACATCAAGTGCATTATGAAAATATGTAGTCCCATGTCACCACTTCTGTTCCTAGAGGTGATACTTTTGGTTTCAATTACTATTCTAAAAGACGGGCGGCTAGTGTCTGCCCGATGTTCGCCTAGGCACCAGTCCGATGCCCGCCTAGGCGCTCGCCTAGTCACCCCAATGCCTGACTATGCATGTTATGAAGTTTTATGGGCTTTTTAATGCATTTTTTATTATATATTTTGATTTTTTATATATCTTTTGAACCGCCTATATCTAGGTGGCCGCCTAGGTGAGCTAGGCGTTAGGCGGCGGGTACCCGCCCAAGTAGCGCCTAGCGCTTTTCACAACCTTGGTTTCAATCAAACTTCAACTTCCGATACCTCATCTCTATTTCAACAAATCCTCCTGAAATTGAACGTACCTACTAGTAACACCTCCCAACCTGGTACAACCATGGTACATATAGGTAATCTTGTTTTTGTGGCAACCCAGTCACCACCTACCTCTTGGGTCATCGACTCAGGAGCAAGTTCTCATGTCTGGTATAAACTCTCTTTCATAATCGTAGTCCTATGAAACATAACATTATCTTGGCTGATAGGTCTACTCGTCATATACTTGAAAAATGTGTCATTCATCCTACTCAATCATTGTCATTATCTGATTCATTATATGTGCCTAATTTTATTTTTCAATTTGCTATCTGTGAGCTAGTTAACAAATCTCTTCAATGTTCTGTAACATTTTTCACAATTGTGTTTTTCAGGACCTTAGAACGAAAAAGATGATTGGTTCAGGGTATGAAAGAGGGTATATTTTACTTAGATTTATCTGTAAATATTTTTACTTCAGTTTCTACTTCTCTGTTGTGTTATTATCGTTTGGGCCATTCATCTTTGGCTAAGTATTAAATTCCTAGTTTAGTCATGTTTCTATTCTTGAATGTAAGGCTTGTCAGTTAGGCAAGCATAATTGCATTTTTTTTCTTGTCGTGTTGAGTCGTTAGTTGCAGTCTTTTGAACTTGTTCATTATGATATTTGGAGTCCGTTTAGAGTCAAAAGTGCAAAAGGATTTCAATATTTTGTTATTTTTGTTGATTATTTCAGAATGACTTGTGTTATTTAATAAAAGAAACATCTGAGTTTTCAAATATGTTATCTATTTTTTATAATGAAGTCTATGTTTAGTTTGATAAACGTATCAAAATTTTGCGTTCTAATAATGTTTTAGAGTATACTAAATCTTTCGTGAACACTTTCTGTATTGATCGTGGCATGATTCATTAAATCAGTTGTCTACACCTCTCACCAAAATGGTATAGTCGAACACAAACAACGACATCTTTTAGATGTAGCTCAAACTCTATGTTCAATATGCATCTCTCTAAACAATATTGGACATATGTCATTATTACTGCATGTTATCTAATTAATCGCATACCATTATCTGTATTAAATAACCAAGTTCCTTTCTCTATGTTACATTCAGATGCCACTTCTTTTTTTACCTCCTCGAGTATTTGGGTGTGTCACTTTTGTTTACAACTTGGAACTTAATCGAGACAAGTTGGCTTCTCGATCTTTGAAGTATCTTTCTTGGTTATTCTCGTACTCAAAAAAGTTATCGTTGTTATAGTCCACAGTCACGTAAGTATTATGTTAGTGCAAATGTTACATTCTTTAAGTCTACCATTTTATTTCCCTTAGGAAACCGTCTTTTATTCTATTTCCATCAGATTTGGTATCTTCTATACCACTTTCGGTTATTCCTGAATCAGTTTCTCTATTCTTCCTTTACAGATTTATTAGAGATCCAATGACCGATGAGTGGTTCTCCATAATTTAGCTTTCAACCAATCAGCTTTCGTGCCTGCGGTTTTCGCTCCCATCATCATAGATTCAAGTGACTTTCCTATTGTTCTCAGAAAAAGAAAACGTCTTTGTACCACAAAGAAAAAAATATCTCACCTCTAATTATGTTTTCTTACACCATGCTTCTTCATCTTTTCATGCATTTGCTATTTCATTGTCTTTCATTTCCATTTTCAAAACTTATAAGCAGACTATGACATCTTCTGGTTGGAAAAGTGCAATGGATGAGAAGATGTGTGCTTTACATCAAAATCAGACTTGGGAGCTTACATCATTTCATGTTGAGAAGCAAACAATGGGTTGTGGATGGGTGTACACTGTTAAGTATCATCCGGATGGTTCGGTTGAGCATCTCAAGGCGCGGTTGGTTGCAAAAGGGTATAATCAGGCATATATTGTGGATTATATGAGACTTTCTCTCAGTGGCTCGGCTGAATTCAGTTTGTATTTCTCTGTGACAGTTAATCGCCAATGGTTTGTGTATCAGTTGGACATAAAGAATATTTTTTTTGTATGGTGACTTACATGAGGAGGTTTATATGAATCAACCATCGGGGTATGTTGTGTCTGGAAGTGAAAACTCGTATATCGATTGAAGAAAGCATTATATGGGTTGAAACAATCATCTTGAGTTTAGTTTGATGAATTCAATTCTCATTTAATATGGATTTCGACGCACCACATTAGATTGTTCAGGATTTTTGCCATTCTTCCTCAACATGTGTTATCGTGTTGATTGTTTATGTTGATAATATCATTATATATGAGAGTAATTATGTTGGGATTGTAGACTTAAAGGCCTACCTTAGTCCTTATTTTCATACTAAGGATTTGGGTCTACTTCGATATTTTCTTGTAATCTATGTTGCTCGATCTAAGAAGGGTGTATATCTATCGCAGCGTAAGTATGTTCTAGACTTGCTCTTAGAGACTAGGATGTTGGAATGTCGACCAGTTCAGACTCCTGTGGATTATTATGACAAGCCAGATGAGAGTTATTTGAGGATATTGGACATTATAGACGGTTGGTAGAAAAACTTGTATATCTTACTGTTATACGACTAGACATCACCTATGCAGTTGGAATAGTTAGTCCGTTCATGCATGTTCTTCAGCAACCACATTGAGAGGCTCCCTCTCACATTCTACGATACTTGAAGGGTGCACCTGGAAAGGCTTTGTACAAACCTTCATAGTTGCTTACACACAGGATTCAGTGATGCTGATTGGGCAGACAATCGTAGTGATATGAGGTCTATTTCTGGCTATTGTACATTTGTGGGTGACAATCTTGTGACATGGTATAGTATGAAGCAGAATGTTGTGGCTCGTTCTAGTATAGATGTCTAGTACCGTGCGAGGGCTCATACAACTTTTGAGATGATGTGAGTGCAGTCTCTTTTTCATGAAATAATAATTATGGTTCTTATTCCTATGGAGATGTTTAGTAACAACCAATCGACAATTTTTATCGCACGTAACCTATTGTTTCATTAGCGCACTAAGCATATCGAGGTGGATTGTTATTTTGTTCGTGATTTGTTGTTGAAGAAATATATTATTACTTCATATGTTTGGTTTGAGGATCAATTATGTGATATCCTTACCAAATCACCACTTGCTCGTGGTCAATTTTTTGAATTATGTAGCAAGATGGACATGTCTAATATATATGTTCCAGATTGAGGGAGGATATTAGAGTTATTGTTATTGTTATTTATGTTATGTGGGTACAATAAAATAATTGTGAGTTTATTTATCATCATCCATATTAATATAAACACATGAGGTGTACAATCTAGGGATTATGTCCTTACATTCTCTTTTCTCATTTTTTCTCTTCTCCTCTTCTCCTCTTTCTCTCATCTCCAAACTTCACTGTTTGAAATGGTCAAAACTGAATCAACATGGAGAAAACCTCAATCCTTGGTTGAAGTTTGCATCTTGGTGGCAGAATTGCTCTCCTTGATGCTGTTCTTCTCTCTGTTATCTTTTCCTTCTTTAAGATTGCCACTTGGATTATCGAAAAGATTGACTCAACCAGGTATTCTGTTATGTGGAGGGAAACTAATGTTCTTGAGAAAAGATACAACGGTGTTAGTTAACTATTTCTATGTAAATCTAGAGACTGAAGGTTGCTTAGGTGTAACGTGTGAGGTCTTAAATAAAAAGATCTAAAGTTCTCTTATGATGACTCTTTTACCTCAGAGGGCCTCCAGTCTATTTATAATCCAAATTATAACTTGTTTCATGCACAATCCTCTACCATAATTATGACTGTTAAGTCTGCTTACTCTGTAATGGAGGACCGGTTCAGACGCTTGAGTTTGATTGGAGATTGCGTCATGTTCGGACTAGTTTTAGACATTGGGTTTAGTTTGGTTCACTTGCTTTATTTAATTTCTTTGGTTAATTTTGTTTAGTTAGGATTATGATTTGATTGCAATGTTGTTTAGATTCAGTTAGTTTTATTTGGAAAGGCCTATTATTTGGCCAACAAGTTTCATATGTATGCCTATATGAAGGCTTGTAGACAATTTTTTTCAATGAAGATAATGAATTGAGAAATAAACTTGAGTTTGGACAGTGCAATGCGTAAACACTAAATAGATTAATCATCTTCTTTTCTATAACTGCTGTTTTTCTGCTGCTTTCTTCTGCGAACTGAAGACGACCACAGAACATGCCCTTCTTCATCTTTGTTACCGCCAGATCCCAACAAGACTTCCACAGCCGTCTGGGTGCAGTCCAAGGCCTTTACGACCGTCTTTTGTGCAATCTGACACTGTTCAGGGCCTCCTGACCTGTAACGTGACACAAGCCTGTTGTTCTGACGCCTGTACCAACAACCCGACAGGGACAGACCTTCCCCTCTCTCTATTTGTTGATCCTAACTACACCAGACCAATCTCCCTTTGTTTACATCTATCCTACTAGAGGTCGGATAGCTCTCGTTCCCTATCACAAACCTAGTAGCCCCACTAATAGCAAACCACCTCTTTTGTCATTGCAACATCATCTGACAAAAAAGAGATCAAGACCCATCATCTGCAAGTCGACGTTTGTGAGGGATGGTCCGCTTAGGAGCAGAATTGGGCGTTTTCTTGAGCGTGTATCTTGTAATCTCGAGTAAATCCTTAACTATAACTTGTCAATTATCTACAATTTCTAGGGTTATTTATTGTCCTTTTGCAACAGTCTTGATCCACTGCTTTCTATATGAGGATATTATTGCATGTTTTACATCTTCATCTAGGATTGCATTAATTTTGTCCATCTAGGAGCCCTATGTCTTGTCTTAATATTGTTTTAACTCTTTCAGGATGGACCCTTCTAAGTTTCCTTAGGCTCCTGCTGAAGTGAAGATGTTCATGGCTTCTCATCCATAACTACGTACTTACTAGGCAAAACCTGTTTAATATAGGGTGGGTTGTAGTTTTTAGTGTGAATAAATGGTATAGAATGATGTTCATATAGGTTATCAAATGTGTCTATGGTCAGAAACCATGGAGCTGTTTTTTCGATATATTTAAAATCCAGAATTGCTTCTTTTTTTAGTCATGTCGTCAGGTTACGTGGATACACCTCTAGAGGACTGTATTCATATCCGCACTTGTGACGCATCTCTGACATGATACTTTCTCGACACATCGGATAACGGTCACCCATGTTTAGATATGAGAAAGTAACATTTCTTGGAGGGGATTGTTTCTAGAACATTTTGGGATCTAAGTTACTATTCAAACTACATAAATATAGATATTATCAAGTATCTAATGTGTAGATGTTTATATAGATAAGTTTTCACCATGCCGTACATGTATCCTAATTTTGTAAAATTGCTGTATCTTGAATCCCTTTGTTTATGTCCATGTCCGTCTATATTGGAAGCATAATAGCTTGAGACATAAGACCTTTTGATTTTGGGAATTTTGCTTTTTGCTTGAGTCTTTGGAAAGAACTAGCAAGAGTTACCCCGTGTGAACCAGGGTGGATGACGTTCTCTCTCTCTCTCTTTCTCTAAACAATACCCAACTCTAGGTCCACCGAGTGTAACATAAGTACAGTGTGAAAAGGAACAAAGCCTAAGCACAGTGTGAAAAGGAACAATACCTTATGCCAATATTCTTAGTCATCCTGGCAAATTAACTTTTAGAGAATATTAAGATGAAACGTGAAGTTTTGAGAACAAATGCTACCTGTTTTAAAACTGCATTCAACTCTTTCCTTTCTTCTGTTGGCTGACCACTGCTAATCCTAAGAAGACGAATATAATAAACTCTGGATGGCAGGATTTTCCTCTACAATCTCTATTATGGAGGTGTAGATTTAGTGTTACGTGGTTATTCTGAACCCCTTATTCGAAATACCACGGTTGCTACTCCAGGACTCCCTGAATCAGTAGATTGGTGATTTGCTGCCCCTTACCCCCCATGTTTTTGCCTCCCTCCAATATCTTCATGAATTCTGATCTGTCCCAAGATATTATATAGCTTAAGTTGCTGTTTTGTTGGGGCTAATACACTTAAATATCTTCAACTTTCACTCATTTGCAACTTGCGACCATAAACTATTTTACTAGCAATATTCTACCATAAACTATTGAGCTCTTGCAACTTAATACCTTTTGTTAGTTTCCGTCATTTGTTAGTCTAAATGACTTGAACTTATAGATTGGTACAGCTCTACAACTTTTGTTGTATGAAATTGAGAAGTTTGCCATATTTCTAACAAGGGGGCCAACATAAGTTTTGAGACGAGTATATTGTCCTCTGTATTTAGTGGTTCTTTTGCTTTAAATTATACAAGTTCCTAGAGGAAATTTGTATATGGCTTCTAATGGAGTTGGCCTAAGCTGTTGCCATCTTAATTCCCTCAGTTAACACCAAGAGGGCATTGACTATACATGCATTGAAGATTTTTTGGTACCAATTTCATAATTCAAAAAAGATGCAACAAACTCATGGATTGGATTTATGGGCTATTGGGTTGTCAGGGTTGGAAGAAGGGATTCAATGAATCATGTGTCAAGGAAGGGTAAGGGGCATATTTTCTCTGATTTTATGGAATTTTTTAGAATGAGGTCTTTATGAAGTTGTCAGGGTTGGAAAAGGGGATTCATGTGTCAAAGAAGGGCAAGGGGCATATTTTCTCTGATTTTACAGATTTTTTTAGAATGCGATCTTTAGAATAGCATGAGGTCAAGGACAAAAACTGCTGAGTTGTTGGAGCCCTCTCCTCTCTGTCTACACTGCTACCTCGCTGATGAGGAGCTCTCTTAAAAGTTGCTTGGTTTATGTACTTCATACTGATAGAGTTCTTCTTTTGCTGCTACACTAGTTTCACCCCATGGAAGCATGGACATTCAAAAAATGTGTCCATGTCGTGTCGGACACAACCCGTAGACTCCAAAAACTCCAGGGCACACCAAAATAGGTGTCATCTCCGTGTCGCTGTGTCTTACTGTGTCATATCCGTGTTGTGCATCATAGGTTCACCTCTTGTGCATCGGACTAATAATGCCCCTGCTCTAAATTGGTTTTTGTATCTCATTTCCTCTTTGCTTTCCATACTTTTATATAAGGCATTTGTGCTTTCTACATTTTTTTATTTAGTGCTAGCTCCCGTTAGTGTTCTTATTATGTAAAATGCTCATACTACGTAGTATTACCACTAGGATTTTTTTGGGGGTCAAATTCTTATATTACCAGATTCTGTAAACTACTATTGTTTGAATCCTTCTTTCTATTTTATAGCAGTTTCTGAGTTTTTGTCTACTCAACATTTGTTTGTTTTGAAAGTTTTTTGGGGGCTTGCTGCAAATAAAATCCATTCTCTTGCAGTCACCTTACAATTCTCCTCTGCTCATGTTTAGACTTCCCTCCGCATTATTTGGAGAAGTGATTTGAGTAATCATTATGTCAATCCTGTGGTAGATTGTTCAAGTTTATGGCAGGTCGACAAATAAGTGCCTTTCAAAAATCTTATTGGGATCCACAAATAAGTGCCCTTCAAAGATTTTGGTAAAATGATGTTATCCTCTCTCCTCTCAAATTAAACTCTTGATTGGTTTCTGATTTCTCATATGATTTTATGTTTCAGGAGTGAGTGGAAAAACACTTGGGAGCGAAGCTCACCTAACAGTGGGAACTTGAGATCTTCATCGGAGGATTGTGAAGCCTAAGACATTTCTGTACGTGCTCTTACTGCGAAAACCATACTTTGGTACGAAACCAGGGGAACTTGGAACACCCATTACTGAAGGATGAGGCTCCTGTTAGAAGGACCCTTTCATATGTAAGAAGTGCTTAGTGCCTGATGATGTATTTGGTTTTGTTGAACTGATAACTATTTTTTTTATCTTTTTTTTGTTTCAAAATAAAAGCTTAGTACCCAGGATATAGCCATAATTATGCAAGAAACCTTAATTTTGAAAGAAATTCCTGGTCTTTGTACATGTAAATTTTTCATTGCCTTTCATTCATTCACAATCCTTTACTCGCATTCATTCACAAAGCACAAAACTTTGACAGGATTTGTTTGCAAAAATAATGGAGTCCAAAATCTTTGTTCGAGATGGGACATGTCTAGAGTTTGGTGTTATGAACGAGGAATTGATTATTATTTGGGTCAGTTTGGAATTATTAATATCAAAAATTAATATATAGTTTAAAAGTATATAATATTTAATAAGAGAGTAGAAAATTTCATTAATAAGGAAATTTGAGAACGTAAGTCTCAATTGTTTACAGTACAAAATGAGATAGCAAACGACAATAGGACATTTTTGGGTACAAGTCTCAATTATTTTCAATACAACTGGAAATAGCAGACGACAATCAGACGCACTCGACGATGCACCAGTCATTCAAATGGATGATGTGGTTAGAATAGGATATGAAGTACACGGAAACTGCTAGTGATCCGTCACTTAACATGATGTCATGGTATGCGGAGACAAGCGTTCCATGTAACTTAACATGATGACATGGTATCAGGGCCGGCCCTGGCTTATGACAGACTTTGCGATGGCCCATGATTCATAGAATAGACTAATATGGTTATATCTAAAATAAAACTATTATGTATCATATATCATTCGTTAACTGTTTTGTGGTTATCATATTGAACTTGTATCAACATTATATATTAGAGATCCTTAGTTCAATTTTTCAGTGAACAATTTTTTTTTACTTTACTTTTTTTTTTTTTTACATTATGTATGATCCATTTCGAAAGTTCGTCTCGAACTTCCATAAACTTAGGGCCGGTCCTATGTTATGCTAATACATGCTTCCATGGTAAAGGACGTGGTATATTAAATTATACAAGATTTTGAATACTTTTAAGATACTATTTCAAATGGAGGATGAGGTTAGAATAGCACATGAAGAACATGGAAACTGCTAGCGATCAGTCACTTAATATTATGACATGGTATGCGGAGACATGCGTTCCATGCGATACATTCGATGGTAAATGACCTGATATATTTAACTATACTATCCGATCTCAGAATCCGAAAAGAAAAAGTAAACTATTGATGTTGACCATTCACGACGACAACCTTCGATCTCAACCTTCAATCGATGGCATGGTATGCGGAGACACACTTTCCATACGACAATATATATATATATATATATATATATATATATATATATATATATATATATATAGGGGATATTGTACCAATGGTTATTGTAACAATTATTGCATCATTCATTTTCAACCACACATTTTTTTAAAATGTGTGGTTAAGAATGATGCTGACCTGTCACTACTTTATGGGATGATTTATAACCACACGATTGAAATGAATGTGGTTGAGATTGTTTGGTATAATAATTGTTGTAATAATTTGATGCAATATTCCGTCCCATATATATATATATATATATATATATATATATGAAAAAACGGAATATGAGTCATTGGCACATATTCCTATATGGGTCATACACATGTGGACCAATAGGAATGTCATATTGGTCCACATGTGCATGGCTCGTGTAGGAATATGAGTCAATATCCCATATCCCGTTTATATATGCCATAGGCTCATATTCCTACATGAGCCATACACACGTGGACCAATAGGAATGGATTCCTACATCCCATGTGCACTAATACACTACATTTCTATTGGTCCACATGTGCATTGGCTCATGTAGGAATATAAGCCTATGGCTCATATCCCTTTTTTCCTATATATATATATATATATATATATATATATATATATATATATATATATATATCCCCTCATTTTTGCATCCCCTTCCATCATCGGAATAACAACCGTTGGATCTTGTTTAAGTCATATAATCTTAACAGTTGATTTAAAACATTCAAATCAACGGTTAATATTAGATGACTTAAACAAGATCAAACGGTTGTGATCGTGAGGATGGACAAGGGATGCAGATCTCCCCCTCTCTCTCTTTCTCTCTCTCTCTCTCAATATATATATATATATATATATATATATATATATATATATATATGCTTTCATGTCTTCTCCTCCTTTGCATATGGGTTGCGGGGGAGCTAGCTGGACAGTCATCTGTAGGGGCATGACCTCTCGATGTACGTCTAGATTAGTATAGGGATCTAGACTTGAGGGGGTCTCAGGTCAGCATAGTAACGTGCGTGGACTACGACCCTCAGTGGTTGCAGCGAGTCGACAACAACAGTCACCGAGAGAGTAGGATTGCAGGGTTTGACACATGGGGAAGGGGGGAAAGCCTCGAGATTCGAGCAACCTTCTATCGAGTCTCCATCAAGGGTAGGTTTAAGGCCGAAGGAGATGTCCATATCTGTTATATATGGTCAAGATCGACTTTATAGATCCTTTCACCCTACTTCCTTGGCAGAGATATGCTCATCCTCAGCGGTGCCCTCATCTCACAAATCAACGCAAATGGAAGCCGAGGTACTTCGGTGGGTGGCATATCCAGAGGTGGTTGAAAGAAGGCGTATAACAATCATCTTTCCCGATGATGTGGCAAGTTCGGTTGCTGAATGGAAGAGCACCTTGCTTTTGTACGTCTTAGGGGACCAACGTTCCTTTCTTGCAATCTTTTCTTTTGTGCGACGAGTTTGGCATCCAGAAGGTGGTGTTTATCAGAAGAATGGCCGTTTCTTTGTCAAATTTGCCAAGGAGGATGCACTTTCTCACGTCTTATAAGCAGGCCCTTGGATGTATGAGGACGTCTAATAATCATCAAGAGATGGACGCTTCTGTTGACATTGGAACGAGATCTCCTTGTTCTCGTTCTAATCTGGATCCAATTGCCTCGACTACCTTTGCACCTGTGGAGTGTAAGAGCTCCGAGTAAGATTTCATGCGTAGTCGGAACCCCAATCCGAATTGACACTTCTATGACAAATCAGACAATGTTGGCTTTTGCTTCGGTGTTGATGGAAATAACTTCAAGTAAAGACCTCTCGAAAGATATCCCTATATAATTGCCAGAAGGAGGTATATTTTACCAATCAATTTTTTATGAATGGGTCCCTCTGATCTGTAAAACATGTAGATGTGTAGGCCACACATCATCTGAGTGTACTGATAAAACTGGAAAAGTATTATGGGAGGAGATGTTAGGAGTTCGAAAAGAAGCAAAAACTATTGAACAAATGGTGTTAGATGGATTATGATCAAAACACTGCACTAACAAGCCCTAGGAGGAAAGACATCGTCCAGGCATGGAGTGTAGCAGATGCAAGTAGGTACAGGGAGGAGGCCCCTTCAAAGTTTTACATACAACTCGTCACCAATAGGGACCAGGCAGAGAGCGATACTAAGATGTCAGGCTGGAAGGGTTCAGACGTAGAGTTACAGTCTCGACCATGTGATCTGACCTATGTCAACCATAAATGGCTGAAGATGATGAAACAAACACAAGACGATCCATCTCGTACTTGGACTTGCCAGAAGAAGAAGGCTTTGCCAAAGGATGTCCTTCGATTGAGCTCTAGGATCAATAAAGGACAACATAGTAGATTGTTGTGATGTCTAGAGAGGATTAAGTTGTAATTTGAGAGATACTGTGATAAGAAGAGTTGTAGGGTTCTCTGCTTCCAAGTCCGATTTCCCCATTTGAAAATTAATACAATTACCAAATTTACACACACACACACACTAAAAAATAAAAATACTACGTGTCATTGTATAGGTTGCGTTCCAGTCTCTATAGGATGAAACAACCACTCCGGCCACTCAGGATGGGGTGACCGAGATTGTCGCTGAGTCTTCGTCCGAGATCACATCCTTTCCCTTGCCCGCTCATACTAATGGCCTTTTATAAAGGCTGGTGGTGGGAGAGGGAATGACAGACGTGTCAACGACACCGGCTCCTTGGCGTTTGCGATATTGGTCTTCTCGAAACATTCTTCGCCGGCACAAGTCACCGAGAAGATAAACCATCTTGTTACAATGATGACCACTTTGCAGGCCAATGTGGTGGTGATGCAGGAGTCTATTAGCACTATGTAGGCCACCATTGAGGCTGGTTCTTTTGGTGCTCGTGCTCCTCCCATTACTGCCAAACACTTGTGGCGCCACGAACTCTCGTCCTTATGGTGCCATTGTTTTTCTGCTTTTGCCTCTATCCTATCTCCTGTCGCATTAACGAGGATCTTGAGTTTATTATCACCAGAGTCGTTCAGTTCACTATCATCTGATATGGTGAATGAAATTTCTCTGAATGTCTTTAATCATCTGCGGGACCAAAGACAACTGGAAAATCGATAATTTTTATTTTTATTTTTATTTTTATTTTTATTTTTATTTTTATTTTTGATATTGATATTATTTTATGAAGTATATATGTACTAGCAGCAATTATGGATGTTGTGTATGTACTCTCATCAGTTTTGGACATGTGGATTTTAGATTTATATTATTGTGCTTTATATATATTTTATAGATTATTTGTCTTCTGTGTGGTTTCAACGTGCGTTTGTGTTGCTGAAAGTTCGATTGGACAAAAATTATATGACGACTTGTGCTGTTAGTTGATATATTATGATAGACAAGTTATATAATATAGTGCGTATGTGCCGTGATTACTATATTTGAATTTTTTTAGTTCTGTGTAGCATAGAAACGACTTTGTGTCGTCTTAACGACGACCGATGATGGCTATGCGATGCATTGGTGATGCACATAACCGTCGTGACCTGAGAATTCTCGGGTGAGTGACGGCTTAGTGATTCCTAGCGATGACTATTTAACTTATTAGCGACAATATGTCAAGACGCTAATCCGTCGCAAATAGAGTATCAAAGATTGGTTTCAGTATCCAATACTCAATATCTGTCGCTGGTACGTCGCCATGTATAATAATTTTCTGTCGCTGATCAGTCGTCGTTTCAAGTGGATATTCGGTCGGTCGCCAATCCATCGCTAAGGCATCAACATCGGGTTTCGTCGCTAATTTATTAAAAGGGTGTCGCTAAAATTGACGTCGCCAGGTCGTCAGCAAGTCATCGAAGGTTCGATTGCTCGACGATAAAAATTCTTAGCGACGGGCAGTTTATCGACATCCATAAGTTGTCATGTTTCAGTCGCCATGCCATTATTAATTTCAATTAGTGGCATTTCAGCGACAGATCTGGCCATCACTAATGCTTGTATTTTTGTAGTGATTATTTATATAGTTTCTAATTTATGATTTTCTATTTTTATTGGTAGAGGAGCTACTGGTTGCCGGATCATAGAGAAATACGATCAAGAAGTGTTACAAGTAACATGCCAGCAAAAGGCTGAGGGACATGATCAATGAACAGAAAGCGTTGGCCTTACTTCCTAGAGAGAGGTACAAGGATTGGTTGAACAAAGAATTTTGGGAAATGATAAAGGAGGAGATAGCTACTTTTGAGTACATGGTCTAGTCGAAGAAGGCAAAGACAACTCATGCTAAGACTGGTCTCCACACAGGTTGATCCATCCTGACTACCAAGCATTTTTGATAGATTTTACGTATAATTCTTTTGATATTTATATTTTTGTGTAATTCTTTTAATATTAATATTTTTGTTATTAATTACTTAACTATTACATTGCGAGGTGGCCGCTAGGACGGGCGGAGATCAGAACATCGTCGACTTCTCCAAAATCTTCGAACGTACCCACAAACAAAAGAAGGATGGGAAGCTAATAGACGATCGATCGGGCTACTGGCATATGTAAGTGCTTGTTCTTTTAATAAGTACACTAGTTTCTTATATTGATTTTGATAAGTAAATTTTATCTAATTTATAAGACATAAATAATCAATCATTAACTTTATTATATTAGAGTATTTAGAGTAATTTTACCCCAACCCTAATCATAACCCTAAAAACCCTAACCTAATCTATTTCTTATAATAGCATCAAAAAATAAAATTATAAATAATTATTGTTGTTTTATATAAATATAGGAGACTTATGAGATATTGGAGAGTCAGGTCTCTCTGGCAACTGAGGGGAGGGGGGCTAGCCTAGTTAGCAATGTACGCCAGAATGATCTGTGGGTATACGTTGTTTGATAAAAAATATATGGCAACATGTACGGTATCAGATCATTGACATCACAATGATAGTTAAGTCCAGAGCTCCTCCTCCACCTGCACCGTCACAGTCCGATACCTTCGACGCTACTCCTCTTGGCATGCTTAGTATGCAGCAGATGTCGATGATGATCTACAATATTTATCACTTCCCTATCCCGTATACTTGGAATATACTCAAGTTGGCGCACTTTTGATAGTATTTTTATTTTTGGCGCACTTTGGGTATACTTCAAGTGCACGGTTGAATGGAAGCTTGGAGCACATTGGCTAATATTGATGGTGTGTGGTTTGGATTTGTTGGAGAGATCCGATGGTTCACCATCAACCCCTTGCCTATATATATCCTTGTTCTTATTCTCTCTCCTCACTTGTTCATTTCTTTTGTTTTGCTCTTGGTTTCTTCATAGGCAAGTACATCTTGCAAATATGAAGAAACATGGTCGGCTATAGTTTTATTATTAGTAATTGTTGTTGTAATTAGTTTTAGTAGTGTTCTGATTATAGTTAGTTCTTGGAGTTTTTATATTTGAGGTGGTTAATGGTTTTATCTTGATTTTACTATGAGAGTTTTTATGAGTATATTTTCTTAGGGAATGATCCTCTAAAAATAAGATATTTTTAAAAGATGTTCCCTGATTTTGAGCCTGGATTTTTTTTTGATTTCTGGTTCTTGTTGCTTGAGGAATGGAGCACTGTCATAGTCTCGAGCTTGAGCTCTGAGTGCATCAAGTGGTGGGTCGATTGGAGAAGAAGAATAATGACAAGAAGTACACAACAGAATTTGCACTATGGACACATGTTGAATGTGACTCGCATTCCATACTCATGCGTACTTTAAGAGTACTGCCAATTTTTTGCAAAAGTATGTCAAATGGATAAATTTTTGGGAAAATCCTTCTTGGCGCACTTTTGGAAGATTTCAGCCTCTGGCGCACTTTTGGAAGATTTCAGCCTCTAGTGCACCATTGATGTATTATCGAATGAACCAAGCAAAAGTGCTCCAGTCTACTTTTTAGTGCACTTTTGACCAACTTTCTTGGCGCACTTTTAACCAATCAGCAGACCGGCGCACAATTGACACATTGTGCATTAACTATCAAGAGTGCGCCGCTCTTATACACACAACCCTTGGCGCATTTTTTGTACGCTCAACGATTGTCACACTTTTGATGAGTTAATAACCCGACGCACTTGTTAACTCTTGGCGCACTCTTGCTCGGTTCAGTCTCGATAAGCGAGCCTTGACTTTGGCATATCTCGATTTCTGAGGCCCTCGACTGTCGTGCCCTCGACTGTTGTGCCAGATTGGGACTTGTGTTTTGTCTTATAGTTATTTTACACTTGCATAGTGCGCCACTTCTCTTACTCGTAACTCTTGCTTTGTGCGCCAGTTTGCTTGCATGAGTAGAGTACGCCTATTCTTGTAATTCTCGATTTGTGTGTCACATCTTCCTGTTGCTCTATTATCGATTTATGCGCCACATCTTTCTGCTTCTCTATTATCAATTTTGTGTACCATGTTATAGACTTTTGTGCCATGACTTTTGTAACATAGTGTTATAGGTTTATGCACCATATAGTTGCTTGCTCGTGCATAGTGTGCCACTATTTCTAACTAGACTATATTTCGTACTTGCAAAGTGCCCCGACCCAGATCTTTTATGATTGATTGTGCATGCATGGGTCCTGTTGTGCACTTGATGCATATTCTAGATTAGTTGAGCTTGACCATGATTGATGATCTATTATCTCAGATTTTAAGGAATTAATGAGGCATTTATGACCGTGACTCGATTATATAAGATTTGGGATCCCTGATTAACTGTGACTCCTGACCTGATCAAACATGATTCATGTGACCATCTGATAGATTTGGTATCCTGACTTGGTTATTGTATTTGTGCCGATACACTTATCTTACTCTCATATTTATAAAGGCTATATTATACACTGAGTGTGGGACATTGGCCAACATGTACACTGAATATGACATGATGATTCCTGCTCGGTGCATAATATTATATCCCTGAATTCTTGGCACAAAAATTATAATGGGTCAGAACCATAGAGTGGCTATGTTATTACTTGTTTGAATGTTGCATCTACATTTGGGTGAATCCAAACTTGACTCTTTATATGAATGGATTCATATCAAATTTGCCCGTACTCTGTACGACATCATTAAGGAGAATATTCTTGATGCCAAGACCGAGAATTCTAAATCACTGTAGGATTAATTAGGTAACATAAAAGCTGATTAGAACATAGGGAGAGAACGACATCCTGAGATCGTACGTGATGGGTTACCCCGTGATATTTTTTATGGCATGCAAGGCTGGCTACTACGGATATTGTATATCATCCACATGTACTGGAGTACAATATTCAACATTTTTATATTTAAGACTGAGCCAATATTTTTCCTATAGGAAGGTTGAAACTGTTACTGATTTATTAGCGCGGTAGCCCTACGGGAACTGGTGTGATCATAATTTTCTGCTATATAATATTGGCTCGGTTCACCCTGCTCTATATGGCATAGTCTGAGGATGCTTATTATTATTATATTTGAGTTAATCCCAGACTCGACATAACAAGCCGTAATATTATTTTTTCGTCCTAACCTGACTTGCTTGTGATTGTAATTATGCTAGTAGTTTAGGGACATGGACTATCATATTATGGTGTTCAACTTCTGTCCTTATTTGGTTGGAGAGTTGAGTCATTATGCTATGATGAAATATGGACCGAACTATGACACAAAATCCTAGCTTGACCATAATCGTGGGACTTACCTTATCTTGGGTGGCATGACATTTTCTGTCCTTGATTGGTAAGAAGTGTCATGTTATCCCAAAGATGGGGCACATGCCAATAATTCTTTGCTCTTGCACTATATGCTTGATCTGGTTTTTGTTTCTTCATTCATGCTTTCTTTTGGTACTTGCTATTTGGGGTCTAACCCCACTGGTTTTGTATGACCTGGTTTAGAGCTAGCACCAGAGGATCCAGCTTATCCCCCTTACGATGATGCGCACCAGATGGATGGTCGCTGAAGGGCACCGGTGGGTTTCTTGATCACCGCTCGTCTTGTACATTATACTCTTGTGTGGGTTTAGCCACCGACACTTGTTAGCTGACTTGTCTGGATATCAGTTTTTTTTATATAACTATAATATAATCAGACTGCAGCTGATCTCGGTTGTGTAACTATTGATATTCTGCTAGCCCAATATTTTGATGGCTAGATCTCTAGAATATTCTGATGGAGCATTTATGACCCCTTACAGCTTTATCTCACATATTTTATGTTGTTGTTACTTGCTTGAATGATTGAGACATAGTTATTCTGAGACCCTATGAGACTTATTATAGCATTCACCCCCTTGTCTTTCTACAACCGTGACCGTCGTACGACGTTCTATACCTTGTACTGGAGAGCTGGCCATATCCGTCTCCGTATTCCGATACTGGGGCGTGACAAGGTTTTAAGTAGTGGCCCATGCTGGTCTGATTTTTTAAACTTGTGGGGTGTTATTATCTTAGGATTCTCAGTCAAATATGTTCCTCATTGAATTCCTGAATTCGTTCTTCTCGATACTCAGCTTGAACCATTTGATTGATTGTTTCTTTGTTCCTTCCCGTCATGTTCTTGATGTCTTTTGTCCCTTTCTTCCAGGGCTTCCCCATCTTAGGTTGCCCGAGCATCAGGGGCATCAAGGAGACCAATAGGTCCGGGCAAGATCGGATAGCAGTATGAGGCAATATTTCTCTAGGACCCAGTTCGGATCGAGCCATTGGTTGGGCCCCCAGGTGAGGCAGTGTCAGAAAATATTGAGCAACCTGCTCCAAAGGTTATGGCTCCCCCAGTAGTGCCAACAATGCCAACATCACTTGATACCCCCGCTTTATTAGAGATCATAAGGGGTATGATGGCTGCACAACATTATCAGATGGCGGTACAACAATATTAGCAACTCCAGCAGCAGGAACAAAATATATTGTTGAACCAGGGGTTGTAAATAGCTCTAGAAAGAGGCAGAATGATAGATTCGGGGGCGTCGGTTAGATTCTGTCAACTTAACCTTTGGTACTTTGATGGTACGGAGGATGCCATCACGACAGATGATTGACTCAAGTATATTAAGGGTATTTTTGTGGCGTCTAATATTCCAGCTGAGGAACAGGTTGACCAAGTTCAGTTGCAACTTCAGGATCTCGTCAGGGATTGATGGGCGGCAGAAAAGGTTGGCTTGAGGCTGCCTATTTCTTGGAATAATTTTATGATTCGGTTCAGAATAAAGTATTTTGGAGTCATGACCCAGTTTGAGTTGCAGGAAAGGTTTATTAACCTCAAGCAGTCTGGTAGAACAGTGGACGACTACGCAAGGGATTTTAGCCGACTGAGTAGATTTGCACCAATAATGATGGCAACAGAGCCAGATAGAGAAATGAGGTTCCAACAAGGACTTCATCTGGAAATTCTAGAGTTGGTAGAGGGACACAACTACCAGACTTTTGATGACATATTAGTGGCAGACAAGAGGCACAAATTAACTTTTCAAAGGATGACATAGAGGAAAGCAGGCTAGAAGAGGTCTCATGCACATAACATTGAGGAGGAGCATCGCCCCGAATGTCAGCACCATCTCATGGCATTTATGTTTGTGACATAGCACCGCGCAGAGCGATAGTTTCAACAGTAACGACACTGTAACAACCCACTCCGCTCAACCCGGAGGGCCGATTCAAACGGCACAAGTGCAACGACCCAACCTGCCTTACTCAGCAAGAAGACTCGTTCAATGCAAAGGCATTCCAAACTTCTTCAAATGGAGTTCAGACTTAGACTTTTCAAAGGCACGCTCGGAGTCTCGCTCGACCGATGTGATTCATCGCTAAGGTGGGTGGCCCCGGTGAACCTGTCCCTACTTAGCTGTACACTTAAGAAAATGAATGATACATGCTAGTTTTTAGGCTTATAACCTTTGCATGCTAATAATAAAGAGATGAATGCACATAGCTAAGGGGATAACCCCGCATTATCATTTTATAGAACATGGAGATCTTACTTGCTATTTGCGTAGTCGGGCTTATTGAATTAAAATGTAGTAGCTCCTTATATATGCCACAAAAGTAGTTTGAGTTTATACTGAGGCACCGCACGACACGGAATATGACACGAGATAGAGTATAATCATGTTGCATACATAGACGAGGAAGACTATCAAGTAGTCGTTCCGAGTCAGGAGAAGGAAAGAAAAGAAAAGTACTCGGGATATCCAGATCACCGAGGCAGTCTCTAATCAGGGAGCTGCGTAAAGAAGAAAGATCCAAGTGTAGTCCTCGGCAAGATTGGACCGAGTTATTTTTCGACTAGGATTGGAAGTGGGGGAGTAGTTGCATGGTCACGGATAACTAGTTGCACACCAGGTAGAGATGAGTCCTCGATACGATTGCTGAGGCATCTGAATCGTGTAAAACCCCTAATTCTAAAAACTGTATTTTTATTATTTATTTATTTATTTATGGTAATTATGAGCTAAATAGAGAAAATAGATTTTTGTTAGGAGGTATTTGAGCATCTAGGGGATTTATGGAGCCATTATAAATTTTTTCTAATTTATTTCATGTAAGAGAACCTTTGGACAGTTGCTAGCTCAACCATATAATTCTTAGAATTTCTTGTGAATAGAGGTGTATATATAAATAATTCCTATTGGATCTCTACCCAAAACATGTAAACCCTTAGCTTACCCTGCCCGCTTGAACCCGAACCTATTAGGGAAGAAAATATCAAACAACAGTAGTAGCAAAGGCCACTTTACTTTTTCTTTCTCCGCGCGTAAAGAAGAGAAATATCAGCAACAACCCCACTGCTTAAATCTTTTCTCCGCGCGTAAAGTAAAACAACCCCGCGTATACTTTCCTATCACCCGCGCGTAAAACTCCTCAGCAACAACAGTTCACCCCGAGTATACTTCCCTATCACCCGCGCGTAAAACTCCTTAGCAGCAGCAGTTCACCCCGCATAAACTCTTCCTTTCACCACGCATAAAACCTAAACCACAACCCATTGAGAGAAGAAAATATCGACAGCAGAAGCAAAAACCTATTTTACTTTGCTTTGCTTTCTCATACTGTTTGATAATAAATGAAAAAAATAAAAATAGGCTTATACGAAACCCTTTCTTTGGTTTACAAACAAGAAAAAGAAGTACAATTAATCCTATACGAGGATATTAAGTACAAAAGTTTGATTCTGGGGAAATATTGTTATAGGAGTCTGATCTACGGTTGATCACTTTATCCCTTGGACCACACGATGACGAAGAAGTGCTGTAGAAGACGAAAAAGAAGCTTCAAAGACTGCAGGATGGATTGAACTCTCGTAGCCAAAGTAGTCAATCAACACTCTCTGGATATACTCTCTTTTCTTGAAAGTCCTTGACCAAAATCTTTGGCCCTAAATCTTCGACCTCCAATTCTCCACCCTTTTTTCAAGAAAAATTCGACCCTTGACCTCCGTGGCCAGAGGTCTCTATTTATAGGGTTTGGTCATTGTCGGCATAGAAATCGAACAGTGGAGAGAGCTGCACCTTTTATGCGACGGTTATAATAACTGCCACCCACGTATGAATGATCTCCTGAATCGACGTATGACGCGTATCCCATTATGAGGTAATGCGTATAACTGCTCGTCAAAGATCATGGCATGCAAGCCACATAGGTAACTGCCCCTCGCGTAGAGAAGATTGGCATAAAGGCCAAATAACTGTCACCTTGGTGTAGAAGCCAAATTGTTATCTTGTAGGCGTAGAAGCCCAATAGCTATCTTGTTGGCGTAAAAGCCAAATAGCTGTCATGTAGGCGTAGAAGCCCAATAGCTGTCTTATTGGCGTAGAAGCCAAGTAGCTGTCATGTAGGCGTAGAAGCCAAATAGCTGTCATGTAGGCGTAGAAGCCCAATAGCTGTCTTGTTGGCGTAGAAGCCAAGTAGCTGCCTTGTTGGCGTAGAAGCCAAATAGCTGTCATGTAGGCATAGAAGTCCAATAGCTGTCTTGTTACCGTAGAAGCCAAGTAGCTGCCTTATTGGTGTAGAAGCCAAATAGCTATCATGTAGGCGTAGAAGCCCAATAGCTGTCTTGTTGGCGTAGAAGCCAAGCTCTACGTAAAGCTTGATGCAGCATGGATAGGTGGTCGGCGTAAAGATAGCCAATTATTCTTCTTTGACTGAGGTCTTTGAGCGTAAACTGGTCCAAATAGTCTTGTCACTCACCTTTGCAAATTTAGTCTGAGTTGGCGTATTTCGAGGAGATAGCATACGACGTACTCCTATAGCTGAAAATAGCCAGGTCGGCGTATTTCGAGGAGATAGCATACGGCGTACTCCTATAGCTGAAAATAGCCTGATGGCGTAATGTGCAGGGATGATGATATGGACGTATTAGCCCTAATTATGTCTCACCCAGTCATTAAAAGTAGAACCAAATCTCGTACATTAAATGCAGAGATCTGCCCCCATCTCGCGCATTAACTGCAGAGACATGCCTCGAGTTCTGTACGAAGAGCAGCTTTTGATGTGGCAGTTGGTTTCGTCTCATCCTGAGCGTAAAAGCTCATGTCTGCTTGTGTATAATAGGCAGCGTATTCCTTGAGTACGTGAACGACGTCTTATATCAAGGATTAGGCACTAAACGACAGTCTGGGGCTCTGTACAGAATTATTATTACAACCGTCCTCTTGATCGTCGTGCAGTACTCTTTGTCAGAAGTCAGGTTCACTGCTTCGTCTGACAGGTTCATTCGAGGAATACGAAGAGTTCCTCGTATAACTTCTCGCTGTATTAAAAGCGGATAGGTTTTATGCCGGAGTGGCGATGTAGCAACCTTTTTACGCTGAAGCAGTCTGGAAGTGCTGCTTTACGCGGGCGGTTCTGGAGCTATGTTTTACGCTGAACGGCGTAGAAGCTCTGTTGTACGCTAGTGGCTCTGAAGTCTTGTTGTACGCCACCCAATGCTGGAGCTCTGCTGTACGCGACTTCCTATATATTGAGAGTTTTACGCGTATAATTCCTCAGCGTATTTTTTATGCTTCTACAAGACCTCCTTCAAAGTTTTTAAATTCCTCGTAATTTGAAACACTTTGAATGAAGCATGAAATGGTCAAGTTTGACTCGTTCTGCGAGGCTGATTTCTCGGCAAATATTTAGGAATTTGTTAGGATTTAGAGTGTTCTTCTTTGCCTATATAAAGGCGCCTGAGTTAACCTGTTTTTCCCATATTTCCTTTACCACAAAGAGATGGTTGCCGAGCTTCGTCAGGTTCACTTGAGGAAGAAGAAGATCATGTTCTTCCATCATGTAAGGAGCCATAAAAAGAGGTGTCTTCGAGAAAATGTTCTCTGCAACGATGGATCATGGAAGGATATCATAGCTTCTTTTGCTCGGGATGATCAGTAATTTCATATGACGATTCGTCCAGAAGAGAGGAAGGGTCTCATTTAGCCACACAGCTTGCAAGCTGTATTTTCTTCCATCATGGCGCTGGACGGGGGTAGGCAATTTGGCCCTGTCTTCCAGTATTGTGTTGGGTCTAGACCCCAAACACAAATCTAGGGCATGCCTGCCATGGCGTATAGAGGATGGGCTTGCAAAATTGATACATGCCCAGTTGTGTATCCTCCCGCCATTTATCATTTTCTTGTTAATCGACCACGGAAGCCGATTAACTGCTGTAGAAGACGAAAAAGATCTCCACCAATATGATAACCTGGCTCAGCAGATTCTTTGTGCGATCTTTGATGAAAATAAGAAACCCTTTGTAGAAAAATGATTTTCATCATATGTAATCATGAAGATGAAAAACCCTTTGTAAACTGGATTTTCATCATATATAATCATGATTAATAAAATTGTCTTCTTTTACGTATATGATGATTTGCCATATTTGCTGTGAGGAATTCTTAATATGTGCAGCTTCAGCACGTCTGAATAACTTTACGCCAACTCTGATAAAAGAGTATTTGATTTCATCCCATCTTTTACGCGTAACTGAAGACGTAGAAAGCTTCTTTATCACTAAGTTGAAGATCCAAACTGTCATGCTATTTTGAACGAGAGATTGCATAGGATTCTGAACTGTCACTTCTCTGATGCGAATAATTCTTGTTCAGACTGTCATCTTCAAGAATGTTTTCCCGAAAGTCCCTTGAAAAAGGGCAAGAAATGGCCGTCAAATAAGCCATACTTGAACTTTTGTAGAAGACTGGACTTTGGATGAACTTCCAATCGATCCAAGAAGAAGAGTCATCTTCAATGCTGAACTCTGTATATTTTGGGTACTTAGAATATTTTATAGCCAAAAAGGAGTATTTTCTGCATAAATCCTTGTAACTAGCCATCTGTAGCTTTTGAGCGTTGAATCGTAGATTTGTAGCCTCCGAGCGTAAAAAGCTTTCGAGCATGAAATCATAGATTTGTAGCCTCTTGAGCGTAAAACCGTAGGTTTGTAGCCTCTCGAACGTAGACGCTCCTGAGCATAAAAGCATTCGAGCGTTAAACCATAGATTTATAGCCTCCGTGCATAAAACCGTAGATTTGTAGCCTCTCGAGCGTAAAAGCTCCTGAGCGTAAAATCATAGATCTGCTCTGCGCGTATATTCTGAATCCACTGACTGTCCGTCTTCTTCTTTCAAATGATAGGCTGACGTGGTCCCAAATCATAACCGAATATTAAATATCAAATTTGGTTAGGAATTTGAAGAGTTATCCGAACTCTATAAATAGCCCAAGGTCTTGAGAGAGAAAACTTTTATCTGCTTTCACAAAACCCTAGCTTTTCAAGAACCCTTCTTCTTCGTCTCTTTCTCGAGAACTCATATTTTGCCATGGCGCCTAAACAGACTTCCACAGCTAAGGGAAAGAAGGTTTCTTCCTCTTCTCGCTCCTCTACTCAAGGACGAGCAACTCCCATTAGGCTGAACGAGCCCCGATCTGACCACAGCGCTCCGCCGTCGAGCTGTGCTCCGGCCATTACAGGTAAAGGACTTTGAGTGAAATAGAGGGCTTTCCGTACACGTTGTACGTGTATGCGAACCAATATGCCCACATTTCTAATGTGTCAGCGTAAAACCATCTTTTTGCAGTCTGGCATAAAAACTCAAACTGTCGAAATTTGGCGTATACTACAAACTTTGAGTTTTACGCACTGGATAAAAATTCCGACGTGAAAACTCAAATTTTGGCAATCTGGCGTAAAAGCTCAAACTGTTAAGTTTTGGCGTATACTGCCAACCTTGAATTTTATGCCTTGGAAATAGGTTCCGGCGTAAAAGCTTAAGTTTTTTGCAGTCTTGACGTGAAAGCACAGACTTATAATCTTTGGCGTAAACTCCAAGAGTATAATATCTAGTGTAGAAACTGACTTGTTCCCTTGCATTTTGTAGTGGACTTGCAGATCCATCTTTTGGCTGAGGTGATGGGCTCTGCTGTCGGGATGCTAAAATCAAACTATTTGGAGGACTTGTCGCATGTGACATTCCCCATTTCTGGAGCCAATTATCCTGAAGAAAGGGGAACCCTGATATCGTCCCAAGGAGAGCGCATGCTGCTGAGTATGATCAGTGGAGAGCCGCTGACATACATAGACGGGACGGAGTATAAGAAATCGGGTTTCTTTTTCGGGGATGTTATTGACAAGCAATCCCAGACCAAGCCCAAGAAGGAGGACTGGGTGTTCACTGCTGAGGGCACGGTGATGTATCTGCCCAGTATGCCCAGGGATTATCCTATATCGGCATTCTTCCATGCCACACATCCTAGGAAGATGATGTGGGTGCTGACTTCAGATCTCCACGGCCGACCGAAGAAGATTTTATACAACAAGGAGGCGACCGGGGAGCCTATATGAGCCGTCCTTCGGGCCCTGTTATGCCCTTTAGGGGATTACTGTCGGGTAGTATCCCAAGTGAGGATACTTCACTGATCCAGCCGGTTCAGATATCTACCTTCTACAATAATTTCATGGGGTAGGAAGGAATGTACCCCAGAGTCAATCCTCGGACCAGTGGATGGCTTAGCCCGGAGAATCTTTGATGGGCCAATTTGACTGCCTGGGCCCTGAAGCACTTCCAGGTGGAGCTGGAAAACATTGGCTTGTTTGCGGCAGTGAGTGCCACAAGTGTTGGGTTGCTTGTCAACCCTAACTTATTCTTAGCCTTGATGGAGCGATACAATTCGCTCACTGGGACTTTTGCCACTCCGCTGGGTGAGTTGGGCTTAGCCCTTCATGAGATGGCAGAGATTTCAAGGCTGCCAATGGGGGACGCTCCCTATGAAGAGTATTTCCCTACTAACAGAGAGTTGAGGGATACCAACCCTCGGGCAGTGGCGGTGTATCGGGAGCTGATGAGCCACTACCTTGCTTGCACCACTTTCTAAAAGGAGCCGTCTGATTTGGCTCACATCAACAAGTGGGCAACCTACCTCTTCTTCCACCAGGCTAGAAATGTTAAGCCGGATAAGGTGGTAGATAGCCGAGATAGGCCCTTGAACCTCCTGAGCATGCTCAATGCTGATACGGTCGATGATCTCATCGAAGATGCAGGGGCTCCGGATCATGTTCTTGACGAGGGGATAGGGAGTTACCCTGCAGGCACAAAAGCCTTCAGTTATATGAGGCATTACCGAAAACCTCTGTCGAGGGAAGCTCAATTGGCTGGCTTTCTCTCTGTCTGGCTACGCCGTTGGGTAGTGCCGGGTATCACATCTGCGGATCGTATCCACCGCAACACCTTATGGCCCGTGGTGCGTTTGGTGTTCGGAGCAAGACTGGGCTTGCTTCCTGCTATGGTATGTAGAATACAACCAGGCCCGAGGGCCCTTTCTGATGGGCTGCTCGCAGATAAGATACAGCGAGAAAGGTTTCCCAGGGTTGAATTACCATTCCTATACTTGATGGGATGGTTAATTCTTTACAACACCCGGGTGATGTCTCCCGGCTCCGCCAGCAGTTCAAAAAATAGTTTCTTGTTGAATTACAAGAATTCCTCTTGGAACGTGGCGACCGTCACAGATTGTCGGCGAGCGTTAAACGTTGCCCATAGCTGGAAGATCTTCTGTATCGTCCCCCTGTACATATCAATCAACAGGGGACGAAACTCAAGGATGAAGGTCATAGGAGGACCATTCTTTCTCCTGAAGCCTTCTATTGGTTGGTCTGTATTAGACCTTCCCACTTGCTGTACATGAGTGATGATCATTGCTTCTTTGAGCCCTATCTGCCCAGTCGGTTCGCTAGGCAGTTTGGGTATGACCAATTGCATGTGGGGAATGCCATTACCAGCTTTAAGTCCAAAGGTTGACTTATTGATGGAGCCAGAGGGTGGCGGTACTTCATCACGGGCTGTACTGGCACAACTTTTGCTGTGCTCGCGACTTCTGTCTCAATGGAGCTGTGCAGCCTTCATTCGTACGCGCAGGTCTATGCGTCCATCAATACCTTCCATCGCGATTTTGACGTACGTGGAAGTTTTGGGATGCCCTCCCATAGGTCTACTAGAAGGGAGGATGTTCCGTCTGTTTCCTCGGATGAGAATAAAGACACCACCGGGGCAGACAAATTTTTGTTGACAATACCGAGAGGCATAATAGCTCCGCCGACAGAGCCTCTCGTTATCCCTTATAAAAGAAAGGCTTCCGCTCCGAAAGAACCTTCCCCTCGCAAGAAGAAGGTTGCCAGAGGTCCGAAAAGGGCTTCCACCATAGGGGCTTCTAGGAACGAGCCTGTCGTTTCCCCTGTTGGGGATGATTCTTTGATTAGGGGTCCTTCGCCTTTTAGAGAGGGAACCTCCATAGTTTCGACTGGCAGTGCCGGAGATTCTTTGCTCGAGATCGCTGCTGCTACTACTGCTTCTGGTAGTGCTATGAGATCGCCTTCAAGGCCGAGCATTTTAAGGATACCATTATCCAGACAAATAATGGGAGTAACCCCTACTTCCTCTGTGAGTATTTCCAGCGAGATTCTACCTGATGAGCCTCGAGTGGATCTCGGTGACGACTGGGAAGACTATCCTCCAACATCAGTTGGTGCACCCTCTTCCCCAGGTATGACAGCTCGCTTAGCATCATTAAGAAATAATTTAGCTGTACAGGCTGCGGACGCGACATATATACCATCGGCCATGGGTAAATATCGTTTTTACGCCTATTTTAGGAAAGTTAACATCAAGTCGATATTAACTTTCTCTTGTCTTCTTTTCAGGGGAAGACATCTCAGGGGAGGGCGAAGTCGACGCAACCTTTGACTTTGTTGTGGCTCCTGCCGATGAAACGGCGGTATTCGACCTTGAAGAGGCAACATTCTCGGGTGTTGTCTTGCCAACGGCAGTCCATAAATCATCAGAGGAGGATGAGCCTGTCATCACGACTGTGCCTCCTTTGTTGAGTACGCCAGCAACTTCAACCATTACTGGTGTTCTTTCTTTTGTAGCGCCATCCATAGAGGCGACGACCGTGGCAACATCCTCTGCGATCATTCCTGGAAGAAGATTTCCTGATATTGCAGCCACTCCTAGCGTGCATCCGGTCTTCGATATGCTGATTAAACAGTATACCAGCCTATTCTACAGCAGTTTGAAGGTGTTGATTTCCATGGTGCTGGAGAAGAACATGAGATTTAATCATCTGTTGACGTCCTCCCAGCTTGCGATAGCGCCAATCAGAAATTTTAATGACGCTGGAATAGCTGATGCGCTGGAGCAAATAGTTAATGGTTTAGAACAACCTATTAACGAATATTTGCAATTATCTCGAGGCAACGTCGATGATTTGATTTGGGCCGAGTATGACTCCTTAACTGCGAGGCTTGCTAAACAGATGGAATCTCTGAACAAATCCATCCAGACACAGCAGCGAGAGATGGATGAAGAGCAGGCCATCTTAAAGGAGGTTATTCCTCAGCTAACCCAGTACGAGATCGAACATGAGGGAAATGAAGCGAGGGTCCACAAATTGGAAGCTAAGCTCGCTCAGGCTAAGGAGTGGGCTCGCACTTCATCGGCAGCTCAAGATGTGTTGAAGGGCCGAATGTATACAGCTCAGCAGAACGTGGCACATGCGGGTGTCATCTGTGCCAATTTTGTACGGGCTCGGTCTGAACTATCCCCCTTGAGCGATGATGAGGCACGACTGGAACGGGCTCGCGCTAATATCTTGGGCTCCAGGAATGAGAGGATAGCCACTCTGGCACAGCAGATTCTTGATTTGACTGCTCCTCCCCGATGATGTACCTTTTGCTTCTTTTTGTAACTTGCTCTTTCTGGAGATAATAAAGAGACTTTATCTGACTTTTGTGGACCCATCATTTTTGAATATAAATGACAGGCTAGGGTGAAAGTGATATCAGAGGTCATATGGACGTGATATACTTTCGGTAAGCTTCAGCTGGATATATCTATTCAGAGGTTATATGGACATGATAGAATATGACCCAACTAAATTTTTATACAAAATACTATCAGAGGTAATATGGACGTGATAGGTTTTAAAATTTCAAATTAGTTAAACATATCTATTCAGAGGTCATAATAACATGATAGAATATGGTCCAACAGTCTTTGTACGTAGTATCATCAGAATGAGATCTTCACTGTACTCCGTTTAAACAAGGGAGATTAAGTATAGTACTTCTTCAGGAATTTGCCATTGATAGGAGCCATTAGCAGATCTCCGTTAGGCTTGGCTAATATGTAAGCGCCATTTGAGAACGTCGTCTCAATCATATAAGGGCCTTCCCATTTGGGCTGGAATTTACCCTTACTCTTGTGAGTAATGATCATTGGCCTCTTCACAGCTAGAACCAGCTCACCAAATGTGAACACTCTTTCCTTCACTTTTTGATTAAAATCTCTGGAAATGCGTGCCTGGTAGAATACAATACGCTGTTGAGCTTGAAGGCGTTTCTCGTTTAATCCTTCTAACTCTTGAATCCGTAACCGATCATTATTTTTCTGAGTCAACTCATTAGCCACTGCTATTCTGAGTGACGGAATTTGAATTTTGATAGGGAGAACTGCTTCACACCCGTAGACTAATGAGAATGGGGTACAACCCGTCGGTGCTCGTACCGTTGTGCGGTATGCCCAGAGACATTCTTTGAGTTTCTTATTCCAATCTCTTTTGTTCGAAGAGACAAAATTCTTCAGGAGTTTGATAATGGTTTTGTTGAAGGCTTCCGCTAAACCATTAGCAGCCGGATTATATGCCGTAGAGGCCATATTTTGTATTCGATTCTTATCGCAAAATCGATAAAATGCTTGGCTGATGAATTGCGGCCCATTATCATGAATTATCCTTTGGGGTATCCCAAAGCGATAAATGACATGGTGCTTGATAAAGCTGATCACGTTGGATGTCTTTACCTCAGCAAGGGGGATTGTCTCCGCCCATTTAGAGAAATAATCGGTGATAGCCAATATGAACCTATGTCCTCTAAAAGATGACGGGTGAATCAGGCCAATGATGTCCATACCCCATGCTTCGAAGGGCCATAATGCAATGGTAGGATGTAGATACTCAGAAGGCTGATGTATAAAATCTGTATGAACCTGACAAGTTTTATACCGTCTTACATATTTTACTGTATCTGCAATCATAGTAGGCCAGTAGTAGCCCATCCTCCTGATACAATCCTGTAGCTTAGGACCGGGTTGATGTGCTCCATATACACCATCGTAAGCTTCACGGATAACCCGCTTTGCATCATCATCGGAGAGACATCGTAGCAGTAGTCCATCGTATATTCGGCGATATAGACTCTGTGAAGAAGCATCAAAATAGAAGCGTAATAATCGTCTTTTTATGGATACAGCTTCTTTAGGATCCTCTGGTAAAATTTCGTATACCACGAAGTCTATAAATGGACTTCTCCAGTCTCTTTTAGGAGGAACTGTGTTAACGGCATAGCTGCGTTCCAGGTGAAAGTTATTTTTATACAGAACAGATCTCTGTTGAGAAGGATCACCGAGTTCTGCCTCCTTATAAGAATTGCTAGATCTGCAGCTAGACTGGCCAGAGCGTCGGCTTCCAAATTTTGAGATCGAGGCACATATTCTAGGAAGAATCCTTTAAAAGATATGGCTATCTCAATCGTTGCCTGGTGATAAGGAATGAGGTATGGATTGCGGACTTCATATACTTCTCTGACCTGATTGACAATCAGCTGAAAATCACCAAAAGCTTCCAGGTATTCGATCTCCAATTCTTTAGCGACTTGAAGCCCGATTAGTAGAGCATTATACTCTGCCACATTATTGGAGCAGGGCTCGCTAAGAGAATAAGCTCGGTAGATGACGAGTTTATTAGGAGTTACCAGGATAATTCCTACTCCTGAAACCATATTTCCCTTGGGACCAGTCCTGGAGGCGCCATCAAAAAATAGCTGCCATGTATCACCTTCCATTGCAGAGTTATATTCTGCAACTTCGTCAGGAATATCCTCGTATAGTTTGGAGGTTTCCGAAATTGGATGAGCAGCTAAGAAATCAGCCAAGGCCTAACCCTTTATAGACTTCTGAGGGACGTACACCATATCGTACGGTGTTAATAATATCGCCCAAGTCGCAAGTCGGGAATTAAGGACACTTGGCTTGTTCATC
Source organism: Iris macrosiphon (assembly GCA_036927795.1). Taxonomy (NCBI): domain Eukaryota; kingdom Viridiplantae; phylum Streptophyta; class Magnoliopsida; order Asparagales; family Iridaceae; genus Iris; species Iris macrosiphon. Next base: position 97,428,145 of record JAYESA010000016.1, on the reverse strand, counting down.
AGTACCCGAAGAGGATTGATCCTGGAGATGATATGAATAGTTTGGCCTGTGATGTAATGTCTCATCTTCTGAATGACGAATATTAGGGCCAAGTATTCTTTTTTTACTGGATTGTACCGGTGTTCAGCTCCGATCATCATCCTGCTTAGGTAGTAAATAGCCTGTTCATGACCTTCATCGTTCTTATGTGCAAGGAGAGCTCCCAAAGAATGATCCATTGCTCGAACATACAGCAAAAATGGTCTTCCTATGACGGGAGGCGCCAGAACTGGAGGATTGGTGAGGTAGCGTTTGATATCATTAAACGCTTGCTGACAGGCTTTGTCCCATACAAAGGACACACCTTTCTTCATCAAACGGGAAAAGGGTTGACATCTCCCAGAAAGGTTGGATATGAATCTTCTGATATAAGCTAGATGACCTTGAAATCCCCTGAGTTCCCTCAGATTATGGGGCGTTCGCATCTCTAGGATAGCCTTTACTTTATCAGGGTCAACTTGAATGTCTTTGATGGTAATGACAAATCCCAGGAATTTGCCGCTAGATACACCGAGAAAGGACTTTGTAGGGTTCATTTTGAGTTGATGTTGGCGCATCAATTCGAACACCGTCTTCAAGTCTTGGGTATGAGTACCCTTGAGGCAGCTTTTGACAGCGTGTCGTCTACGTAACACTCCACTGTTTTGCGTAGATGCTCATGGAATATGTTACTCATAGCTCGCTGATATGTAGCCCCGATATTCTTTAATCCAAAGGGCATGACTGTGTAGCAATATACCCCCAATGGCGTACGGAAGACAGTATGCTTCTCGTCTTCAGGATGCATCTTGATCTGATTGTATTCTAAAAATCCATCCATGAAAGACATGCGTTCAAAACCGCAAGTATTGTCGATCATGACATCTGTGATGGGAAGGGGGAACTCATCCTTGGGGCAAGCCGCATTGAGATCTCGGAAATCGATACAAACGTGAACTTTCCCACTTTTTTCATGACTGGGACAATATTAGCGACCCAGCCAGGATGTTGTTCTTCCCGAATGAACCCGCAAGCTATCAACTTCTTGATTTCAGCTTCAATGACATCTATCATATCTGGGCGGAACCGACGTTGGTGCTGCTTTACAGATTTTGAATTGGGCAGTATGTTGAGTTTATGAGTAGCCACTTTCGGATCAAGACCTGGCATATCCTTATAATTCTATACAAAGACGTCGATATATTCTTTTATCAGTTGGATCATCTCTTCCTTTTCTTCTTCGAAAAGATCGTTACTGATAAATATCGGCTTCGGTGAAGATTCATCCCCAACTTTGACTTGGATAACTTTATCTTCAGTGGGCGGTTCTCTCTGCTTGAACCGGAGTTCCCATTGTGTATCCATATGATGTGCCCAGGAGTCATTTTCAAACGGTTCAGATTCTTGTTCGTCTGCTTCAAGAGAATCTGTCAATACCGTATTTGCTGACAATACTCGTTCGAGATCAACATATGGGTCGGAGGACGACGAATTATCCTGAGAAGAGGAAATGGTATCCTTACTTGACTCAGAAGTTGCAAAAGATGTGGTATACCCTAACCCTAAATGAGTTCGTTGACGGTAGGGATCGCCATGCAACGGCATTCGTCTGCCTTTTCCATAGTTGAGGCCTGGCTCTTACTTCAGGTCATAACCCATGCTTTGCATAATCTTCAAAGCCTGTGGGCTATATTTGTGAACCTGTATTTTACCAGCATTGGCATCGTGAGAAGCTTTTTGTACAATCGGTCTGTTCTGTATGAGATCGAAGACTATTGGACGCTGATTGTTGCAAGTAGTCGGGATAATAAAGATAGAATCTTCTTGTGGCCCGTATGTCGTGATGACATTAGATGTTGACGCTACCTCCCACACAAACGGATGATAGGAGTCTATAGCATCCAAGAATTTTTGTGATATAGGCTCTATATCGTTATGAGGAGAGGATTCCTGATTTGGGAATTGAGCGTCAGTATACTAGAAAAGAGAATCTTTATTATCGTCAGAAACCACGTTCCTGGTTGCATTTACATCAGTCAGCTGCGTGCTGCGCCAAAGGTTGATGACCAACGGTGGAGGCTTCTGGTTCAGAGTGATAACTAGGGGATCACTTTCTCCTCCTGATTTGGATGCGTTCAAGTGGATGGACATGGGTTTTATGACTTTCGGACGGGTAGTCCGCCCTTTCACCTAAATTGACAGAGGTTGTTCAGTAGATGGATCTCCTGGCTCCCGGTGGGATTCCTTCTCCGTCTTGTCTGACACCTCCTTCATGTAGTCTTGGGCGTACAACATGGCATCGGAATAATAGGACTCAACTCCTTTGAATGGGTTGAGGTCAGCAAACTCCGTTCTTACTGTCCCTTGAGGGTCTACATACTTGAAGCATTGATGTAGAGTCTAAGGAACAATATTATGGTCATGGATCCACGGTCTGCCCAACAGAATATTGTAAGACACTTCTGAGTCAATGACGTAGCAGGTAGCCACTGATCTAAGGTCCCCAATCTGGATCCTCAGACGAATCTTCCCCAACGGCTTGCTTTTCCTGGCGTTGAAGCCCACGATTGTAGTGGTGGTGTAAGCCAGTTCGCTTGTAGGAATCCTCAACGGTCTGAGCAGACTATGAGGGATAATGCTGATCGACGATCCCAGATCTATGTGAATTCGGTCTACCTCCATGGAACTGACGTATCCGGTATAATAGAGGGGCCTGTCATGCTTGTTATGTTTCAACAGCATATCTTCTTGAGTGAAAGTGATGTTAGGGACCACTTCCATCACGCTATGGCATTGAGGGCATGCCACAGGCTCTTTATCTGGGGACTTGAGCTGGGTCAAGCATACATCCGCCTGCATTAAGGCTTCACTCAAGGCTTGACGAGTGTCTTTGAAAAGCCTGAGTAGCTCAAAAATGGACAGTCTGGCTGGAGTGTTAGCCAATTGGGCCAGGATGTCGAAGTTATATGGCTTCTCTAAACCTTTGTTTTGAATATTCTTTAAAGGTTTATCGAAACGAACTTTTTTCTGCTTGTCCTTGTCCGCCGTAGTTGGTCTAGAAGGACCTGCCTCAGGTATGACAGGTTCAGGTTCTGGAAGTTTGGCAGCTGAAGCGTCTGCCGTTGATTCTTCCTGATTTTCTCCATAGTCTTTGTGGTAGGCTTTCCCTGAATAGGTTCCGGTAGCCAAAGCCTCTTCATCTGATGTCGGGGATATTGCCACCATATGGCATGATTTGCGTCTTGAGTTCTTTTTAGACTTTGCCTCAGCAGCTTGAGTCTCTTCCTCAATCTCAGACACCAGATCAGGATGAACCCACATAATCTCACCACGCTGGATAGTTAGAGGTACCACCAAGTCATGGTTTTGACCCCTGGCCAGAGGGAGATTAATAATGTTCATCATTATCCGGGGAATAGGTATAACACCATCCGGGACTTCTTGAGGGGGCAGATCGTCGAATTGGAGAGAGATGGCGGTGACCGTCTTCTCACTGTTACGCAGAGTGATGGCCTTGGCATTGATCATCTCCTGGATTTTTCTTTTTAGTACATAACATGCCTTGGTGGGATGATGTATGTACCTGTGGAAAATACAGTACTTTGGGTTGTTGGTACTGCCGACTTCATTAGGACACTTTACCTCGGGGAGAGTGAGCTTGTCACTTTTGACTAGACAGTCGAATATGCTCGAAATATCATCGTCATCAAAAGAGTATTCTTCTTTTGGCCTAGAAGTCCCAGGATTCGCTTGTGTAGTCCCTGGAGTATGTTGCCTGGACGTGTTGATCGCCAGAGCTTCTTTTCTTTTGGAACCATGCGGATGGTCGCTATTAGAGGATGACCTCTTCCCTCTATCAGAGGTAGAGATCATGATTCCATTGTCACGCGCCTTCCGACTGTTATCTTCAGCGACAACCGCTGAGATGATAAACGAGAGCTAATCATGGAACTGATATGGTCCTGTGAATACCAATATCAGTGGAAGCAGGCTCTTCCTGCAAATGTCCACCAAGGCTGAATCTGGAACTCCAGGAGGCATCTGCAAAGTGGCTTGACAAAAATGTTCGATAAAAGTATGAACATTTTCTTTCTCCTTCTGCTTCACTTCGATGAGTGAGGACATAGACATATCCATCCCTCCTTCATAGAATCGAGCGAAGAACAGAGTCTTAAAATCTTCAAAGGAAGTAATGTAGTTATCCGCAAGACTACGGTACCATTGATAGGCCACTCCAGACAGACAGCCCTTAAATACTCGAGTGAGCAGAGCGTCATTCCCTTACAGCAATACCATCATCATACTGAAGTAGTTCATGTATTAACTTGGTGACGTCTTTCCCTCAATGCCTGTGGTTTATATTTTGGAGGGAAAGGGATCTCGTCCCAGATGGCCGGGTAAGGCTGGTTGATGCCCAACTTCTTGAGCTGATCCTTGTGCTTCAATGTATCAAATTGGGCTTTTAATTCCCGTACTGCTTGCATAGGATCTTCAGCCGGGAAAGGGACCGTAGAGAGGTGAGAGGTCGGTTGTATTGTAACTCCAACAGGAGGCAATACGTTCTCCGGGTTCAAATATGGAGGAGCCGTTGACTATTGATTTAGAGCAGGCTCCTGGCTTGTGTTGGATGGTGGAATATCCACCCCCACACGCAGTTGAGTTAGAGGAACAAATGCTTGAGCTATGGCAGCTGCATGTTGAGTCAGCATCATCTGGTGCATATTCTCCATCATAGAATGCATCTCTTTCAGTGATGTCTCCAATACAGCTATGCGTTGCTCAATACTCCTTGACGGGAAAGCTTCTTCATGTTCGTCTCCGATGGCGTAAACTCCCATTTCTCTGGGTGCCACTGATGGATTGGTATAGACCTCTGTGGAGATTGAGTCTATACTGTCAGTATCACTTTCAGGAAATTGGCGACCCCAGTGTCGGAATCGAAAGAATATGTAGCCGATTGTCGAGACCTTGAACATGTATTCCGAAAGACACCTGCTTCAATATTTCCAAGGAGCCTGTCAAATCTCCTTTGGCTTGGAGTTCTAGAGGGATGACGTCTCAAACTGGACCTTCCTCTAGGAATGTGTGAAGCCATGTTCACTGATTTGAATGTAGGCTCTTCTTCCTGTAAGGGCACAGAGTAGTTCAACTGGTCGAAAACTGACCATTTTGCCTTGGAGTAGCAGTAGTTAACTACAACTTTATGACTATTACAGCAGTGCTCCGTAGGGGATGTAATAGACATATTAGAAGATCCTCTGTCTTTGCGCTTCTGGATTAGGAAATCACGCAAGTCAGGGGAATTAACAGGAGAAGAAGGCTTATTTTGCCTTTTTACATCAGTTAGGGTATGGAGATTGGGAATCATAACTCTTTTCCTGCCATAAGAATACAACAGTTCGGCCATGTGAGTAACATACGCTCCGTCATCCGTCTGAGGAGCGTATGTTCCCGTGAACCGGGTCTTCTTTACGCTGAAGGGCTTGTCCTGACGTAATATGAAGATTTGCACAGGTTGGCGTAAAGCTGAGGAAGTTCTCAACTGACCGTCAACACTCCCCGTAATCTGAAGAGCGGACAGATTCTTCTCTTGATGGCATAAAAGCCGAAAAGTCGGGAAATCCGCCACTTGTTTTCCCTTGCGATGATTGTAGGGACCATCTGCCTCCTTATAGGTGGGAGATAAAGTTTTACGTGTGGGGCGCGTTTGGAATTTCTGAATTGGCGCTGAGGCATTGTCAGAAATTTTGTCTGCCATATCACAGACGGGAGACAGAGTTTTATGTGCGGGACGCGATTTAGACTTCTGGATTCGCACTGAGGCATTTCCCGAAGCTTTGTTTGCCACATCACAAATGGGAGACAGAGTTTTACGCGCGGGGCACGGCTTAGACTTCTGGGTTAGCACTGAGGCATTGCCCGAAGCTTTGTCTGCCACGTCACAGACGGGAGACAGAGTTTTACGCGCGAGACGTGGAGTGGACTTCTGGATTGGCACTAAGGCACTGCCAGAAGCTTTGTCTGCCACGTCACAGATGGGAGACAGAGTTTTACGCGTGAGGCACGGAGTGGACTTCTGGATTGGTACTAAGGTACTACCAGAAGCTTTGTCTGCCACGTCACAGACTGAAGACAAAGTTTTACGTGAGAGGCGCGCAGGTTGCTGTGTCATAACCTGGTTGGTCGGAGAAAGAGAGCCTACAGGAAGGGTAGAGGATGTCCGGGGCATCCACACTTTACGCAACTTCCTGTTATCTTGGACAGAGAGGGAACGAGAGCCACCCCCTGCGCGAAGCAAGTCTTCATAAGCAGATTGGTCGAGTTGGACGACCAGAGTCTTCTTTGTTGATCCGAAGGATACAACATCGTGTTGAGCAATGACTTCCTCGTCAGATGAGAAAGTGATCCCCAGCAGAGTTGCCATCTTATGTTTGATAAGATATACTCTCTGGATATACTCTCTTTTCTTGAAAAGTCCTTAACCAAAATCTTCGGCCCTAAATCTTTGACCTCTAATTCTCCACCCTTTTTTCAAGAAAAATTCGACCCTTGACCTCCGTGGCCTGAGATATCTATTTATAGGGTTTGGTCATTGTCGGCGTAGAAACCGAACAATGGAGAGAGCTGCACCTTTTACGCGGCGGTTATAATAACTGCCACCCACGTATGAATGATCTCCTGAATCGGCGTGTGACACGTGTCCCATTATGAGGTAATACGTATAACTGCTCGTCGAAGATCACGGCATGCAAACCACGTAGGTAACTGCCCCTCGCGTAGAGAAGGTTGGCATAGAAGCCAAATAACTGTCACCTTGGCGTAGAAGCCAAATAGTTATCTTGTAGGCGTAGAAGCCCAATAGCTATCTTGTTGGCGTAAAAGCCAAATAGCTGTCATGTAGGCGTAGAAGCCCAATAGCTGTCTTATTGGCGTAGAAGCCAAGTAGCTGTCATGTAGGCATAGAAGCCAAATAGCTGTCATGTAGGCATAGAAGTCCAATAGCTGTCTTATTGGCGTAGAAGCCAAGTAGCTGCCTTGTTGGCGTAGAAGCCAAATAGCTGTCATGTAGGCGTAGAAGCCCAATAGCTGTCTTGTTAGCGTAGAAGCCAAGTAGCTGCCTTGTTTGCGTAGAAGCCAAATAGCTGTCATGTAGGCGTAGAAGCCCAATAGCTGTCTTGTTGGCGTAGAAGCCAAGCTCTGTGTAAAGCTTGATGCAGCATGGATAGGTGGTCTGCGTAAAGATAGCCAATTATCCTTCTTTGACTGAGGTCTTTGAGCGTAAACTGGGCCAAATAGTCTTGTCACTCACCTTTGCAAATATAGCCTGAGTTGGCGTATTTCGAGGAGATAGCATACATCATACTCCTATAGCTGAAACCAGGTCGATGTATTTCGAGGAGATAGCATACGGCGTACTCCTATAGCTGAAAATAGCCTGATGGCATAATGTGTAGGGATGATGATATGGACGTATTAGCCCTAATTATGGCTCACACAGTCATTAAAAGTAGAACCAAATCTCGTGCATTAAATGCAGAGAACTGCCCCCATCTCGCGCATTAACTGCAGAGACATGCCTCGAGTTCTGTACGAAGAGCAGCTTTTGATGTGGCAGTTGGTTTTGTCTCATCCTGAGCGTAAAAGCTCATGTCTGCTTGTGTATAATAGGCAGCGTATTCCTTGAGTACGTGAACGACGTCTTATATCAAGGATTAGGCACTAAACGACAGTCTGGGGCTCTGTGCAGAATTATTATTACAGCCGTCCTCTTGATCGTCGTGCAGTACTCTTTGTCAGAAGTCAGGTTCACTGCTTCGTCTGACAGGTTCATTCGAGGAATACGAAGAGTTCCTCGTATAACTTCTCGCTGTATTAAAAGCGGATAGGTTTTACGCCGGAGTGGCGATATAGCAACCTTTTTACGCTGAAGCAGTCTGGAAGTGCTGCTTTACGCAGGCGGTTCTGGAGCTATATTTTACGCTGAACGGCGTAGAAGCTCTGTTGTACGCTAGTGGCTCTGAAGTCTTGTTGTACGCCACCCAATGCAGGAGCTCTGCTGTACGCGGCTTCCTGTATGTTGAGGGTTTTACGCGTATAATTCCTCACCGTATTTTTCATGCTTCTACACACACATGTAAGCTTCTCATTGCACCGCTTCTTAACACTAATATTACTAAACACCCCTCAACCGAAACCAAAACCAATAAAAAGAAAGAAACAACAGCGGCAGTAGTTTAGTTTCCTTAAACACTAAGTTTCTCCACCGTCTCTTATTCTCTATATATATCCATGCAATACACCCCAAAACCCTAAACCTCACTTCTTCAAACTTAATACTGTTGTGGACGCTTGCACTATACGAAAATCTTGCTTGGCAAGTATACCTTGCCATAGTACTATTATTTATATTCCATATGATGCATGATTCTGTTTTATTTATATATTTGCATTGGACCTTGTTCATGAGACCACCCCAGTATTAAGGAGCATGATTAGATTCCTTGGCCGTGACACAGTTGTTACACGAGTTGTGAGTCTCATATAGATCTCGGACAACGTGTTGGGTTGGCCACCTGTACGTAAGAGCCATACGTTAGGAATGACTGCTAATAGAAACTTTGTATGCTAGAAAACCTAGTAGTTATTAGAGGTTTATCGTGTCATGAATATGGCATGCTTAGAGCATAGGATGGGGAGAACAATAAGTAAAGCGTTTGGGCTTCTTTTTTACTTTTCTCCTGTACGCTCAGATTCTCTACCGGAGAAACGGGTGATGATGACCCTATATTTTTACTGGTGGTCTCTGCCGTTCAAAAGACGATATGCTTTTAGGCCCCTGATTCTCTGAGAGAATCATGCCAATCCTATTTATTGTCCAGATAGCCCACTTGTTGGAAAGTTATTCTCAAACTGCATTCACTTAGACGGTTAGGCAACCAGTGGATGTTTATATTTCAGTACTTATTGGCATATTTATATGTATCTTATTACGTCCCTCTGAGGACCTGGTCCCTTTCCAGATATGGACGAGCAGGAGTACCCACATGAGTACGGACCTGGACCTGACTCTACGTACCTGACTGAGGAGATCTTACCCTCAGAGTATCTGTGATTTATTGACGATGTTTAGATATTTTTTTACTACTTCAGGATAGTCGTTTTGTAGTAGATTTATTTTCACCCAACTATCAGACTTGATACTCATTTTGGATATTCAGTTATTATTCAGTTATTTATTCCTACTGATTATTTGTGCTATGGATGAGATATAGACTCTGTAAGACTTGTTGTAACAGTATATTACCACTGGTGGATTGAATATTTATATACAACGTACGTACGTATAGGGTTTCCATTTATTGGAGTTCGTATACTTACGGCTGGACGTGTTACGTATTCCTAGTCCTACGTATTTTGGGACTGGGCCATGACATATTTTTGGTGGTGGCCCATGCAGGTCTGAATATATTGTCTTGGTTACATAACTGTGCCAAACAAGCCGGCGTATAGGAATAGAGTATAAGGATCTCATCCATACTTGACTGAAAAACTCATTCTTCCTTCCAACCATCCTATATTTAAGTTTACGCCGAAGATCCTTTACCCTTGTTGGCGTAAAAAAGCCAAATAACTGTCTTGTTGGCGTAAAAAGACAAGCTATGATTGCCTACTTACGCTGCAGGAGATTACCTATTTTTACACTATAGTTATGCCAACTTTACACTGCAGTTACAAACAAATGCTACCCACGATCTACGTATAACACGTTATACAAGTCACACGCGTAAACTTGATAATTTCTGAATAATATATAACCAGCGTAGAATAACTGATTAGGCATAAAATATAAGGATAGGATATGAGTGTATTTGTCACAATCTTAGTTTTTCCAGACATGATCAACTAGAACCAAATCTTGTGCATTAAATGCAGAGATATGCCTCGAGCCCTGTGCAGAAATAGCTTTTTAACAAAGCGTCTGATTTTGTCTTATCTTGAGCATAAAACTCATTCCTGTAGAAAGCGTATTCAGAAGCCTCAGCTTTTTCTTCTTCTTAGAAGCGTAAAAATAACTTGTATTAAATATGTCACTAAACGACAACCTGGGTCTCTGTGCAAAATCATCATCACAACCGTCCTTTCGATCATCATGCAAGTACTTTTGTCAGATGTCAGGTTCACTGATTTGACTGACAAATTTATCCGAGGAAATACAACGTACGACTTTACACAAGGAAATCTTACGCTGTAACGTATGCAAGATTTTAAGTAGCATATTTTTACACAGCATATTTTTACACAGCCAATCTTTTACGCACAGAACTTTTACGCGCAGACTTTTACTTAGACTTTACGCCAGACAACTTGAAACTCTGTGTTACGCAGACAGTTTCGAATCTCTACTTTACGCCAAACTATCTTATCTCTGTTTTATGCAGACAACTCTAAAACCTTACCTTACGCTTCTCTGCTTTACGCGGATATTTCTGAAACCATATTTTATGCCGACAATTTTATATCTCTGTTTGATTCCTGTACATCTTCTAAATATTGTGTACATCACCTGCAGAGAGATGGATATGCAGAAGTGATGTACTATCACCGATGATGACACAACTCCTGGAGTCTTTAATCAGACTCAAGGAGGGACCTCAACGAATCCTAGACTTTCAGGACCAGATGGACAGATTCATAATCCAGTTCTATCTGACTTTCCTGTTCCACCTAATGGGAACCTTCCAGTATCATCGATACCGCAGGATGGCCAGGCTCAACTGTTCCAATTCTTTCAGATGATGTTACAGGAACAGAGACAACAAGCAGCAGAATAGAGACAAGAGTTTCTAGTAGCACTTGAAAGGATGGCTACAAAGACTATTGTACCAGCTCAAGTACTAGCTCCAGTACCCCGAGCTAGAGTTGGCTCAGTAAAGAATTTTATACAAATGGGTTCGAGGCCGTACAAAGGCATTGAGAGCCCAGAAGAAACTACAAATTGGGTCACCCACACTTGGAAGTTATTAGAGGCATCATAACTACCTGCAGAACTATGGATGACAGGTGTAAGGACGCTTCTTGATGGTAATGCTCATCACTAGTAGAAATCCATGGAATGCCAGTTGGGCACATACCAGACTTGGGAGCAGTTCCTGGAGTGCTTTGAAAGAAAGTACTTTACAGACACCGTCAGAGATACATTGTACGATCAGTTTCTCCACCTGGAATAGGGAAACAGAATAGTTGACGAGTATGATGCTGAGTTTAGTCGCCTCAGTAAATATGGCGATGCTCTGATACTAGATGACTTGGCTAAAGCTAAGAGATTTCATCACGGACTGACTCAGGAGCTCCAACATTATACTAGCTCTCAGTCCCGAATCTCTTATGTCGAGTTACTGACAGAAGCCAGATTGCAAGAAACCATCAGCCGAGAAAAAAGAGGACAGCTGAGGACACAACAAGGACCGGTAAGGACACAACAAGGATGACCTATCATACGTTCTTTAGCTCAGCAACAGCAGTACCGACACAGAGCAGGACCGTACCAGATTTCAAAAAAACCCCTATGCAATTTTTGTGGGAGACGCGGGCACATCTCAAGGGACTGTCGGGTCCGTTTGAGACAATGTATGAGATGTGGTTCCAGACATCATATATTGAAAGACTGTCTTATACAACAAGCATCGACACCTCCACCGCCAGCACAGAGGCTAGCACTTCCAGCACCAAAGCCAGCTCAACAGACGATGAGACCAGGAGCACCTCGACCTCCAGCAGCAGGGGGATTTCAGCGAGGACCACCGCTACCTGCACAGGAAGATCAATCACGAGGGCTAGATAGGGACAACCACAGAGGAACGGACAAGCTTTTACAATGGAGGTTGATGACATGAATCAGGAGATTGATGTCATAGCAGGTATCACTCTTGCTTTTACTTTTTCTGCTGTGACATTATTTGATACGGGAGCCATCCACTCATTCATATCATCTAGTTTTATTACCAAACACAATATTGCCTCTACACCTCTACCTAGTTGTATTAGAATTCTTACCGGAGGAGAAGTTGTACCTGTTAGTAGAATTTGTAGATCGTGTCCTATAGTGATACGTGACAGAGAGATGAATGCCCGACTCTTATTCCTTCCTATGCCAACTTTTGATATTGTTCTTGGAATGGACTGACTGAGCAAGTACCATGCTTTTTTCGATTACTTTGGAGGAAGCATTCTTTTGAAAGTAATCGGCCAGCCTGAACTTGAGTTTGCACGAGGATCTACAGAAATCCTTGATGGTATGCAGCTCGCGATGGACGACATTGTTTATCACCCCATAATTTTAGAATTTTATGACATCTTTCCAAAAGAATTACCAGGACTACCCCCAGATAGAGACGTAGAATTTTTGATTGAATTAACACCGGGAGAAGCACCCATAGCATCACATGTTTATAGACTGGCGAAGAAGGAGATGGATGAACTGAAGACACAATTAAAGGAACTAGAAGAGAAATGTTTCATCAGACTAAGTGCATCACCCTAGAGAGCACCAGTATTATTTGTACCAAAGAAGAATGGGTCAGTACGTATGTGCATTGACTATATAGCCTTGAATGTAGTAACAGTAAAGAATAAATATCCACTACCACGTATTGATGACTTATTTGATCAACTTAGTGGATCAAAGGTGTTCTCAAAGATAGATTTGAGATCAGGATATCACCAGGTGAAGGTACAAAAGAAGGACATTCCGAAGACCGCATTCCGGATAAGATATGGACACTACGAGTTCTTGGTCATGCCATTTGGATTAACCAATGCTCCAACCATCTTTATGGACTTAATGAATCGAGTCTTCCATCAGTATTTGGACTAGTTCGTGGTCGTCTTTATCAATAATATACTTATCTATTCAAGGAACCACGAGGAGCACGAGAAGCACGTGCGAATTATTCTAGAAACCTTGAGGAGAGAGCAATTATATGCAAAGCTCAGTAAATATGAGTTCTTCTTGGACAGAGTCATATTTTTTGGACATGTTGTTACAGGAGATGGTATTTCTGTTGATCCATAAAAGATCTCGGCAGTCGAGACATGGCCTATTCCTAAATCAGCAGCAGAGGTGAGGAGTTTCCTTGGACTTGCGGGATATTACCGGCGATTCATGGAGAACTTCTCAAGAATAGCAACACCTATGACTCGGTTAACTTGCAAAGATCAAGAGTTCATATGGACCAACGAGTGTCAAGACGCTTTCGAGGAATTGAAGAAGCGACTAACTTCTGCACCAGTATTAACTATTCTATCAGGATCCGGAGGCTATATAATTTACAGTGACGCATCAGGGAAAGACTTGGGATGCGTGTTGATGCAGCATGACAAGGTAATTGCATATGCATCTAGACAATTACGAGTACATAAGAAGAATTATCCAACTCATGACTTGGAACTTGCAGCCGTTGTATTTGCTCTATAGTTATGGAGACATTACTTATATGGAGAACGAGTAGAAATATATACAGACCACAAAAGCCTCAAGTATGTCTTCACCCAGAAGGAGTTAAATATAAGACAACGTCGATGGCTTGAGTTGATGAAAGATTTCGAGATAGAACTACATTATCACCCAGGTAAGGCTAACATTGTAGCAGACGCGTTAAGCCGGAAACCAGTAGCTTACTTCTTGATAACACAGAAAGAATTATTGAAAGACTTGCAAGGACTTGGCATTGAAGTGATATTACCCAAAGCAGACGGGATACTAGCCAACTTACAAATACAATCATCACTAGTAGAGAGAATCAAGGCAGCACTGCCTACCGACGCCAGATTCAGAAGATTAAAGGAAAGGACAGAGGCCGGAGAGCAGACATTCTGATGTGGTGATCGTCTATATGTTCCTAATGGAGAAATTCGACAAGAGCTAATGGCATAAGCTCATAGTTCGATATATTCTATTCATCCTGGAGGTACCAAGAAGTATCATGATTTACGATAGTACTTTTGGTGGCATAGAATAAAAAGAGAGATAGCTCTCTTTGTAGCTAAATGTTTAATATGTCAGCAAGTAAAGGCAGAGCACCAGAGAACAGTAGGGTTATTACAACCACTTCTGATTCCAGAATGGAAGTAGAAACACATCACTATGGACTTTGTCACGGGTTTCCCAAGAGTCCAAGTGGTAGTGATGCAGTATGGGTAATAGTGGACCGACTCACCAAGTCAGCCCATTTCTTACCATTTAGAGTTGGCCAATCTACAGAAGGTTTGGCTGACTTATATATGAGACAGATCGTGAGATTGCACGATGTACCAGTCATCATTGTATCAGACAGAGATTTGTGCTTTACCTCGCACTTTTGGAAGAGCATGCAAGAGAGTCTGAAGTTTAGTACATCTTATCACCCGCAAACAGATGGGCAGTCAGAACGTACTATTCAGACATTAGAAGATATGTTAAGGGCTTGCATGTTAGACTTTGGAGGATCATGGGAGGACCACCTACATCTTGTGGAGTTTTTTTTACGATAATAGCTATCAAACAAGCATCCAGATGGCTCCGTTTGAAGCCTTGTATGGAAGGAAGTGTAGGTCTCCTGTGTGTTGGAGTGATATAGGAGAACGTCAGATTTTGGGACCAGAGTTAGTGGTCAACACCGTTGAGACAGTTAAGAAGATACAAGGACACTTGCGAGCAGCACAAGACAGGCAAAAATAATAGATAAACCTTCATCGTCGTCCCTTGGAGTTTAAAGAGGACGATCATGTATTCTTAAGGATATCACCTACCAGAGGCACCACCCGATTCGGAGGGCGCGACAAGTTGAGTCCAAGATATATTGGACCATTTAACGTGCTAGAAAGAGTAGGAGAATTAGCCTATCGACTTGCGCTACCACCTTCACTTGAGGGAGTACATAACGTATTCCATGTGTCGTAGTTCAGGCAATATGTGGCAGATAGCCGTTATGTCCTCGACCATTCAGAGATCACCATTGGGCCAAGCTTGTCATATCAAGAGCAACCCGTGGAAATCATTGATCGTAGAGAAAAAGTATTGAGAAATCAGACTATTCCCTTAGTCCGCGTAGCATGGAAGCATGGTGCGCCAGGAGAATCTACTTGGAAATGCGAGGATGACATGCACCAACATTTTCCAAACTTATTTGACCAAGGTATGAAATTACTTTGTTAATTTATACCTTATACCATTCATGACTTTCTACCGTGACTTAGTTTTAATTTCGAGGACGGAATTTTTATAAGTTGGGTAGAATATAAAATTCCTAATTCTGAAAATCATATTTTTATTATTTATTTATTTATTTATTGTAATTATGAGCTAAATAGAGAAAATAGATTTTTGTTAGGAGGTATTTGAGCATCTAGGGGATTTATGGAGCCATTATAAATTTTTTCTAATTTATTTTATGTAAGAGACCCTTTGGACAGTTGCTAGCTCAACCATATGATTCTTAAAATTTCCTGTAAATAGAGGTATATATATAAATAATTCCTATTGGATCTTTACCCAAAATTGGTAAACTCTTAGCTTACCCTACCCGCTTGAACCCGAACCCATTAGGGAAGAAAATATCAAACAGCAGTAGTAGCAAAGCCCACTTTGCTTTTTCTTTCTCCGCGCGTAAAGAAGAGAAATATCAGCAACAACCCCACTGCTTAAATATTTTCTTCGCAAGTAAAGTAAAACAACCCCGCGTATACTTCTCTATCACCCGCGCATAAAACTCCTCAGCAGCAGCAGTTCATCCCGCGTATACTTTTCTATCACCCGCGCGTAAAACTCCTCAGCAGCAGTAGTTAACCCCGCGTAAACTCTTCCTTTCACCACGCGTAAAACCTAAACTACAACCCATTGAGAGAAGAAAATATCGACAGCAGAAGCAAAAAACCCATTTTACTTTGCTTTGCTTTCCCACACGTGTAAGCTTCTTATTGCACCGCTTCTTAACACTAATATTACTAAACACCCCTCAACCAAAATCAAAACCAATAAAAAGAAAGAAACAGCAGCGGCAGTAGTTTAGTTTCCTTAAATACTAAGTTTCTCCACCGCCTCTTATTCTCTATATATATCCATGCAATACACCCCAAAACCCTAAATCTCACTTCTTCAAACTTAATACTGTTGTTGATGCTTGTACTATACGAAAACCTTGCTCGGCAAGTATACCTTGCTATAGTACTATTATTTACATTTTATATGATGCATGATTCTATTTTATTTATGTATTTACATTAGACCTTGTTCATGAGACCATCCCAGTATTAAGGAGCATGATTAGATTCCTTGGCCGTGACACAGTTGTTACACGAGTTGTGAGTTTCATATAGATCTCGGACTACGTATTGGGTTGGCCACCTATACGTAAGAGCCGTGCGTTAGGAATGACTGCTAATAGAAACTTTGTATGCTAGTAAACCTGGCAGTTATTAGAGGTTTATCGTGTCATGAATATGGCATGCTTAGGGCATGGGATGGGGAGAACAATAAGTAAAGCATTTGGGCTCCTTTGCACTTTTCTCCTGTACGCCCGGATTCTCCACTGGAGAAATGGGTGATGATGACCCTATATTTTTACTGGCGGCCTCTGCCGTTCAAAAGACAACATACTTTTAGGCCCCTGATTCTTCGAGAGAATCATGCCAATCCCATTTACTGGCCAGATAGCCCACTTGTTGGAAAGTTGTTCTCAAACTGTATTCACTTAGACGGTTAGGCGACCAGTGGATGTTTATATTTCAGTACTTATTGGCATATTTATATGTATCTTGTTATGTCCCTTTGAGGACCTGGTCCCTTTTCAGATATGGACGAGCAGGAGTACCCACAGGAGTACGGACCTGGACCTGACTCTACGTATCTGACTAAGGATATTTTATCCTCAGAGTATCTGTGATTTATTGACGATGTTTAGAGATTTTGTTACCACTTCAGGATAGTCATTTTATAGTGGATTTGTTTCCACCAAACTATCAGACTTGATACTCATTTTGGATATTCAGTTATTATTCAGCTATTTATTCCTACTGATTATTTGTGCTATGGATGAGATATAGACTCTGTGAGACTTGTTGTGATAGTATATTACCACTGGTGGATTGAATATTCATATACAACGTACGTACGTATAGGGTTTCCATTTATTGGAGTTCGTATTCATACGGCTGGACGTGTTACGTATTCCTACTCCTACGTATTTTGGGACTGGGGTGTGACATGTTTTTGGTGGTGGCCCATACAGGTCTGAATATATTGTCTTGGTTATGTAACTGTGCCAAACAAGCCTGCATATAGGAATAGAGTATAAGGATCTTATCCATACTTGACTGAAAAACTCATTCTTCCTTCCAACCATCCTATATTTAAATTTACGCCGAAGACCCTTTACTCTTGTTGGCGTAAAAAAGCCAAATGACTGTCTTATTGGCGTAAAAAGCCAAGCTATGATTGCCTACTTACGCTGCAGGAGATTACCTATTTTTATGCTATAGTTATGCCAACTTTATACTACATTTACAAACAAACGCTACCCATAATCTGCGTATAACACGTTATACAAGTCACACGCGTAAACTTGATAATTCTTGAATAATAGATAACCAGCGTAGAATAACTAATTAGGCGTAAAATATAAGGATAGGATGTGAGAGTATTTATCACGATCTTAGTTTTTCCAGACATGATCAACTAGAACCAAATCTCGTGCATTAAATACAGAGATATGCCTCGAGCCCTGTGCAGAAACAGCTTTTTGACAAAGCGTCTAATTTTGTCTTATCTTGAGCGTAAAACTCATTCATGTAGAAAGCGTATTCAGAAGCCTCAACTTTTTCTTTCTCTTGGAAGCATAAAAATGACTTGTATTAAATATGTCACTAAACGATAACCTGGGTCTCTGTGCAAAATTATCATCACAACCGTCCTTTCGATCATCGTGCAAGTACTTTTGTCAGATGTCAGGTTCACTGATTTGACTGACAAATTTATTCGAGAAAATACAACGTACGACTTTACGCAAGGAAACTTTACGCTGCAACGTATGCAAGATTTTAAGCAGCATATTTTTACACAGCATATTTTTACACAGCCGATCTTTTACGCACAGAACTTTTACGCGCAGACTTTTACGTAGACTTAACTCCAGACAGCTTGAAACTCTGTGTTACGCAGACAGTTTTGAATCTCTACTTTATGCCGAACTATCTTATCTCTGTTTTACGCAGACAACTCTAAAATCTTACCTTACACTTCTCTGCTTTACGCAGATATTTCTAAAATCATGTTTTACGCTGACAATTTTATATCTCTGTTTGATTCCTGTACTTCTTCTAAACGTTGTGTACATCACCTGCAGAGAGATGAATATGCAGAAGGGATGTACTGTCACCGATGATGACAACTCCTGGAGTCAATAATCAGACTCAAGGAGGGACCTCAACGAATCCTAGACTTTCAGGACCAGATGGACAGATTCACAATCCAGTTCCATCTGACTTTCCTGTTCCACCTAATAGGAACCTTCCAGTATCATCGACACCGCAGGATGGCCAGGCTCAATTATTCCAATTCTTTCAGATGATGTTACAGGAACAGAGACAGCAAGCAGCAGAACATAGACAAGAGTTCCTAGTAGCACTTGAAAGGATGGCTGCAAAGACTACTGTACCAGCTCAAGCACTAACTCCAGTAGCACTTTCAGGACCAGATGGAGATACTAGGGCATGACATTTTGGTATCTGAGCCCATCTTTACATCCTTGGAATTTTTATCAATTATCTCAGTTTTGAACTTGTGTATTAAAAAAGTTATAGACGCTCTCTCTCGATGTTCGATGAATGTTCCATACAATAAGTCTAAATATTTTTGAAAAGTGCATGTGAATGATACGATTGCTTGAACGAGATTATGATGCGAGGGCCTTTGTGCCAACCTGTGTCAGACATAATGGGAATAGACTCGTGTTAAAATTAGCAAGTTATACAAGAACACCAAGCAGGTTATTGTGCGAGATAGATTATCGTTCGGATAGTTGCCTACACACACATCCTTTTTGGCCAAGTTGTGTTGAGTATTATGCGCCAAGACCCTTTGTGCTAGTGAGTTACAGTAAGATTTGGGTATCGTTCGGATAAGAGTAAAGTCAAACCTAGAATGGATATCGGTAGAGACATTATCGGAGTACTGCTAAGGTAAATAATGGGTATCGGGTTGGATCTTGAGATAAGGTTTGGACGGTTATTCGTAGAGATAAGTTATGAGTCAAAACATAGTTTGTATGGAGGACTATGGATAGAGGTGCATACGAGCCTAAGATCGTTAAGGCGGCACATAGGGATCGTGCTGGAGTTATAAGGAACAAATTGGATATACGAGTGAAGGATGCGAACGCGATTCAGGAGTTAATAAGATGACTCAATTCCTGAGTGGTGTATACGATAGTCACATGTTCGAATATGCGAATTAAGGATATAATGAGTTATAAAGATTCATAGAGTATAGCTCAAACCCTGAGAGGTGTATTGGTCGGCTTAGAAATATTCGAACAAATCATATATTTTAGAGTATTAAACAAGTCTAGCAGCAAGTGACGAGATTATGTAAAAGCCTTAGTATAAATAAATGATGCCTAGAAAGTAAGCGAACTCGAAGGAAGCATGAAAGATTTGATAGAACGAGTTAGAATGAGTTAAACAAGGGATAAGGCTTACATCGAATAGGAATTTAGGGTAATTGGAATTGATATCATGGTCGAAAAAACTTGGTGGATCGTACAAGCAATTTTGAATTGAATCAAACAAATTAAAACTTGAGTTAGATGGAATAATCGAGGATGCGATCGGAGTTAGTGCAATTGGAACAATGGCACAAACGAATGATAGCGCATACAGAAAATTTGGGTTTGAGTAGAATATTGCTCGATAGAGTTCGGTTTGAGTATGGATGCTATGGTTTCAAATTTGGGAGACTTGATATAGTATCGATAGTTGAAAGATAGCATGGACTGACTCAAGTTAGCAAAATTATGGTTCAAAGATTGAGTTAGACAATAACGGATTTAATCTTGAATTTAAACGAACGATCTTGAATCGAGTTCAAAGGGTAACACTCGACAAAAGGCCTAGACGAGATCGATTATTCCGTGGGAGTGCTAGCGTGGTAATTTTACATCCAGCGGGGATGATCGAACTCACAGGAACATATTCGACGATGTTATAAATGAACTCGATAAAATAGAACGTATCGAAAGTGAATAGATGGGTTTGAGATTTGAACTTAGTTGTTTGAGGAAAGCTAGAAGAAGACTATAAAATGATCAAAATGGTAACATTAAAGTTTGACGATTGGGCTAGACAAATTTTGATTACGACAAGAACGATTGTTAGATGAACATGACTTGATGGATCAATGAACAACTTGGGATAAACAAAGAGTGACGATAAGGTTTTTGTTCATTCGATGATAACCATAACGTTTGACCTTCTTATTTTGTGCGAGTGAAACTCCTTACTCTCACATACTCACGCCCAGATTAGGACAATTATCCCATGGGAGCTTTGGCGTGGTGATCTCACGTCCGACGGGGATGATTGAACTTGCGGGAGACCGAACATGATAATTGAAGGATCATTTTGACTTGTGGTTTGACACGATAAGATAATTTTTAGAATACAAGTGAATCAAAGGTATTTTGGGGATGAGTTAGTCTAAGAACATGAAGCAGGACGCTCGATGGTTTAGGGAACGGATACGTGAATTATGTTGTATGACTTTGAGATTATGATTGAGTTCGAAGAGATTGAAATTGAATCATGACTTGGTGGTCTAGACTTAGAAAAGATTAGATATATGGATCCTACCAGGTGTTTAAAGAGACAGACTATGCAAATCATTAGGTTGGATATGCGACGTGGACATATCGTGGGTTCGGTTGAACGAACGTGTTAATGTGATAGGATGATCTATGCTCGATGTTTAGAAATTTGAGTAAAATGAGCTTGGCTAGAATATCCCGTGCGAAAGAACAATAGTTTAACCTTATGATATTTGGGGCGAGCTTCGTGCAATACGATTGCACGGTGAGTCGCAAACTCAAACTGTATATATGACCTTGTGAGCTGACCTAGTGGCTAAGCAGATGACCCTATGCCTTGAGTTGAATTGGAGTGGCTGACTTCAGAGTATCGTTCAGGAAAATGATAGAACTGGGATAACGAGACATATAGTTAGGACTTGAAACTGAGAGTGTATACTAGCCACGTTGGCGTTGAACGGAATGGGAGATAGGACTTGGGTGATAATGATTTGGTTGGATAGGTTATGCGACGGTAAGGAATAAGACAATATTAGAGAATTATCGGAAAAAACTCTTATGATTTGAAATTGGTCATATCCGAGATAAGTTGGCACAGTGATTTAAATCGTTTCTTGGAAGAGGTGCGTTGCTGGTAATAAAAAATTTGAATTTGGGTGAGATTGGAGTAAACGATAACTAAAACGAACCAGAGTTCGGTTAATCGTGTAGTGAAATGATCGACGATTCGAAAGATTTTTATGAGTAGATTGTCCGACTTAGCTGTCACTAAGCTTTGTTGAATATACATATTTGGTGGACGCCTTGAATATGGGTACGATCCAAACTTAGCGATATGTATAACTCGAATGCAGCTGCAAATAAAAATATTCGAATTCGTAAACGAGTATGACAACTAAATTAAGTTAGCCTCAATCTAGACTTTCATAAAGAAAAGATTGTAATGTTCCCCGTGTGATCAAGATAGTTCTGTGCTAAGGCGCAGTAAGAGACTGAGTTTGGAAATGCAATAGTTGAATGAAAGAATCATTCGATAAAAATGATTAAGCAATCATGCAAAGAGAACGAGTAAACAAATAGGAAGTTAAGTTTGATTGGACCAAAGATGCGAAGGATTAGAACGTACCCCAAGTGGGCAATTTAGCTCTACGTTAAGGGACAATAAAGACAAAGTCAAAAAACATAGGCAATTTATTGCGATGACCTTGGCTGACAGTAGATTTACCTAGCGAGATTTAACGGTGACTCAGAGAGATATTGATGCAAACGAGATTAAAAAATTAGCTGAGATTCAAGCTTTTTGGTTTAGGCATAATGATGGGTTTCGATAGGCAACGTCAAATAATCGGTCGGATGCGTTGGGTTCATATGGATAGAATATAACTGTTAGGCAAGTCCATCCAAAGTCTGAGTTTTTTAGTTCCCATTGAGTTATAGAATAGCCCATGTTTGAGTAATACAGCCCTGCACCAGGCACAGTATATTTTGAGTCAGGAGTGCAACGATTAAGTTGAGTATAGTTTGATAGTATTGAACGATAGAGTCGTTCGATGAGAATTGGCTAAACATGTGCGTAACGCATGGTGAGAAAATAAATGAATATAGTATTAAAATAGTCCTTGGAAGTTAGACAAGATGTATAGAGTTTGGTTTAGAAGTTGTGCGATAATACGAGTACCGCTAAGGAAGTCTCGAGGACGAGACTTGTTCTGAGTAGTTTATAATATAAGGACCCGCTCCGCTCAACCCGGAGGGCCGATTCAAACGACATAAGTGCAACGGCCTGACCTGCCTTGCTCAGCGAGAAGACTCGTTCGATGCAAAGGCATTCCAAACTTGGATCTTCAAATGGAGTTCAGACTTAGACTTTTCAGAGGCACACTCGGAGTCTCGCTTGACCGATGCGATTCATCGCTAAGGTGGGTGGCCCTAGTGAACCTGTCCCTACTTAGCTGCACACTTAAGAAAATGAATGATACATGCTAGTTTTTAGGCTTATAACTTTTGCATGTTAATAATAAAGAGATGAACGCACATAGCTAAGTTGATAACCCCGCCTTATCATTTTATAGAACATGGAGATCTTACTTGCTATTTGCGTACTCGAGCTTATTAAATCAAAATATAGTAGCTTCTTATATATACCACAAAAGTAGTTTGAGTTCATACTGAGGCACCACACCATACGAAATATGACACGGGATAGAGTATAATCATATTTTATACATAGACGAGGAAGACTATTAAGTAGTCATTCCGAGTCAGGAGAAGTAAAGAAAAAAAAGTACTTGGGATATCCAGATCACCGAGGCAATATCTAATTAGGGAGCTGCATAAAGAAGAAAGATCCGAGTGTAGCCCTCGGCAAGATTGAATTGAGTTATTTCTCGGCTAGGATTGGAAGTGGGGGAGTAGTTGCATGGTCACGAACAACTGGTTGCGCACCAGGTAAAGATGAGTCCTCGACACGATTGCTGAGGCATCCGAATTGTGTCGGCCCAGGAGGACAATGCCAGTGTAGTCCTGGTAATATGCTAGCTGAACACTAACGGGCGAGTATGGGAAATCCAACAAGGCTAGCTACCGACCTGGATGGTCGCCGACTCGTCGGATGGTTCATAACGCCCAGCAAGGCTAGCAACCTAGCTGGAAAGACAGCCGTTCCATCCTAGATCATGTTCAATATGGCTATCAGAGCCAGTGACTTTCATATAGATAAGTCATGCTTGCATAACGGCTATTCGTATTCAGAAGAGGAGTAACGTGGAGGAGTATAATTACACGGCACTTGCATATTTTTTATGGATGTACGGTAACAAACATAGTTCGAGTAGAATGGGTCTGAGGCAGAGACACAAACATAACACTTGGATTTCATAGATGTTCTTTGTTATTCAGTATATCATTATTCATATTGCTGCATATGACAGGAAAGGCTGAATGGTAATAAACGGTAAGACAAACTCAGTTATTCATTATTATGACACTCTTGAGTAGACACGGATATTACTTTTATTATATTGTCATGTAACTGACCCTAAGGCAAAAGACTAGAAAGATAACATAATCAGTCGGTGCACATAACTAATAAACATGCTTGTTTTGTGGCGTGGGGGAGATGCTTTCCCACCAGTGCATTCAATGTACCGATACCCAACCAGATTGCATGCAGGGTGCAGGGGGAACTCGTACGGATCCGAAGATCGCTTAACGCAATGAGGTGCTGGACCGCACTTGGCATCTTGGAGCGTAGCGTGCAGACATGGAGCTCACATATATGAGACATAATATATGGAAACATCATCATCCAGATTATTTGAATCAGTTCTAATCCTAAGGGCATATTCATTGTAAAGAGAGAGAGAGCATGAGCGATTTGTAATCTCGGCCTAGCGCCGCTTGTAATCTTTACCTCATATCAATAAAGAGCTTATTTTAGATTCAGTACTTGTGTTTATTCTATGATTTTGCTATGGCGACTCTGCGAACTAGTTATCAACGACTGTTTTGATATTTGTCTCGCGCGGGTGTAACTCCAGGCTCATGCGGCATATGGTCCCGATGGAAACGATCGTCCTGCGGGAGCGCTGGCACGGTGATTCACGCCCAACGGGGACGGCCGATTCCTTTGGAAGATCGGGGCATGACAGACATCAGCTCGACAATATCAGCTGAGGTACTAACAGCAACAGAGCCAGTCAGCATAAATAGGCTGTACATATTGTGGTAAGGGAGTCCATAAAAGGAGTGATTGTAGGGCAACAAATAGGTTCTGCCTAAGATGTGGTAGCCCCGATCATAGAATTACTACATGCCCATTAATGCAGAGGTCAGGGGGACCAGCACCCCAGTTTTTTGTATTGTTAGCACCAAGAGCAATGCAATACGGAGAGCAAGCATTGACGGTAATACCGTTATCTCAGCGACCGTTACCGACACATGCTCAGATGTATAGGCAACATCAATATCAACATCAGCACCAACAACAGCAATGATAGCAGAGACCTTGACAATGCCACCAGGGAAGGCAACAACAATAAGCTCGACAAGGCCAAGGGCAGGCATTCACCTTGTCTCTAGAGGAGGCTTTGGCATCAGGTGATGTGGTGGAAGGTAATATTTCTGTCGTATCTTTTTTTGCTATAACATTAATTGATTCAAGAGCTTCACATTCATTTATATCTGCATAATTTATGACAAGTATTGGATTAGAGTTTGAGACGTTGTCAGAGAGGCTAAATATACTCACCGGTAAAGGGCTTGTAGAAGTTAGTAGGGTATGCCTAGATGTCCAATCTTAGTTTGTGACCACCTATTACCTGCGAAGTTAATTGAGTTCCCTATGGGTAACTTTGACGTTATCTTAGGCATGGACTTGCTGAGAGACAGTCATGCTACGATAGATTATCATAGGGCTAGAGTATTATTTTGTATTCCTGGTTTGGAAGTGTTTACGCTCGTGAGGTCTACGAGAGGCCAGTACGAAGAAGGATTCACAATGGTAGCAATGGAAGGAGAACTGATACCCAAGATAGTTGACGAATTCATAGATATCTTTCCCGAAGAACTTCCAAGATTGCCTTTGATTTGAGAGGTAGAGTCCAGTATAGAGTTTGTAATGACCCGTTCTACTTAAGCGGAGAGCCGATTCAAACAGCGCAAGTGCGATGACCTGACCCACTTTGCTCAGGGAGAAGACTTGCTTGAGGCAAAGCATTTCAGACTTTGCCCATCAGGAGATCAGACTTAGACTTTCAAAGGCATACTCAGAGTATCGCTCGACTGAGGCAAATCATCGCCAAGGTGGATGGCTACGATGAACCTGTCTTTGCTTAGCCTACATACCATAAAACATAAATGATACATGCTAGTCGCTAGGTGAATCACTCTTGCATGCTAATAAATAATATAATGCACCTAGCTAAGGGAGTAATTCCATCTTGTATTGCTTGTATAGAACATAGAAATAAAGCTTGGATTATTGATGGTTCCTCATACTGCCCTTTAGACTGTGCTAGTATAATGGATGATGTTTCTAGTAGAGCATGTTGCACATTTTTTATTATTATGCTTATGTTTTATACTGATGCAATAGTTGCCTGCTTTATGTGCTAACTAGTATTCGTTCGTCTCATTTCAATGCTCCTATAGAATTATTCCATGAATCGATGCACTTTGCTTAAGTATGGTTCACTCACTTGAGGCAGAAAGACTATCAAAATAGTAATTTTTGAGTCAAGTAATGGAAACATGAAAACGCTCGCCAGGGTAATTTTTTGTACCGAAAATCGTATAATGCAAGATTGAAAAGATAAAGAAGTATTAAGCAAGATTGAAAATAATTTAGATTATAGACGGGTATGTCGGGGACGTGTAGCGGGGCTCACTACCCGTGCTGCATGCAGCATCGCCAATCCAGTCGATAATTCAAGGATCGCTCGGGATGACTTGTAGCGGGTAATGGCCTACCGCGTCAACAACTATCGCCGTTGCACAGCTAAAGAAAAGATAAAAAGAAAGAAAAGATAAAGATAAAGATAAAGAAAAGAATCATAAATGGTTACGGACAACTCGTGCACGAGGTATGTAGATTCCTTGGACGATCAACGGGGCACCGGGATCGTACCAGCCTAGGAGAAATCATAGGGTATTTGCGCGACCCAACAACTATAGGATGCTCTACCGGGTTAGGGTGACACAAATATCGGTAGAGGGCCTAGGGTATGGCATCGTACACTTGGTATACCCATCTATCTCAACGGAAGTCTCAGTTCTGAAAGAGACTAGTCCTAAATGGCTATGTCAGTGACCTTCATATAGATTAAGTTGGCTCGGTTGCGGCAATCCACGTGCAAGTTATTGTATTGAATAAGAAATCCGAAACATATGTGAAATATGAGTATAACACCTATGTACAATCTTTGTATAAGATATCTGAGTAATATGAGTATAACATTCACATGGGTATTCGAGTAACATCATCCGCC
Organism: Iris macrosiphon; assembly: GCA_036927795.1. NCBI lineage: Eukaryota > Viridiplantae > Streptophyta > Magnoliopsida > Asparagales > Iridaceae > Iris > Iris macrosiphon. Next base: position 97,401,306 of record JAYESA010000016.1, on the reverse strand, counting down.
TCAGTCAGAACACACACGTAACATTCGTGCTTGCTTATGCGATCTTTGATTTTATTATAAATATTCGTGCTTGGTTTAACTTAGTTTTATCCTTATTTAGGGAAGGACGAATGGTAAGTTGATAAGTTTTACCGTGTTTCTTTTATATCGTATGGCGCACTGCTACACGAGTTAGGCTTTATATCTTTTTCATAAAACTGATCCTAAGGCAAGATTAGAAAGATAACTTAATAGATGGTGCACAGAACTAATTTAACGTATTTGGATTTATCGGGCGGGCGAGAAGACTCTCCACCAGTGCATTCATGTAATGATAACCCACCAGATTGATTACAGGGTGCGGGAGAACCTCATTCGGTGTGGAGTATCCTCTCGTGCGTACTAAGACCTAGAGTTCACTCTGGAGCCTTGGAGTGTTACGTCCAGAGCTGAAGCACATATCTAGAATATAATATTGGAACATCGCCTATGTATTATCTCAAGTTATAAGCCGCTTGGCATGCCTTTATTGTTTGAGAGAGAGAGAGATAGCTTGAGCGACTTGTAATCTCGTCCTAGCGCCGCTTGTAATAATTCTTTATTAGCAATAAAGATCTTGTTATTGTTTCATACTTGTGTTCATTCAATACTTTCGCTATAATGACCCTGTTTACTTGTTACCAATCGCCTGTTCGGTTCTTATTTTGCTGCATTCAGACTATCTGTGTGACTCTGTGGATTAGCTATTTTATCGCCTGTTTGAATCATGGCCTTGTGCGGGCACATCTTGCGCTCGTGCGGTATCACGTCCTGATGGGAATGATCATCCTGCGAAAGCGCTGGCACGGTAATTCACGCCTAGCGGGGACAACCAATCCTACGAGAAATCAGAGCATGATATATTGGTATCAGAGCACGACTTTACGTCCTTGGACTTCTTATCGATTCTCTCAGTTTTGAAAGATCGTTCGTGGGTTATGTTACAGACGCTCTCTCTTAATGTTCCAACGGGATATTCCATTCAACGAGTCTAATTTTTTTTTTAAAGTGCATGTGAATGATATGATTTGCTTAAACAAGATTGTAATACAAAGACCCTTGTGCCTACCTGTGTTAGACTTGGTGGGAATAGACTCGTGCTAGAATTGGCAAGTTATGTATGAACTCGAATACCTTTACATAAATACCAAGCTGGTTAGTGGGCGAGATAGAATATCGTTCGAACGGTTAGCTATGCACACAGCCTTTTGGCTAAATTATGTTGAATATTACGAGCCAAGACCCTTGGTGCTAGTGTGTTGCAAGCGAGATTTGGGATATCTTTCAGATAAGATAAGTCAGACTTGAAATAGCTATCGATAGAAACATTATCAGATTATCTCTAAGGCAAATCTAGGGAGTCGTGCCTGGGTTTCATGATATAGTTCGAATAGATACTTGAGTCAATAAGTTACGACTTAATAGTTGTGTGAATGAGTATCGATAGAGGTATATAAGATATCAAGATTCTCAAGGCAATGCATAGGTATCTTCTTAAGTAAGGAACGAGTTGGATGGATTGATGTGAACACAGTTGAGAATCTATTTGGATGACTCGATTCCTGAGTGGTGTATGCGATAAGTCAAGAACGAATAAGCGATTCGAAGATTCGTAGAGTATAGCTTGAACCCTGAGTGGTGTATTGATCATCTTAGAAATATTCGAGTGAATCCAGGATTTTGGGATAGCAAATGAGTTTAGCTACAAATACCATGATTGTGCGAAGCCTTAGTATAAGTGATACCTAGCAAGTAAGCAAATTCGAAGGAATCCCGTAAAATTTTAATCGATCAAGTTTGAATACGTTGAGCAAGTGATAAGGCTTATATCAGAAAAGAATTCAAAGAGTTGGAATCAATATCTTGGTCGACAGAACTTAGAAGATCGTACGAGCAATTTTAAATAGAATCAAACGAATTAAAACTTGAGTTTAAGATAGAAAAAAATTAGATACGATCGGAGTTAGTACAATTAGAATAATTTGGATTTAGTAGGATATCACTCGCTAGAATTTAGCTTGAGTACGAATATTATGGTTTTAAATTTGGATGACTTGATACGATATCGACAAGTTAGAAGATAGCACAAATTGATACAAGTTAAAAAAATTGCGTGGTTCAATGATTGAGATTGGCGATAACGGACTTAATCTTAAATTTGGACGAACAATCTTGCATTGAGTTCAATGGATATCACTCGACATCAAGCCCAGATGAGAATAATTTTCCTGCGGGAGCGCTGGCATGGTAATTTTACGTCTAGTGGGGATGATCAAACTCACGGGAACATGTTTGATAATTATTCAGACGAACTTGATGAATTAGAACGTAAAGAAGGTGGATAGACTTTGGCTTAAGGATTTGAACATAGTTGTTTGAAAAATGCTAGAAGTAGATTACGGATTGATCGAATGGTAATATTGAAGTTGGACAAATTATGATCATGGCATGAATGGTTATTAGATGAGCATGACTTGATAGATCAATGTATAACTTGGATGGAACATAGTATAATGATAAGGTGTCTGTTTGTTTGATGATAACCATGACGTTGACGTTCTTGTCTTGTGCGAGCGCAACTCCTTGCTCCCACATGCGTCACATCGAGATTATGACGATTATCCCGTGGGAGCGTTGGTGTGGTAATTTTACGTCAAACGGGGATGATTGAACTTGTGGAAGACCGGAGCGTGACAATTGAAGAATCATTTTGACTTGTGGTTCGACACGATAAGACAAATTTCAGAATACAAGTGAATCAGAAGTATTTTAAGGATAAGTTAGTCTAGAAAATAAAGTAAGACACGCTTAATCATGTTGGACAACTTAGAGTTATGATTGAGATCGGAGATTTAGAATTGAATCATGACTTGGTGGTCTAGACTTAAAATGATTGGATATGTGGATTCTATCAAAACATAGTCAGGGAGACAGATTATGCGAATCATTAGGTTTGACATGCGACGTGGATATATCGGTGATTCGATTGATCGAACGTGTCTTAGGAACGGTTTTGCTAAACGGACTCGGACCCTGTGCTAAACGAACGTATTATTGTGAGTAAGATAATCTGTGCTCGATGGTTAGAAATCTGAGTGAAATAAGCTTGGGTAGAATATTTCGTATAAAAGAATAATGGTTTAACCTTAGGTATTGGGGCAAGCATCGTGTGACAAATTTATACGATGAGTTATGAGCATGAACTGTACCTATGACCTTGTTAGCTGACCTAGTAATTAGGCAGATAACCTTATGCTGAGTGAAAGAACTTGTGTGACCGACTTTAGAGTATTGCTTAAGTAAATCCATAGAACTGGGGCAGCAAGACTTAGAGTTAGACTTGGAACGGTAAGTGTATGCTATGTTTGACCTGAATGGAAGGGACGGTAGGACCTGTACGCTAGTCAGTCGATCGTATCGATCGTGCTTGACGATTATCTAATGGTTGATTTTTTTCAGTTGGATTGGAAATGAAATTGATTTTGACTGATCATGGTATCACTGTGATTCATAAGACGAGAACCTTTAAGATTTTCGCAAGTAGCTTATCCAATTTCACTATTGTTAAGTTTGGTTGAATGCATATGTTTGAGGGACATCTTGAACGTGTGCATGATCCAAGGCGCAGTGATATGTTGAACTAAGTGCAAAGACTTTGCTATCGCTAAGTTGGCTCACAAGCATATATTTGGGGGATAATTTGAATATGTACACGATCCAGACTCGCGATATGCTGATCTCGAATGCTAGTACAAGTGAATATATGAGATTCGCATGGACGAGTACAATAATTTGGATAAGATAGCCTCAGCCCAAGATCATTGTACACACGTAGATTACAACGTGACCTGTGTTAAGTGATATATGTTTAGCGCTAAGGCGCACTAGAGACAGAGTCAAAATCTTGAACTGAATGATAGAGTCATTCATTGAAATAGACCCAACACACATGTGACACAGAATGAGAAACGAGTAGGAAGTTGTGTTCGAACAGATCTAGTTATACAAAATGATATGCTTGAGATAAATTCGATAGTGTGCAATACATCAGTTTGTGCTCAGGAAGTCTCGAGGATGAGACTTATTCTGAGTGATGTATAATATAATTGTCATGCCCCAGTCCCAAAATACCGAGGGACTAGCCACTTGGCAATGGCTAGCAGCACACACCAATGGACAAACCCAATTTAATGGACCCATTAGGATGTACTTAAGCTGTAAACAACAATAAATAGGTCTACGATACAAGTCACAGTCTAATTCTAATCTCATCCACAGAAGGTAATCACAGATCAAATGCCAGAATAATCGAAATAGAATATAATCTAACAAGTCCCAATAAAAAGTGTCTCGGGAAACAACCCGAGAATAAGTTTGATACATCAATTCAATAGATAGGAAATAATTTAATAGACAGGAAATAAAGTAACTATAAATAGAAATAACTGAGTATATAAAGCCAATACTCAGGAGAAATCCTCTGGCACAACCTCGTCCTTGGGTTCTGGTACTGCTCCAATGTATGCTCCTGTCTCGTATACCTCGAGATAGATCTCCTCGGCTATACCTGGGGACACAATCCGGATCCAGGTCCTCAGGGGACATAGCATGGTACAAGAATAACTCAAGACAAAATAAATGCAGTGCAATAATAAATGAATCAATAGGGTAAACTATGTAATCAGCTATGTGAGATGCAAGTGAGAGCATTAATCATACTCAGGCTGAGACTACTATAGGATCTGTGTCGGGGAAACCCATAGCAGCATTTCTCGAAGGGCCAGTACATGTGCCAAAGCTCTGTGTCAGAGTCTAAGGTACCTCCAGATAACTATATATATATATATATATATATATATATATATATATATATATAATATAATCAACCTTTCATATGGTAAGTCTCTCCCTACCCAATGTAATCATACGTCTCATGTCCACGATGTCTCATGTCCATGTCAAGCAAGATCATGACCTCTAACTGATGCAGCGAGTCATAATGATAGCTAAGCATATACAATAAAGTCCATATAATGCATCTTGTACCCTATACAGAATTACCATGAATAACTCAGGAAGGTTCTATTATATGAATAGTGTCAAGTGTCCTGAGGTATGACGTACTTGATAATGCAAGTACGAAGATATATATAGTGTCGCGATATCAATCTCTAGTGACGTTACACGACTCCGCGTACGGCGTCGACACCCGAATGTTATTCAGACGCTAAGCAATGTCACATGATCCTAGGTTGAACATTTATATCAAGAGTATATATATATGTACAAAGACTTAAACAAATACTGTAACAGAAATTACTGCGAGTTGGCAATGTACACTTGCCTGGTGTTTGGTTTCCAACTATGGCTCTGATATTCGTAAAATCTTCAGGAACGTCTCTGGATACTGAAACAAACATTACCATCATGCTCAGAAGATATCAAATAGCTAGAATTGCCTGTCCATAAGTCCAATTTGGACACAGGGACAAAATTGACCATTTCTGGTCAAAGTGGGGTCCACATGTGGCCTATTTCGCACCGAAAAATGTGCCAGAGATAATATTCTCCAAATTCCTCAAACTTAGTGTCTACAAGTCCAGAACGATGATATGAACTCAACGAAATATCCAGAACTGGATTCCGATGAGCCGATCACAAAATCGCCCGTCAAGTAGAGCCGTGGGGCCCACATTACGGGATTTTCTCAACATTCTCAGAATCGAACCAAACTTGGGTCACAGGACCAGAAAAATACTATGAGTTCGATGGAATAAGTTTCGTTTCGAAATGACGAGCACACACAAAGTTACAACAAGTTTCAGAATAAGACCGATACGGGGCGTTGTCGACGGATACACGTTGATTCTGGTGTGCACGCACATCCAAATCAACTTCTGTAAAATCCCATATGTCCGTATTAATGGTGCGCACCTTTCGGTAAAGTTCGCACACGAACAAGTCACCTCGTTTAACGGGACGCACCCAGTTCCGGGAAAAATTAGGGTTTTAAATACCAAAATTTTTGGCCATTTTTACCCGCGAATAAATCACAACATACAACACAATAAATTAAAAAATAGGGTTTTAAAACTAGGTTATATGATCTAAATTACTGTTTAAGTAGATTTTAAAAATAGTTAACAGGTTGCACGTAAAATGGTCGTGAACTTGTGAGTTCGGGATAATTTCTAAATTTTTAGAATTTGGATTTATTGTCCTATTTTTGCGTCGCAGTTTGCGACCAACACAGGACGCGATACCCCGAACGAGTTGTACGAGATTTTGAGAGGGTCACACAGTCTTCATACTGGATTCGATAGAATGAAAAATGGGTCAACACATCGGGAGATACGAGAGCTAGAAGTGGCATAACTCACTATTACGAAAGGATGCGACGCGGGGGCACGGCGGCGGCTGAGGTACGCCTGCTGGGGGTGGGTTGCTGTGTCGATGGGGGAGTCTTCGTCGGCGGTCGTGGGTCGCAGCGGCGAGCTCAGTGGCTAGGGGTCGACGGAGAGGCGGTGGGGTGGTGGTGACTTGGTGTTGACGGTGGCGGGGGAGATCTGTGGGGGGTTTTAAAAGGAAGGGGAGAGGAAGGGGGAGCGGGGAGTCCGGAGAGCGGGGGGCATCATGGGGTTGTGGGCGCGGAGCGGCGGAGGCGGTTGGCCGGGAATTGCGGGGGAGCGGGGGGGGGGGGGGCGTTGGCCGCGGGGTCCGGGTGAGGGAGTTCGTGGGGGAGAGGGGGCGGCTAGCGGGTTAACGGGTTCGGGTCAGGTCGGGTTGGGTAGGACCCGACCCATTAGGTTAGGGTTTGGGTTCAGTAGGGGTTAGGCCGGTCCGGTTCGGTTCAATTTGGTCCGGTTCAACCCGGTTTAATTAAAACAGAAATTTCTAGCTATTTAAAAATAGTTTTTGAGCCCAATAAATTTCAGAAAAATTATACATCCAATAATTAATAATACACCCAAAAATATAATTTTTTGTAATATTTTAATAATTAATTTAATACATAAAAATATTAATCCCTGATGGACATTTTTAATAATTAATTAAAAATTACCAAAAATTTCAGAAAATTCATTTTTATTTTTTTTTAGAAAAATAGGGTGTTACAGTAATGACCCATTTTGCTCAAGCGAAGAGCCAATTTAAATGGCGCAAGTGTGACGACCTGACCCGCTTTGCTCTACGAGAAGACTTGTTTGAGGCAAAGAATTTTAGACTTGGCCCTTCAGGAGTTCAGACTTAGACTTTCAAAGGAGCACTCAGAGTATTGCTCGACCGAAGCAAATCATCGCTAAGGTTGGTGGCTACTATGAACCTGTCTTTGCTTAGCCTATACACTATAAAACATGGACGATATATACTAGTTGCTAGGTGAATCACCCTTGCATGCTAATAAAGAATACAACGCACCTAGCTAAGGCAATAATCCCATCTTGTATTGCTTGTGTAAAACATTAAAATAAAACTTGGATTATAGATGGTTCCTCACACAGACCCTTAGACCTTGCTAGTATAACGGATGATATTTCTAGTAGAGCGTGCCACACATTTCTTATTATTATGCTTATATTTCAAACTGATGCAATGCTTTCCTACTTTATGTGCTAACTAGTATTCGTTCGTCTCTTTTCAATGCTCGCTATAAAAGTTATCCTACGAATAGATGCACTTCACTTAAGTATGGTTCACTCAATTGAGACATGAAGACTATCAAAATAGTTATTTCTGAGCCAAGTAATGGAAATATGGAAACGTTCGCCAGGGCAATTTTTTGTACCAGAATCCGCATAATACAAGTTTGAAAAGATAAAGAAGTGATAAGCAAGATTGAAAAGAATATAGATAATAGACGAGTATGTCGGGGACGTGTAGCAGGGCTCCCTACCCGTGCTGCATGGAGCACCGCCAACCCAGTAGATAATCCAAGGATCGCTCAGGATGGCTTGTAGGGGGTAATAGATTACCACGTTTACAACTATCACCGTTGCACGGATAAGGAAAATATAAGGAGAAAGAAAAGATAAAGATAAAGATAAAGAAAAGAATCATAAATGGTCACGGATAACTCATGCACTAGGTATGTAGATTCCTCGGACGATCACCGAGGTACTGGAATTGTGTAGGCCTAGGAGGAATCATAAGGTATTTGCGCGACCAAACGACTATAGGATGCTCCGCCGGGTTAGGGCAATACAAATATAGGTAGATAGCCCAAGATATGGCATCGTACACTTGGTATACCCATCTATCTCAACGGAAGTCTCAGTTCTTAAATAGACTATTCCTGAATGGCTATCACACCCCAGTACCGGAATACGGAGACGGACATGGCCATCTCCCCCGTACAAGGTATAAAATATAGTATGGCGGTCACGGCTGTAACTAGACAAGGGGTGCATACTACAAGTAAGTCACTTAGAGTCACATAGAACATCTATTATCTCAATCAGTCAAATAAGAACCGTAAGCATAAAACATATATAACAGGGAATTAAAGCATCCTAAATGCCCTGCCACAATATTTAAGAAACCAGCTGTACAAAAATAAGAAGGCTGGCAGAGTAACAAGATTACATGACCATGATCAGCTGCAGTCTGATTAATTACAATCATGCAGGAAACTAAATATCTCGATTCACGGCTAACAAGCACAGGTGGCTAAATGCCCAAAATGAGTAAAATATGAAATAACGAGCATGAAAGAAGAAACCTAATCATTTTTCTCAGTGGCCATCCGCCTGGTGCACGCCATTGTTCAGGGAAAAGTATGCTTGATCCTCATGTGCTGGCTCTAAACCTGGCCATGCAAAACCGGTGGGGCTATTCCCCAAATAACAAGTACCACAAAGGAAGCACGAATGCAGAAATAGAATCAGGTTATATATATATATATATATCGTTCTATCTCATAGTTTTGGTTCATAGCCTATCGTGACACAACAATCTAACCCCACAAGCAAACAATGACAAGGGTTAAACCATCGCACTATGATAGTCCATGTCCCTAAACTATTTGACAATAGACACAATACACAAACACGCTCAGTTACATAATCAGTCAATCACTCGTATTGCTTACTAGGTGGAGTCTGGGTTATTCCATAGATATTATGCATATAGGAATCCTCAGATTGAACCAGTTACTAGCAGGGTTAGCCAAGCCACAGATCACTGCATACATAGTAGTATGCACCGGTCCCTCGTAAGGCCACCGTACTAAGATCATATAGAACACATAGTATCATATAGTATTTGGATATTATCATCCAATAATGAGAATTTAAACAATATCCATGGAGACTAGCCGCATACCCCAATTCAGATGACTGAAGGTGGCTAGTTATTCACGATCTCGAGATTCCATTCCCTCCCAATGCTCTACAAGTTTAGTTGCCTAGTTAACCCTAATGTTAACTGGAATCTCATAGCATGGTCACATGGTATTCTCCTTATATGACGTATCGTAGTAAAACCACGGTAGATACGAATCCACTTTATCACTTGATAGTTTAATTTGGATTCACCTCAGCATGATGCAACAATCAACAGATCCTATCAACTCTTGGTCATTGACTAACCCTTATGTCCATGCTGGAGATTGAGTCATTTTATATGTCATGTAGCGCATAGGTACACCGCAGTGTAAATATGTAATATAATCACGTAGGAACACTTAGCACGTAGGAACACATAGCACGTGGTAAGTGTATCAGCACAAATACAAGTGGTCGGGGCATGACGCATAGATAGGTCTAGTACTTTTGTGGTCATCAAAGTCATAAATATCTATTCTACTATATAATGCCAAAAGTAGGCTTCACCGTGGAAGTTTTTTTCCCAAAAATGCCCTTCAATATATTTACTAATTAAAAGAATACCTACAATAAATTCCAATGATAACCATTTAAGAGATTCATTAATGTATTACGGAAATCGAAGGGTTCATACTACTTGCTAAATCTTCTAAGATGTTCCCACGGAATTTGAAGGGTTGAATTCTTAACCTATATAATTAAAAACAACAAAGTTAAATCAACTCATCAACATCATCCACTCCAAGATACGTGCAAAGCACGTGCATATATACTAGTAACTCATAAAGTCCAAAGGAACATTCAACCAAAACTAGTCCAATAAAACGTGTGCAAGGGGCCGCATGCACGCAGAAGGATCAAGGCCTCATGAGAAGTCAGGCCGCATGACAACCTTGGCCGCATGGAGTCATGCCACATGGAGTCAGGGCTAGGTCTACTCCTCAAGATAAGTGATGAGGCGACAAAAAATAAAGTGTCAGTGATGTGACATAAATTATGATGTGACATAAAGTATGTCAGGAAGAAAAGACAAAACCATATAAAGATGTTCCACGGTTTCAGAGTCATGCTTCCAAGGATGGTGGCCGCATACTTTGCTTGCCACATAAGTATCGGTGTAGTATGGGGTTCAATACCGTATAGAATATTTTGGACTTAGCAAAATTCTTATTCGTTCAGCGAGTGAACACAAGTGTTTATGGACACTTGTGCGATGACAGTCATGCGTCAAATAAGATGGACTCATGTTGTTCAATATGTGGCAAGAGCTCTGGCTGCATCACCCTTACAGGCCACATAGCACTCGCAGCTGCATAGCTCGCTGGCGGCATGAAGACTTCGTCTTCTCCAAAAGTAGGTTCGGCTATAGCGAAAAGCTCCAAAATCTAAAATTTGTTTTCTTCATAAAAACTAGATTTTAACTCCGAATTGAGTGAACCAAAAGCCAAAACGTTCAAAATAAAGTGCTCTATCCTTCCCAAAAACTATTTTTCAAAAATACTTTGTCTTAATAGATCAAAACCACCAAAAACTCTAAGAACTCATGAAAACCTAAGTTAAAAAAGTAGATCTACACAAATCTATCCATCAAAACCGAGAACTCCAAGTATTAAAAGCGGTAAAAATCATCATAAGCACATGATAGAAAAATAAAATATAAGAAAAGAACAAAAAATAAAAATAAAAAGGTTTCACCATGTAGTGCAAGGTGTACTTGCCTAGAAATGAAAGAAAGAGGAAAAATAAAGAATGGGGGAAGAAAGAGAAAAAAGTTAGCTTATATAGCTAGGGTTTGAGATTTAGACCATGGGTTCAAATTCATGAATAAACTAACCCATAAATAAACTATGAACCATGCTAAACCAAAGAATGTGTCTAGTCTCCATGCATGCAACCTAATGATCATGTGAGCAAGAAATACTCTAAGAAGGAATACTTATAAGCAAGAAATAAATATATCCCAAAATATGTATTTCGGGAACGGAGAGTGACATCTCTATCTACCTTAGAAAATTTTGTCCTCGAAATTCAAACCCAAGGCTAACTAGAGAAATCAGAACAAGCGCTACGCCAACTACAAGATCATGCAATCAAATTCAAGAATATGAAGAAACAATGTCACATAGCATAGATAAACAAATTACGAGATTCGAGATACGAAGGCATAAGAACGAATATACCTTCTGAGTCAAATAAGTGCGAATATCGAGACCAGATATCATCCTCGGTCTCCCACGTCGACTCTCCCAAAGGGTGATGACCCCAAGCAACTCGGACAAGATGAATACTCCAATTCTTGAGCATCTTCTTCCTTTGGTCCAAAATGGATACGGGCTGCTCCTTATAAGATAAGTTGGTATGAACGACTAGATCAGATGGTCGAGGATATGAATCAAATTCAGGACATACCTATGCAACTGAGATACATAAAATATATCATGCACCTCACATAGCGAAGGTGGAAGGGCAAGACGATAAGCAACATCGCCTACCGCTCGAGAATATCGAACAGACCAACGTATCACGGACTAAGCTTCTCGCGAATCCTAAATCTAATGACTCCACGTGTTGGAAAATTTTACAAGAATACGCGGTCGCCGACACAAAACTCTAATGGCCTACGATATTAATCTGTCCAATACCGATGTCTATCTTGCACAACCTGAAGTCATTCTCTGATTTGCTTGACAACTTCTACTGTCTGCGTGATCATTTTAGGGCCTAACATATTCTGCTCGCCAATGTTATCCTATGCCAATGGTGACCTATACTTTCTTTCATACAATGCTTTGAAGGGTGCCATATGGATGATGGCCTGAAAACTGTTGTTGTACGAGAACTTGACCAGATGTAGGTGATATTCCCAAGACCCACCAAATCTAAAGTACAAGCTCACAATATATCCTCTAATATCTGGATGGTTCTCTCTGATTGCCCATCTGTCTAAGGGTGGTAAGCGATACTAAATCTCAACTTAGTGTCCAAACTCTGGTGCATACTCTTCTAAAAATTTGAAGTGAATCGAGTGTCTCGATCTGATACGATACTCAGTGGGTTACCGTGCTGTCTTACTATCTATCGTATGTACATCTCCGCTACCTTCTCTGAGGATTGCTCCACTCAGAATGGAAGAAAGTGAGCTACTTTTGTGAGACGATCTACTTTTACCCAAATTGCATCACGACCAGTCGGTGATCTAGGTAAACCAGTCACAAAGTCCATCGTGATATGTTCCTATTTTCACTCCAAAATAGTAAGCGTCTGCAATAATTCTGCTGGTCTCTGCTGGTCGGCCTTCACTTGCTGACATATCAAACACCAAAAATGAATCGTGCTATCTCCCTCTTCATCCCATTCCACTAGAAATATTGTTTGATGTCATGATACATCTTGGTACCTTCTAGATGAATTGAATACTGGTAACTGTATGACTCGGTCATTACTTCTTGCCGGATATCTTTACTTGGTACACAAAAATGGTTTCTGAACCTAAGAGTTCTATCTTTATGAATAGTCAACTCTTTTCTAAGACCAGATTCATATTTTGTTCGAAGCTTCTGAACTTTCGGATCCTCTGCTTGAGCTGTCTTAATCCTCTCTATAATGGTAGATTGTACCTGCAAACTAGCCAATACTCCTATGTCTTATGGAAGTACTATCTCAATCCTTAATTCTTAGAGATCTTCTAAGATATGCTGCAGCGATATCAACATAAATATACTACCTCTCATGCTAAGAGCATTCGCTACCATATTTGCCTTGTCTGGATGGCACTGAAGTTCCACATCATAGTCCTTTATCAATTCTAGCCACCTCCTCTGCCTTATATTCAAGTCCTTCTGGGTGAATACATATTTTAAGATCTTGTAATTTATAAATATTTTCACCCGATCACCATACAAGTAATGCCTCCATAGCTTAAGTGCAAATACTACCACCGCCAACTCTAAATCGTGAGTCGAATAATTTTTCTCGTGATCTCGAAGCTGTCGTGATGCATAAGCTATCACTTTTTTGTGTTGCATCAATACATACCCAAGTCCTTTGTCTGACACATCGCAATACACTATAAACCCTTTAGAACCTACTAGAAGCGTGAGAATCAGAGCTGAAATCAATCTTCTTCAATTCTTCAAATGATGCCTGGCACTCTGCTGACTAGTCAAACTTAGCCTCCTTACGCATTAATCGAGTCAACAGTGCTAAAATTCTTACAAAGTCTGCTAGGAACCTTCTGTAGTGTCCTGCTAATCCTAGAAAACTACGCACTTCAGCTACTGTCTTAGAAACTGGCCAATTCTCTACGGACTCAACCTTCTTCGGATCTACTGCGACTCCAGCTCCAGAGATGATGTGACCTAATAACGATACATGATCCAATAAAAACTTATACTTGCTGAGCTTTGCATATAACTGGTATTCCCTTAGAATCTGTAAGACCTTCCGAAGATGCCCCTCATGTTCCTCTTCGCTACTGGAATAAACAAGAATGTCGTCTATAAAAACTACCATGAACTGACCTAGGTACGACATAAAAATACGGTTTATCAAATCCATAAATATCGCTGGAGCATTAGTTAGTCTGAATGGCATAACTGTGAATTCGTAATATCCATATTGTGACCTAAATGCTAGCTTGGGTATGTCTTGCTCCCAAACTTTTACTTGATGATACCTGATCGAAGATCGATCTTGGAGAAAACCTTGGCTTTACTCAGTTGATCAAACAAATCATCGATCCTTGGTAATGGGTACTTGTTCTTCACTGTTACAGCGTTCAACTGTCTGTAGACGATGCATAACCGTGATGACCCATGCTTCTTCTTCACCAGAACCACTGGCGCTCCCCAAGCTGATCCACTGGCTCGAATAAACTTCTTTGACTTTAGTTCCTCTATATGTTGGTACAGTATGTCTAGATCTGATGGTGCCATTTGGTAACTTTATAAGATATTGGCCCTACCCCAGGGATCAATTCTATACAAAACTCAACGTCTCTTACGGGGGGTAACCTTAGTGGTTCTTTCGGGAAGATGTCTAAGAACTCCTTAACTATCTCAGGGAGTTGTTCTTCTACTAACACTGTCGCTGCGATCCTCTCTTCATGTTGGTCTTCCACAGATCTGTCGAAGGTGAAATCTTTCATGCCCGGGATACTAAATAATACCTTACCCTTATGGCAATATATCGTAGCATGACTGTCTTTCAGCCATTCCATGCCTAAGATAACGTCAAAGTTATCCATAGGAAACTCGATCAATTATGCTGGTAGTGAACGCCCGTACACTACGACCGGACACGCTATACATATTCTACTAGCTCCTACGAGCCCATTACCAGTGAGTATATTTAACCTCTCTGGCAATACCTCAAACTCCAATCCAATATATGTCGCAAATCGTGCAGATACAAATGAATGGGGTGTGTCTGAATCAAATAATGCTACAACAGGAAAGGATACGACAAAATTGTTATTTGCCACCATGTTGCCCGATGCTAAAGCCTCATCCAAAGACAAGGTAAATGCCTGCCCTTTGTCCTGCTGTGCTCCTCGCTGCTATCTTCCTTGGTGATGCTGTTGTGGCCTCTGCTTGCCCTGTTGCTGGTTTTGCTGCTGCTGGTATATCTCAGCTTGCGTCAGTAACGGACGCTGAGATAATGGCCTTACTACTATTGCTGGCCCTCTCTGCTGGGCTGTCCCTGGTGCTGGCAGTGCTGGTAACTGTTGGACTGGCCCTCCTATCCTCTGCATCATCTGACAATTGACAATCCGATGATCTGGACTGTCATACCTCATACACAACCCATTGGCTGTCTTACATATATCTCTAGTATGGCCTCCCTTGCCACAGTAAGTGCAATCCACCAGTGCTCCCTGGCGCTGTTGTTGTTGTCTCGATTGCTGCCGAGCCGATACTGTCCCCATTGAAACTGCCTACCTCCTCAGTGCTGAATCATGGATGAGAACACCAGGTAATGGTGCTGACGTCCGAGGTACTCCTCCACCTCCTTCTCCACTCTGAGCTTGAGATCTCTTCTGGCCTCCTGTCCTTGTCGATAACCTTTGCATGGTAAGCTCGTGCCTCCGAGATGCTATCAGTACCTCCTCATAAGTCTGGTAGTCGTGCCCCTCTATGATTTATAAAATCTCTAGATGAAGTCCTTGCTGGAACCTTATTTCTCTATCCGACTCCGTAGCCACCATAGTTGGAGCGAATCTACTCAATCTGCAAAACTCGATTGTATATCCATCTACTGTTCTACCGGCCTGCTTGAGACTGATAAATCTCTGTTGGAGCTCATACTGCTCTACGACTCCAAAATATTTAGCCCAGAATTGACCCCTGAAACTATCCTAATAGATGGGATGCCTCAAGCCAACCTCTACTGACGCCCACTAATCACGGGCAAGGTCTTAAAGTTACAATCGAACTTGATCAACTTGTTCATCAGCCAAAACCCTTGCTGCTGCCATAATGACCTCAATATCCTGTAACCAGGCATCTGTTATGATGGTATTCTCACTGCTATCGAAGTACTTTGGGTTAAGTCAGAAAAATCTAACTGATGCTCCTAAATCAGTCCTTTCTCCTCTTTCCAGGGCCGTCTGTAAACCCTGACTCAACAAGATATTCTTTTCTTGTTGTTAAAACTGCTGATGCTATTGCATCGCCATCTGGTATTGTTGCGTAGACATCATTCTCTGGAGCATCTCCAGTAATGTCGGGGTGTCAAGTACCACTGGTACTGTTGGGGGTACGGGTATTTTAGGGACTGGTTGCTCGATATGTCCTACTTCTGGTTCCCTTGTGCCAGCTTGTTTAATTTTTGGCTCTATTTGAATTTGAATCTGAACATGTGCTACCTTTCGTTGTTGCCCAGGGGAACCCTGTCCTTTCATGCCTGATGCTTCAGCAACTAAAGAGGCCCTAAAGAAAAGGACAAGAACCATCAAGAACAGGATGGGAAGGATCAAGTAGGCAAGCAGTTTAATAGTTCAAGCGGTGGTATCAAGGAAGATGAAACAAGATATCAAGGGGGACAAATTTTGATTGAGACTCCTATGACCATAACATCCTACAAGTCTGAAAATACAGACCTGTATGGGCCACCACTAAAATCTTATCACGCCCTAATACCCAAATACAAAGACGGACATGGCCAGCTCCCCCTTACAAGGTATAGAATGTCATATGGCGGTCACAACCGTAACTAGACAAGGGGGTGCATACTAAAAGTAAGTCACTTAGAGTCACATAGAACATCTATTATCTTAATCTGTCAAATAAGAACCATAAGCGTAGAACATATATGACAAGGAAGTAAGGCATCCCAAATGCCCTGCCACAATATTCAAGAAACCAACTGTGAAAAAATGGGAAGGCTGGCAGAGTAACAAGAGTACATGACCATGATCAGCTATAATCTGATTAATTACAATCATGTAGGGAACTAAATATCCAGATTCACGGCTAACAAGCGCCGGTGGCTAAACGCCCAAAATGAGTAAAATATAAAATAACGAGCAGAGAAAAAGAAACCCAATTATTTTCCTCAGTAGCCATCAGCTTAGTGCACACCATTATTCAGAGAAATGTACGCTTGATCCTCGGGTACTGGATCTAAACCTGGCCATGCAGAACTAGTGGGGTTAGACCCCAAATAGCAAGTACCACAAAGGAAGCACGAATACAGAGATAAAATCAGGTTATGAAATAGATAAATATATACATAGTTCTATATCGTAGTTTTGGTTCATAGCCTATCATGACACAATAATCTAACCCCACAACCAAACAAGGACAAGGGTTAAACCATCACACAATGATAGTCCATGTCCCTAGACTATTTGACAGCAGATATAATACACAAACATGCTTAGTTACATAATCGATCAATCACTTGTACGACTTACTAGATGGAGCCTGGGTTATCCCAGTGATATTATACATATAGAAATCTTCAGATCGAACCAGGTACTAGCAGGGTTAACCGTGCCACAGATCGCTGTATAGCACATAGTAGTATACACCGGTCCCTCGTAAGGCCATCATGCTAAGATCGCATAGAACACAAAGTATCATATAGTATTCGGATATTGCCATCCACTAATAAGGATTTAAACAATATCCATGGGGACTAGCCTTCATACCCCAATTCATATGACTGGAGGTGGCTAGATAGGCACAATCTTGAGATTCTATTTTCTCCCAATGCTCTACAAGTTTAGTTGCCTAGTTAACCCTAATATTAACTAAAATCTCATGGTGTGGCCACATAGTATTTCCCTTATATGATGTACCATAGTAAGTCTACGCTAGATACTAATCCCTTTGTCACTTGATAGTTTAATTTGGATTCACCCCAGTGTGATGCAACAATCAACAGATCCTAGCCACACATGATCATTGACTAACCCTTATGTCCATGCTGGAGATTGAGTCATTTCACATATCATGTAGCACATAGGTACACTATCGTATAAATATGTAATATAATCGCATAAGAATACTTAGCACGTAGGAACACATAGCACGTGGTAAGTGTATCAGCACAGATATAAGTGGTCGGGTCATGACACATATATGGGTCTAGTACTTTTGTGGTCATCAAACTCACACATACAGCTCATAAAGTCCAAAGGAATATTCAACCAAAACTAGTCCAATAAAACGTGTGCAAGGGGCCGAACACGTGCAGAAGTATCAAGGCCGCATGAGAAGTCAGGCCGCATAACAACCTTGGCCGTATGGAGTCATGCCGCATAGAGTCATGCCTCATAGAGTCATGCCACATGGAGCCAGGGCTAGGTCTACTCCTCGGGATAAGTGATGAGACAACGGAGAATAAAGTATCAGTGATGTGACATAAAGTTGATGTGACATAAAGTATATCAGGAAAAAAGATAAAACCATAGAAAGATGTGCCACAATTTCAGAGTCATGCATCCAAGGATGGTGGCCGCATACTCTGCTTGCCTCATAAGTGTTGGTGTTGCATGGGGTTTGATGTCGCATAGAGTGTTTTGGACTTAGCAAAATTCTCATTCGTTCACCGAGTGAACACATGTGTTCAAGGACACTTGTGCGATGACAGTCATGCGTCCAACAATATGGACTTATGCTGGTCAATATGCGGCAAGAGCTCTGGACGTATAACCCTCACGGGCCGCATAGAACTCTCAACCATATAGCTCGTTGGCCGCATGACGACTTCGTCTTCTCCAACAGCAGGTTCGGTCATGGTGGAAAAGCTCCAAAATCTAAATTTTGTTTTCTTTATAAAAACTAGATTTTAACTTCGAATTATGTGAACTAAAGCCAAAATATTCGAAATAAAGTGCTCCATCCTTCCCAAAAACTATTTTTCAAAAATACTATATCTTAGTAGATTAAAACCACCAAAAACTCTAAGAACCCATGAAACCCTAAGTTCAAAAAGTAGATCTAAGCAAATCTATCCATCAAAATTGAGAACTCTACATATTAAAAGCGGTCAAAATTATCATAAGCACAGGATAGACAAATAAAATACAAGAACAGAATAAGAAACAAAAATCAAAAGGTTTTACCATGTAGTGCAAGGTGTATTTGCCTAGAAATAAAAGAAAGAGGGAAATAAAGAATGAGGGAAGAGAGAGAAACAAGTTAGCTTATATAGCTAGGGTTTGAGGTTTAGACCATGGGTTCAAATTCACGAATAAACTAACCCACAAATAAACCATGAACAATGCTAAACTAAAAAATAGGTCTAGTCTTCATGCATGCAATCTAATGATCATGTGAGCAAGAAATACACTAAGCAGGAATAAGTATAAGCTAAAAATAAATATATCCCTAAATACGTATTTTGGGGATGGGGAGTGACAATGGCTATTCCAGTGACCTTCATATAGATTAAGTTAGCTCGCTTGCGACAATCCGCGTGCGAGTTATTACATTGAATAAGAAATCTAAAACATATATGAAATATGAGTATAATACCTCTGTACAATCTGAGTATAAGATATTTGAGTAATCCGAGTGTAACATTCATATGGGTATTCGAGTAACATCATGCGCCTCAGTCAGAACACGCCCATAATATTCATGCTTGCTTATGTGATCTTCGATTTTATTATAAATATTCATGCTTAGTTTAACTTAGTTTTACCCTTGTTCAGGGAAGGACAAATGGTAAATTGGTAAGTTTTGCCGTATTTCTTTCATATCGTACGGCGCACTGCCATATGAGTTAGGATTTATATCATTGCCATAAAACTGATCCTAAGATAAGACTAGAAAGATAACTTAATAGATGATGCACGAAACTAATATAACGTGTTTAGATTTTCCAGCCGGTGAGAAGCCTCCCCACCAGTGCATTTATGTACTAATAATTGACCAGATTGCTTGCAGGGTGCAGAAGAATCTCGTTCGGTTCAGAGTATCCCTTCATGCGTGCTAAGGCGTGGAGTTCGCTTTGGAGCCTTAGAATATTGCGTCCGGAGCTGAAGCACATATATATGATATAATATTGGAACATCGCGTATGTATCATCTCAAGTTGTAAGCCGCTTGGCATGTCTTTATTGTTTGAGAGAGAGAGAGAGAGAGAGAGAGCTTGAGCGACTTATAATCTCGGCCTAGCGTCGCTTATAATAATTCTTGATTATCAATAAAGAGTTTGTTATTATTTCATACTTGTGTTTATTCAATACTTTTGCTATGACGTCTCTGTAAACTTTTTACCAATCGCCTATTCAGTTCTTATTCTACTGCCTTCGGACTATCTGTGTGACTCTGTAGATTAGCTATTTCATCGTCTGTTCGGAATATGACCTTGCATGGGCGCAGCTTGCGCTCGTGTAGCATCACGTCTGATGGAAACGATCATCCCGCGGGAGCACTGGCACGGTAATTCGTGCCTAGCGGAGACGACCAATCCTGCGGAAGATCGGGATATGACAGAGTTGATACCAGAAACGAAGCTTATATCTCATAAGGTTTACCAGATGTCACCTTCTGAACTTAACCAGCTGTATCAACATGTTAAAGAATTGAACACAAAAAAATTTATTCATACCAACAGGTCACCATGAGGAGCCCCAGTAGTGTTAGTGAAGAAGAATGATGGATAGACCCGACTATGTATTAACTATAGGCAGTTGAATGCAGTGATAGTAAAGAACAAGCATCCTTTGCCTAGGATTGATAACCTGTTTGATCAGTTGAGTGAAGCCTGAGTATTCTCTAAGATTGATTTGCGATCCGGATATCATCAGGTGCGAGTACGGGAAGACATATCGAAGACAGTATTCAGGTCACGATATGGACATTATGAGTTCTTAGTGATACCATTCGGATTGACCAATACACCGGCATTATTTATGGATTTGATGAACCATATATTTATGCCCTATTTTGATTAGTTTGTGGTAGTATTTATCGATGACATCCTGGTGTACTCTTGTAATAAAGAAGAACATGAAGAGCATCTCAGGAAGGTATTGCAGACTTTGAGGGAGCACCGATTGCATACAAAACTAAGCAAGTACGAGTTCTGGTTAGATCATATTTTTTCTTGGGACACATCATCTCGGGAGTAGGGGTATCAGTAGATCCCAAAAATATTGAAACGATAGAGAATTGGCCAGTTCTGAAGATCGTGGCATATGTGCACAATTTTTTTGGATTAGCAGGGTACTACAGGAGGTTTGTGTCAAATTTTACAAGGATCTTCGCACTAATGACCCGGTTGACTCGAAAGGACGTTAAGTTTGTATGGTTAGCAGAATATCAGGAAGCTTTTAAAGAACTGAAGAAAAGGTTGATCTCAGCACTAATCCTGATACTTCCAGTAGGATCATGAGGGTTCATAGTGTATTATAATGCATCAGGGAAGGGTCTTGGTTATATTTTGATACATCATAAGAGAGTGATAGCATATGCATCACGTCAGCTTCGGGATCACGAGAAGAATTACCCGACTCACGACTTGGAGTTGGCAGCAGTGGTGTTTGTGCGCAAGTTGTCAAGGCATTACTTGTACGGTAATCGGGTAGACATATTTATAGACCATAAGAGTTTAAAATACGTATTCATCCAGAAGGATTTGAACATGAGACAGAGAAAATGGCTGGAGTTGCTGAAGGATTATGACGTAAAATTTTAATACCATCCGAGCATAGCTAATATAGTAGCAGATGCTCTTAGCAGAAGGGGTGGTGTATTTTTTCTGATAATGCATAAGCATATTCTAGAAGATCTTCGAGAGATGGGCATTGAGATAGTATTTCCACAAGATGAGGGAGTCTTGGCTAGTTTACAGATACAGTCTACTTTGGTAGACAGGATCAAGGAAGCTCAGGAAGGAGATTCGCGGATCCAAAAGTTACGAGCAGAATGCGAGTCGGAACTCAGGAAAGAGTTGACTATTTATAGCGATAGGACGTTGAGGTTTGGAACTCGTCTTTATGTGCCGAGTGGGAATATACGACAAGAGATCATGACTGAGGCCAACAATTCCCAATATTCTATCTATCCTGGCAGTATGAAGATGTACCAGGATATTAAACAATACTTCTGGTGGAACAAAATAAAGCGAGAGATAGAACATTTTGTATCCTGATGCCTAATATGTCAACAAGTGGAGACAGAGCAGCAGAGGTCGACATGATTGTTACACCCTCTTCCCATTTTAGAGTAAAAATGGGAGCATGTTACTATAGAATTTGTGATCGGCTTACTAGATCATCGACCGGACGAGATACAATTTGGGTGATAGTGGATTGTCTCACTAAAGTTGCATATTTTCTTCCATTCAGAATTGGACAATCTATAGAATAATTGGCAGATATGTATATGCGAAAGATTTTAAGACAATATGGTGTACCAGTGAGCATAGTGTCAGACCGAGATTTGAGGTTCACTTCTCATTTTTGGAAAATCTTGCATGAGAGATTGGGTACTAAGTTAAAATTTAGTACGACATATCACCCTCAGACAGATGGACAGTCTGAGAGAACTATCCAGACCTTGGAGGATATGTTACGAGCCTGTACCCTAGACTTTGGTGGATCATGGGAGAAATACTGCACTTGGTAGAATTCTCGTATAACAATAGTTATCAGGCCAGCATCCAGATGGCCCCATTTGAGGCATTATATAGAAGGAAATGCAAGTCACCGTTAGCTTGAAATAACATTGGTGAGAGAATGATGTTGGGCCTAAAGTTGATTACTCAGACTATGTAAGTTGTCAAGCAAGTTAGAGAGCGGCTACGAGTTACGCAGGATCGACATCTCCATTGGGCAGATTAACATCGTAGGCCTCTAGATTTTTGTGTCAACGATCACGTATTTTCGTAAATTTTGCCCATCCAAGGAGTCATTAGATTCGGAGTTTGTGAAAATCTTAGTCCATGATATGTTGGGCCATTTGACATTCTCGAGCGGGTAGGAGACGTTGCTTATCGCGTTGTCCTTCCGCCTTCGCTTCGTGAGGTGCATGACGTATTTTATGTGTCTCAGTTGCGTATGTATATCCTAGACCTGAGCCATATCCTCGACCATTCTGAGCTAGTCGTGGGTACTGACTTGTCTTATAAGAAATATTCCGTATTTATTTTGGACCGAAGAGAGAAGGTACTCAAGAACCGTACTATCCGCCTTGTCTGTGTTGCTTGGGAGCACCACTCTTTTGGGAGTTAACGTGGGAACACGAGGACGATATTCGGTCTCGATATTCGTACTTAATTGACTCATAAGGTCTATTTCTTCATATGCCTTATCCAATTCCGTGATCATTGATTACCTTGCTAGAGTGCTATTAATATTGCTATGCGTATGCTATTTGGCTTTCTTGTATATTGCCTGTGATTGCTTAGCTAGATGTGCTTGTCCCGATGTCTCTAGTTGCTTTAGTCCTAAAATTTTGAGAACAAAAATTTTCTAAGGTGAGTAGAGATGTCACTCCCCTATCCCGTATATTTGGAATATACTGAAGTTGGCGCACTTTTGATAGTATTTTCATTTTTGGCGCACTTTAGGTATACTTCAAGTGCATGGTTGAATGGAAGCTTGGCGCACATTGGCTAATATTGATGGTGTAGTGGCGGTAGGTAGGGTGTGTGACTTAGATTTGTTGGAGAGATCCGATGGTTCACCATCAACCCCTTGCCTATATATATCCTTATTCTCATTCTCTCTCCTTACTTGTTCATTTATCTTATTTACCTCATGATTTTTTATAGACAAGTACATCTTGCAAATATGAAGAAACATGATCGTCTATAATTTTATTCTTAGTAATTTTTGTTGTAATTGGTTCTAGTAGTATTTTGATTATAGTTAGTTCTTGGAGTTTTTAGATTTTAGGTGGTTAATTGTTTTATCTTTATTTTACTATAAGGGTTTTCATTAGTATATTTTCTTAGAAAATAATATCCTAAAAATGAGATATTTTTAAAAGATGTTGTTCCCTGATTTTGAGCCTGAATTTTCTCTTAATTTTAGGTTCTTGATGCTTGAGGAATGGAGCACCGACATAGTCTCGAGCTTGAGCTCTGAATGCATCAAGTGGTGGGTAGGTTGGAGAAGAAGAACAGTGATAAAAAGTACACAGAAGAATTTGTACTAAAGGCACATGTTAAATGTGACCCGTATTCCATACATGTGCGTACTTTAAGAGTACTGCAAATTTCTTGCAAAAGTATGTCAAAGGGATGAATTTTTGGGAAAAATCCTTCTTGGCGCACTTTTGAAAGATTTTAGCCTCTGGCGCACTTTTATAAGATTTTAACCTTTGACACACAATTGATGTATTATCGAATGAACCAAGCAAAAGTGCGCCAGTCTACTTTTCAGTGCACTTTTGACTAACTTTCTTGGCGCATTTTTAACCAATCAGCAGACCATCGCACAATTGACTTATTGTGCATTAACTATCAAAAGTGCGCCGCTCTTATACACACAATCCTTGGTGTATTTTCTGTACGCTTAACAATTGGCGCACTTTTGGTGAGTTAATAACCTGACGCACTTATTAACTCTTTGTGCACTCTTGCTCATTTTAGTCTCAATAAGCGAGCATTGACTTTGGCATGTCTCGATTCCTGAGTTCCTCGACTGTTGTGCCCTCGACTGTTGCGCTGCCTGGGGATTTATATTTTGTCTTGTAGTTGTTTTGTACTTGTATAGTGTGCCACTTCTCTTACTCGCAACTCTTGCTTTGTGCACCAGTTTGCTTTCATGAGTAGAGTGCCCCTATTCTTGTAATTCTCGATTTGTGCGCCATATCTTCCTGCTGCTCTATTATCGATTTTGTGTGCCATGTTATAGACTTTTGCACCATGACTTCTGTGACCTAGTGTTATAGGTTTGTACGCCATATAGTTGCTTGCTCGTGCATAGTGTGCTACTATTCCTAACTAGCCTATATTTGGCACTTGTAAAGTGCACCGACCCAGAACTTTTGTGATTGATTGTGCATGCATGGGTCCTGTTGTGTACTTGATGCCTATTCTAGATTAGTTGATCTTGACTATGATTTGTCACTACCACTTTTCCATATAAGGGGTATTTCTGTAATTTAACTATTTTTTAAATAATTATGAATTTAATTAATCTGCTGAGTTATATAAACTATTCATATTGTTAGTGATTTTTGGTTTAGGTCAAGCCCTAGAACCCATTAGGTCAAACCTTGTTGACTAAACCCTAATTTGGAAACCAGTTCTAGTGAAACCCTAGAATTCACATTTTAGGGTGAACCCTCAAACTCTAGACTGGCTAAACCTTAGCTAATTAGGTTCTACATGACCTAACCTAGGGGTTAAACCTAGGCCATACACTAGAAACCCTAACTGGGCCTATATATATATAAAAGGAACCCTCTTGTTCTTCATATAGAGAGAGAAACCCTAGCCTCCATCTAGAGAAACATCTCCCCATTCCAAAAATTCGAAACCCTAACCCTAGGTTCCATTTTCTTCTCCTTCAAAGCAAGAAAAGCAAAGAACGTGGGTCAGGGAGCCTTGGAGAAGAAGAGCTTCGTTGAAGAAACCTTCCCTGCAGGTAAAACCCTAGTTTCTATTCCTTTAATTCCTGTTTTTAGGTGAAAATGGCCATTAGGAAACACCCTTGGCTGTGTAATTCGAATTTAGGATTTTGGATTAAGTTTTGGTGGCCCACATGGGGTTTTCCCCAATTATTAAGAACCCTAACCCTAGATTTTGGTTTGTAGACTGTTTGCATCTCATCTGTGTATGTTGAACCCGAGTTTTAGGGTTTTTGGTTAGAGGGATTCATAGGTTTTAAGTGATTTCGTTTCTGAACTGCATCTGTTCGATGAAATGCCCAAAAAGGGTTGAACATCTATTTTTTCCTATTCTAATAAAGTCTAAATTGATGATTGATGAATGATGTATGATGTCTATATATATATATATATACATGTGTAGATAGATTTGAGGTGTGTTGTATATATATATATATCTAGGTGTAGATGTGTGTGTGGTTGAAGAAGGGAAACTGGGTGCAGTCGGGTATGTACTGGCTGTGGTTGGGTTTCATTGTGTATCGGGTTGAGAGATTCTGTGCACAGGGGTTTGATTTCCTTGCTGTGCATTTGTGTGTGAGATAATGTGGTGTAGAGTGTGTTTTAGAACTGTGTAACTGTGCAGATTTCAGTATATGTGTGAGAAGGAAGGGAGAGAGGGAAATTGTGTACTGTGTGCCAGTTTCAGGAATTGTTTGCTGTGCTGTGGCTGTGCATAAATACTGTGTATAGGTGTGAGGGAGAGTTAGTTCCCAGGTTTGATGAGGATTTTGATTTTGTGTGTCTGTGCATATGTTTATGGGTGTTCAGTGTAGTGATTTGGATTCAGATTTCTATGTGTATCAGTTTGGGGAGTTATGTGTATACTGTCAGTGTGTGGCTGTGTTCACAGGGTGTGAGGGTGTTTTAGTGTATGTTGTGTGCAGGAAATATATCTGTGTATGTGTGTGAACTGCATCTATGAACCTATATGTGTGAATACCTGAGTGAATTCCCAGTGTCAAAGTGTATCAGATATGGGGAGAAGACCTGTGTGTTTGGCTGTGTGAACTCTGAGAGAGGGGAGGAAATATGTAGTATGTGTGTATGAGTTTGGTCAATGTAGGTGAGTGGCTGTGTACACATGTGTGTGTGTGTACTGTGTCAGTCCAGGGACTTGGGTAAGACCTGTGTCTTAGTGTATCAGTGAGAACTCAGTGAAGGAGTTTAGAGTTTCAGTATCCTATGTGTTAAATATGAGGTTATGTATCAGTGTGTTGATTTGGGGAATTTCAGATTTCAGTGGGTATCAGTATGTATGGTTACATGTGTTGTGAGGGATTTTTCTTGTGTATGGACAGTGGATAGATGTGTGGCTGTGAGTGTCCAGTGTAGGTGTACCTGTATTGTGCACTGTGTGAAAGGTTGGCTGTGTATGCTGTGTGTTAGTGGAGGATTGGGAGCAGTGAGGGGTTTAAGTGTGTAGACTCATGGGTATCAGTTAGTTATTGGAGTATCATTGTATTGGAGGATTAGTTAGTAGAGTGCCTGATTTAGTGTATCAGTTATTATCAGTTGGAAGTTAGTTTAGTTAGATAATTAGATACTTTAGTGTATCAGTTAGCATAGGGCCCAGTTAGCAAGTTAGTGTATAGTTAATTAGTTAGTTTAGTTAGTAACATTAGTTAATATATATTGTTATCAGTTAGTATAATATACAAAGGTATTAGTTAGTTATACTAAGTGGTAGTGATAGTTAGTTAAGGTAAGTTCTATATGATTGTAGATACGTATAAGTACTAGCTATAACTGGATAGAGTAGGTATTAGTAAGGTTTTACTTAGAAACCTAGGTACTGGCCTAATATAGCTAAGATAAGCTAGTATTGGATAGTTAGTAACCTTTATAGACTAAATAACTTAGTATGGATCTAGTATGACTTAGTTAAGCTAGAATGACTTAGAAATTGACCTAGAATAGCTAGTTAGTAGCAAACTAGACCAATTGACTCAGTTGAACCTAGTATTGACCAGTAAACCTTAGACATGGCCTAGAAACCTTGTTTTTTAAATTGTTAAGCATGTTATTCTTTTAATTCATTAATTAACATTGAATTTCCATAAATAGGTCATTGTGATTCCATTTTGGACCTCGATCCTCACATTTTGCTCAGGACCACAGGCGAGTACATTCTCTGACAGTTTTCATTGTTGATTACTTCTATAAATTGTAGTGTATTTCATATTTGATTCAGACACTATGGATACACGGGTTAGCACCCTAGATCCCCATCACGAGGAGTCATGGTTGGAATCCATCGTGCTAGCTGGGGGATGGGGAACTATTAGTAGATTATGTGATCATATCCAAACATTTATATGCACCATAGCTCACCCCACTTCTCACGTCGGGTGCGGCCTGACCACTTATATGCTCCATAGCTGTTATATATGATTAGCCTGACCATTATATGCACCATAGCTAACCATGCGGTTAGCCTGACCTAAAAGAATCATAGCTAATCATATATAACCAGCCTGATCCAGTCCCAAGCCGATCACATAATTAACTAATATTTCAAACACTTAGCTAGATGTTTTATCTTTATTCAGATTTACCTGTTCTAGCATTCACTATTTATTGCTCATTGCTAGATGCTTTATTGTCTATTTCATTTCTCCAGTACTTCACATGTTCAGCTTTTATTTCCATCTTGTATCTCTTACACTGTTTATAGATTTTGTCAATTTAATGAAACTGCTGTTAGTGCTTGTGCTTCGCTCCAATCCTGACTGGATAACAACATTTTCAGAGAACCTGGAGGACTTTTGCCCTACTCATTACGGTCCAGGAATAGAGGAGGATTTCACTCCAGAAATCCCAGAGGAGGTGCCTATCCTAGAGGAGAACTTGCCTGCCCATGTTTAGATTATTTTCTGCATTTATTTGTTTTAGACTGAGACTGAGACTGAGATGTATTTATTTTATTTGTGACTTTGTGAGGTCATTTAGACCCAGGTTTTGAGTTGAACTTCTTGTGGTTGGTTTTAATAGAACTCTTTTCAATTCTCATCGTGCCATTATGTTTATAGTTGTGATTGAGTATATTATAGAACTGTGATTGAGTTATCATTGTCCTCCGTACGGAGTTGAGACTATTGACAGGATATACCATGTTGTGACCTAGACAGCGTTCTACCGCCGATGCTGCGGCGTAGGCTGGACGTACCCACGACTCATGCCCAAATTCCGGGTGCGGGTCGTGACACGTTTTTAGTGGTGGCCCATGCAGGTCTAGTCTCCAGTCAGTAGTCTTAGATTCACCTTAGAGCGATATTGTAGTAATAGGAATTAGGCCAAGGATTATGCTCAATCACAATTAGGGAATTCTGATTCTTATGATACTATTCTTAATGATTAATTCCTTTAGAAATTTTTCTGTCCTTCCTTGATATCATATCTATTGCCTTAATTGAATCTTTCGATCTGTCTCCAGGATGCCGCCAAGAAGGTCCCAGAGACTCGGAGCAGCAGATTCAGAGAGGTCTGCCACCTCTCGTGCTGCCGGACAGACATCAGCAGCACCTCCTACATCTCCAGGACAGGTGGGAGTGTCTGCAGCATTCGGGGGTCCTCCACCACCAGTTCAGAGGGTCCCCACAGCTACGACGGCACCACCACCTCCACCACCACCAGCTCAGCACCCAGGAGGTGTGCCCGTCGATGGAGCACAGATGTTCGCTTTGATTCAGGGTATGGTCGACGCCCAGAGGACGTCGGCAGAGGCCCAGAGAGTGCAGGTTGAGGCACATCAGGCCCAGACAGAGATGATGAGGGTGAACATGGAGAATGCTCACCAAGTGGCTCTCCAGGCTGTGGAGAGAGTCACTCAGCAGCAGCAACATCCTGGTCAGCAACAACAGAGGCCGGGCACCATTGTGGACTTCAAGAGGATGATGCCTCGGGAGTTCAAAGGGACAGAAGGGATACTCTACGCCGATGATTGGCTAGAGGACATCGAGAGGAACTTGCGTTTGGCGCAGATTCCAGAGGCGCTCCAGATCGAGGCCGCTGGCAGCCAGATGTTCGACATTGCCTTGACGTGGTTTCGCACGGAGCCGAGACTCTTGCGCGGGGGACTCACTTGGGAGGCTTTCAAGGAGCTCTTCAAAGAAAAGTTCTTTCCTGATGTCGCACTGGGAGCTTTGGAGAGTCAGTTCCATGACTTAGCCCAGGGGAGCTCGTCCGTCGACGAGTATGCCGCGGAGTTTTCCCGCCTGAGCCGCTTTGCGCCGTCGATGATTAGAGATCCGGGGGACAGGGCCCGGAAATTCAGAAAGGGGCTGACAAGAGAGATCAAGTCTCGCACGTCGGGACGTCGCACAGCTACCTATGAGGGCATATTGATGGATGCCCAAGTAGCCGAGGATGACTTGGACCTCAGACCCAAGAGGGGACGCGATGTTTCCGGAGGGGCAAACAGTAGTGCGGGACCAGGCAAGCGTCCACACTTTCAGCAGCAGCAGAGGCACTTTCAGCAACAGCACCAGGCACCAGCTCGAGGGCAGGTTCAGCAACAGCAGCAGAGGCAGACTCAGCCCGCCATCCAGTGTGCGTACTGCGGGAAGATGGGACATACTAGAGATATCTGCAGGCATAGATTGGGCTCATGTTTGTCCTGCGGATCGACGACACATCAGCTGAGGGATTGCCCTACCATTCGGACTCGTCCAGGCCAGGGTGGAGCAGCCGCCCAGAGAGGACCAGGCAGAGCACCAGCAGCACCAGGAGGCCAACAGCAGAGGGGACCACTTCCACCGCAAAATCAGAAGTTCGCCCAGCATCAGCAGCAGAGAGGTGCACCCCAGGGGCGAGCATACGCCATGGCAGTCGAGGAGATCGAGCCAGCAGGAGACTTGATCACAGGTTCGGTTCTTCTCGATTGTATTCCTGCGTTTACCTTATTCGACTCTGGCGCTTCCCATAGTTTTGTGTCTGTATCATATGCACTTCGACATCAATTAGACACAGAACCATTAGCTAGGACTTGCAAGATCATGACTGGAGGAGGTATTATCCTAGTCCGTGATCACTGCAAGGACAGGAGAGTATCAGTAGGAGGCCGAGACTTGAGCGTGAGCTTACTCGTCATGCCACTTCCGGGGTACGATATTGTACTCGGAATGGACTGGTTGAGTAGGCATCATGCTACTATAGATTGTTATAGAGGCAGAGTATTGTTTAGACCACCAGGAGAGCCAGAGTTTGAGGTCGTCAGAGCAGCAGCGGAACAGAGCAGGAGCATATTTTGCGGAGCCAGGGCGGAAGAAGAGGAGTTGCCACATCCTCTGATAGCGGAGTTCCTGGATGTATTTCCAGAAGAGTTGCCAGGCTTGCCGCCAGACAGAGATGTTGAATTCTCTATAGACTTGGTTCCAGGAGCGGAGCCCATTTCACAGCATGTCTATAGAGTTAACAACAGCGAGCTGGCAGAACTGAAGAAGCAAGTCGAGGAGCTGCAGGACAAAGGCTTCATCAAATCCAGTTCATCACCATGGGAAGCTCCGGTATTGTTCGTACCGAAGAAGGACGGCACGGTGCGCATGTGTATTGATTATAGAGCCTTGAACAATATCACTATCAAGAACAAGTACCCGCTGCCGAGGATAGATGATCTTTTCGACCAGTTGAGCGGGGCGAGGGTGTTTTCGAAGATAGATTTGAGGTCAGGCTATCACCAGGTGAAGGTGAAAAAGGAAGACACGCCGAAGATAGCTTTTCGGACCAGATACGGCCAGTTTGAGTTCATGGTGATGCCATTTGGTTTAACCAATGCACCGGCAGTATTCATGAACTTGATGAACAAGGTGTTCCACCAGTACCTTGACAAGTTCGTGGTAGTGTTCATCGACGATATTCTTGTGTATTCCAAGACACCGGAGGAGCACGAAGAGCACCTGAGATTGGTCTTAGAGACTCTCAGGAGGGAGAAGCTGTACGAGAAACTCTCTAAGTGTGAATTCTTCCTTGACAAGGTCGAATTTCTTGGGCATGTGGTATTGGGTGACGGAATCTCGGTTAACCCACAGAAGATCGAGGCAGTAGAGTCGTGGGCTACCCCCAGTTCGGTAGCTGAGATCAGGAGTTTCCTCGGGCTTGCAGGATACTACAGGAGGTTTGTACAAGACTTCTCCAAGATTGCAGCGCCAATGACCAAACTGACTAGGAAGGATGTGGATTTTGTTTGGACGGAGGAGTGCCAGGCTGCATTTGAGGAGCTGAAGAAGAGGTTGACGACAGCTCCAATTTTGACGTTGCCATCAGGGACAGGTGGTTTCACCATCTACAGTGACGCTTCAGGGAAGGGTCTGGGATGTGTTCTTCAACAGCACGGGAAGGTAATTGCCTATGCTTCCAGGCAGTTACGCCCTCATGAAAAGAATTATCCCACCCACGACTTAGAGTTGGCAGCAGTTATCTTCGCTCTGAAGCTGT
Source organism: Iris macrosiphon (assembly GCA_036927795.1). Classification (NCBI taxonomy): domain Eukaryota; kingdom Viridiplantae; phylum Streptophyta; class Magnoliopsida; order Asparagales; family Iridaceae; genus Iris; species Iris macrosiphon. Next base: position 97,369,455 of record JAYESA010000016.1, on the reverse strand, counting down.
GGAAACATTACCTGTACGGAGAGCGTGTGGAGATCTTCACAGACCACAAGAGCTTGAAGTACGTATTCACACAGAAGGAGCTGAACATGAGGCAGAGGAGGTGGTTAGAGTTGATGAAGGACTTTGACATCTCATTGCAGTACCACCCAGGGAAGGCTAACGTAGTCGCCGATGCCTTGAGCAGGTATCCGATGGCTATGTACTTGACGACAGACAGGTATTTGTTGGCTGATTTGGAGAGCTTGGAGATTGAAGTGTTAGTTCCCGGTGCCGAGATTCAGATGTGGGGATTGCAGATACAGTCCGAACTGATGGACAAGATCAGAGCTGCGCAGTACGATGATGAGACTCTGAGGAGTATCAGAGCACAGGTTCAGAGGGGATTGTCGGACGACTTTACTATCGCAGATGACGGCTCTTTACGGTACGGCACGAGGATATGTGTGCCTAGCGGGGAGCTGCGAGAGGAGGTTTTGCAGGAGGCACACCGCTCTCAGTACTCGATGCATCCCGGTGCCAACAAGATGTATCGAGACTTGAGGGAGCACGTATGGTGGTATGGAATGAAGCGCGAGGTAGCACGCTTCGTATCTCGGTGCCTAGTGTGCCAGCAGGTAAAGGCAGACCGGCAGAGGCCAGGAGGTTTGCTTCAACCTTTACCGATTCCCGAATGGAAATGGGAGCACGTGACCATGGATTTCGTTTCAGGGCTTCCACGTTCTCCAGGAGGGAAAGACGCGATTTGGGTCATCGTGGACAGGTTGACCAAATCAGCCCATTTCTTACCTTTCAAGGTGGGCACGTCGACAGAGAGGCTCGCAGAGATGTACGTGCGTCAGGTTGTTAGGCTTCATGGAGTTCCTGTGAGCATCGTCTCAGATCGGGATAGTCGTTTCACTTCCCACTTCTGGAGGAGTCTGCAGGCTAGCTTGGGCACCCAGCTCAAGTTCAGTACCGCATATCACCCCCAGACAGACGGGCAGTCTGAGAGGACTATTCAGACTCTCGAGGATATGCTACGCACTTGCGTTCTGGATCTCGGAGGTTCTTGGGAGGATCATCTGCACCTGGTAGAGTTTGCTTACAACAACAGCTACCAGGCCAGCATCGAGATGTCACCATTTGAGGCTCTTTATGGACGGAGGTGTCGTACACCGCTATCGTGGGACGACGTTGGAGAGAGAGCCTTGCTAGGACCAGAAATGGTCGTGGATGCAGCAGAAAAGGTGAAACTCATCAGAGACAGACTGCGAGTGGCGCAGGACAGACAGCGGCATTGGGCCGACAGCCACCGTAGACCCCTTGAGTTTCAGGTATAGATTGTTGTTTTCTGGTTGTGTTGTTTGTTTGTTAGACTGCGTGTTGAGACTGTTTTTGTGTTAGGTTGGCGATCTAGTGTTCCTACGGATTTCTCCGACGCGTGGAACGATTCGTTTTGGTAGAAGCGGGAAGCTTAGCCCACGCTACATCGGACCCTTCGGTATTCTGGCAAGGGTAGGTGCAGTGGCATATAGACTGGACTTGCCGCCTGCATTGGAGGGAGCGCATAATGTGTTTCACGTGTCGCAGCTGAGACGGTACGTGGCAGACCCTAGTCACGTACTTGATCACTCGGAGATTGAGGTTGGTCCAACGCTCAGCTACCCTGAGCAGCCCGTAGAGATCTTGGACCGCAGAGAGAAGGTGTTGCGGAACCAAACCATCCCTTTGGTTCGTGTTGCATGGAGACATCACTCTCCAGGGGAGTCGACCTGGGAGAGAGAAGACGAAATGCGCGAGCAATACCCGTATCTCTTCCAGACTTGAGGTATATTTCCTTTTCTGGTTTCATCCTTGTTGTAGTTCAGTCCAATTTCGAGGACGAAATTTCTTTTAGGAGGGTAGACTTGTCACTACCACTTTTCCATATAAGGGGTATTTCTGTAATTTAACTATTTTTTTAAATAATTATGAATTTAATTAATCTACTGAGTTATATAAACTATTCATATTGTTAGTGATTTTTGGTTTAGGTCAAGCCCTAGAACCCATTAGGTCAAACCTTGTTGACTAAACCCTAATTTGGAAACCAGTTCTAGTGAAACCCTAGAATTCACATTTTAGGGTGAACCCTCAAACTCTAGACTGGCTAAACCTTAGCTAATTAGGTTCTACATGACCTAACCTAGGGGTTAAACCTAGGCCATACACTAGAAATCCTAACTGGGCCTATATATATATAAAAGGAACCCTCTTGTTCTTCATATAGAGAGAGAAACCCTAGCCTCCATCTAGAGAAACATCTCCCCATTCCAAAAATTCGAAACCCTAACCCTAGGTTCCATTTTCTCCTCCTTCAAAGCAAGAAAAGCAAAGAACGTGGGTCAGGGAGCCTTGGAGAAGAAGAGCTTCGTTGAAGAAACCTTCCCTGCAGGTAAAACCCTAGTTTCTATTCCTTTAATTCCTGTTTTTAGGTGAAAATGGCCATTAGGAAACACCCTTGGCTGTGTAATTCGAATTTAGGATTTTGGATTAAGTTTTGGTGGCCCACATGGGGTTTTCCCCAATTATTAAGAACCCTAACCCTAGATTTTGGTTTGTAGACTGTTTGCATCTCATCTGTGTATGTTGAACCCGAGATTTAGGGTTTTTGGTTAGAGGGATTCATAGGTTTTAAGTGATTTCGTTTCTGAACTGCATCTGTTCGATGAAATGCCCAAAAAGGGTTGAACATCTATTTTTTCCTATTCTAATAAAGTCTAAATTGATGATTGATGAATGATGTATGATGTCTATATATATATATATACATGTGTAGATAGATTTGAGGTGTGTTGTATATATATATATATCTAGGTGTAGATGTGTGTGTGGTTGAAGAAGGGAAACTGGGTGCAGTCGGGTATGTACTGGCTGTGGTTGGGTTTCATTGTGTATCGGGTTGAGAGATTCTGTGCACAGGGGTTTGATTTCCTTGCTGTGCATTTGTGTGTGAGATAATGTGGTGTAGAGTGTGTTTTAGAACTGTGTAACTGTGCAGATTTCAATATATGTGTGAGAAGGAAGGGAGAGAGGGAAATTGTGTACTGTGTGCCAGTTTCAGGAATTGTTTGCTGTGCTGTGGCTGTGCATAAATACTGTGTATAGGTGTGAGGGAGAGTTAGTTCCCAGGTTTGATAAGGATTTTGATTTTGTGTGTCTGTGCATATGTTTATGGGTGTTCAGTGTAGTGATTTGGATTCAGATTTCTATGTGTATCAGTTTGGGGAGTTATGTGTATACTGTCAGTGTGTGGCTGTGTTCACAGGGTGTGAGGGTGTTTTAGTGTATGTTGTGTGCAGGAAATATATCTGTGTATGTGTGTGAACTGCATCTATGAACCTATATGTGTGAATACCTGAGTGAATTCCCAGTGTCAAAGTGTATCAGATATGGGGAGAAGACCTGTGTGTTTGGCTGTGTGAACTCTGAGAGAGGGGAGGAAATATGTAGTATGTGTGTATGAGTTTGGTCAATGTAGGTGAGTGGCTGTGTACACATGTGTGTGTGTGTACTGTGTCAGTCCAGGGACTTGGGTAAGACCTGTGTCTTAGTGTATCAGTGAGAACTCAGTGAAGGAGTTTAGAGTTTCAGTATCCTATGTGTTAAATATGAGGTTATGTATCAATGTGTTGATTTGGGGAATTTCAGATTTCAGTGGGTATCAGTATGTATGGTTACATGTGTTGTGAGGGATTTTTCTTGTGTATGGACAGTGGATAGATGTGTGGCTGTGAGTGTCCAGTGTAGGTGTACCTGTATTGTGCACTGTGTGAAAGGTTGGCTGTGTATGCTGTGTGTTAGTGGAGGATTGGGAGCAGTGAGGGGTTTAAGTGTGTAGACTCATGGGTATCAGTTAGTTATTGGAGTATCATTGTATTGGAGGATTAGTTAGTAGAGTGCCTGATTTAGTGTATCAGTTATTATCAGTTGGAAGTTAGTTTAGTTAGATAATTAGATACTTTAGTGTATCAGTTAGCATAGGGCCCAGTTAGCAAGTTAGTGTATAGTTAATTAGTTAGTTTAGTTAGTAACATTAGTTAATATATATTGTTATCAGTTAGTATAATATACAAAGGTATTAGTTAGTTATACTAAGTGGTAGTGATAGTTAGTTAAGGTAAGTTCTATATGATTGTAGATAAGTATAAGTACTAGCTATAACTGGATAGAGTAGGTATTAGTAAGGTTTTACTTAGAAACCTAGGTACTGGCCTAATATAGCTAAGATAAGCTAGTATTGGATAGTTAGTAACCTTTATAGACTAAATAACTTAGTATGGATCTAGTATGACTTAGTTAAGCTAGAATGACTTAGAAATTGACCTAGAATAGCTAGTTAGTAGCAAACTAGACCAATTGACTCAGTTGAACCTAGTATTGACCAGTAAACCTTAGACATGGCCTAGAAACCTTGTTTTTTAAATTGTTAAGCATGTTATTCTTTTAATTCATTAATTAACATTGAATTTCCATAAATAGGTCATTGTGATTCCATTTTGGACCTCGATCCTCACATTTTGCTCAGGACCACAGGCGAGTACATTCTCTGACAGTTTTCATTGTTGATTACTTCTATAAATTGTAGTGTATTTCATATTTGATTCAGACACTATGGATACACGGGTTAGCACCCTAGATCCCCATCACGAGGAGTCGTGGTTGGAATCCATCGTGCTAGCTGGGGGATGGGAAACTATTAGTAGATTATGTGATCATATCCAAACATTTATATGCACCATAGCTCACCCCACTTCTCACGTCGGGTGCGGCCTGACCACTTATATGCTCCATAGCTGTTATATATGATTAGCCTGACCATTATATGCACCATAGCTAACCATGCGGTTAGCCTGACCTAAAAGAATCATAGCTAATCATATATAACCAGCCTGATCCAGTCCCAAGCCGATCACATAATTAACTAATATTTCAAACACTTAGCTAGATGTTTTATCTTTATTCAGATTTACCTGTTCTAGCATTCACTATTTATTGCTCATTGCTAGATGCTTTATTGTCTATTTCATTTCTCCAGTACTTCACATGTTCAGCTTTTATTTCCATCTTGTATCTCTTACACTGTTTATAGATTTTGTCAATTTAATGAAACTGCTGTTAGTGCTTGTGCTTCGCTCCAATCCTGACTGGATAACAACATTTTCAGAGAACCTGGAGGACTTTTGCCCTACTCATTACGGTCCAGGAATAGAGGAGGATTTCACTCCAGAAATCCCAGAGGAGGTGCCTATCCTAGAGGAGAACTTGCCTGCCCATGTTTAGATTATTTTCTGCATTTATTTGTTTTAGACTGAGACTGAGACTGAGATGTATTTATTTTATTTGTGACTTTGTGAGGTCATTTAGACCCAGGTTTTGAGTTGAACTTCTTGTGGTTGGTTTTAATAGAACTCTTTTCAATTCTCATCGTGCCATTATGTTTATAGTTGTGATTGAGTATATTATAGAACTGTGATTGAGTTATCATTGTCCTCCGTACGGAGTTGAGACTATTGACAGGATATACCATGTTGTGACCTAGACAGCGTTCTACCGCCGATGCTGCGGCGTAGGCTGGACGTACCCACGACTCATGCCCAAATTTCGGGTGCGGGTCGTGACATGATTGATGATCTATAATCCCAGAATTTGAGAAATTGATGAGGCATTTTTGATCGTGACTCGATCATATGAGATTTGGGATCCATGATTAATTGTGACTCCTGACCTGATCAAACATGATTCATGTGACCAACTGATAGGTTTAATATCCTGACTTGGTTATTGTATTCGTGCTGATACACTTGTCCTGCTCACCTGTTTATAAAGGCTATATTGTATACTGAGTGTGGGACATGGCCAACATGTACACTTAATGTGACTTGATAATTTCTGTTCGGTGCATAATATTATATTCTTGGATTCTTGGCACAAATATGATAATAGGTCAGAACCATACCGTGGCTAGGTTATTACTTGTTTGAATATTGCATCTATATTTGGGTGAATCCAGACTTGACTCATTGTATGAAATGGATTCTTATCAAATGTTTCTATACTCTGTACAACATCATTAAGGGAAATATTCCTGTAGCCACGGCCAAAAATTCTATATCACTATAGGGTTAATTAGGTAACACAAAAGCTGATTAGAATATAGGGAGAAAACGTCATCCTGAGATCGTACGTGATGGGCCACCCCGTGATAATTGAGCCAACATTTTTTCTATAGAAAGGTTTGAACTGTTACTGATTTATTAGTGCGTGGCCCTACGAAAAACTGGTGCGATCATAATTTTCTACTTGTATAATATTGGTTCAGTTAGCCCTGCTCGACATGGCATGATCTGAGGATGCTTATTATTATTATTATATCTGGGTTAATCCCAGACTCCACTTAGCAAGTCGTAACATTGCTTGGCCGTTCTAACCTGACTTGGTTGTGATTATAATTCTGCTAGTAGCTTAGGGACATGGACTGTTATAGTATGGTGTTCAACTTATGTCCTTATTTGATTGGGGGAGTTGAGTCATTATGCTATAGTGGAATATGGACTAAACTATGACACATAATCCTAGCTTGACCATAATCACGAGACATACCTTATCTTGGGTGGCATGGTATTTTCTGTCCATGTTTGGTAAGGAGTGTCATGTTATCCCAAAGATGGGACACGCGCCAATAATTTTTGGCTCTTGCACTATATGCTTGATTTGGTTTTTGATTTTTTATTCATGCTTCCTTGTGGTACTTGCTATTTGGAGATCTAATCCCACTAGTTTTGTATGGCCAGGTTTAGAGCCAGTACTGGAGGATCCATCTTATCCCCCTTACGATGACGTGCACCAGACGGATGGTCGCTGAAGGGCATGAGTGTATTTCTTGATCACTACTCGTCTTGTACATTCTATTCTTGTGGGCATTTAGCCATCGGCACTTGATAGCCGGCTTGTCTGGATGTCAGTTCCTTTTTACAAAACTTTAATATAATTAGACTGCAGCTGATAGCGGTTGTGTAACTATTGACATTCTACTAGCCTAATATTTTGATGGCTAGATCTCTAGAACATTTACGTGCAGCATTTAGGATGCCTTAAGACTTTATCTCACATGTTCTATGTTGTTGTTACTTGCTTGAATGATTGAGACATAGTTGTTCTGAGACCCTAGGAGACTTATTGTAGCATGCACCTCCTTGTCTTTCTACAGCCGTGACCGCTGTACGACGTTCTATACCTTGTATGGGGGAGCTGGCCATGTTCGTCTCCGTATTCTGGTACTGGGGCGTGACAATATTCGAAGACAGTTGAAAAATATTACATAGAGGATGCCTCCTCTTCCTGCTCTTGATGCTACCGCTCCTACTGCTCCTCCTCCTTCGACAAGTTAGTCTGTTCCCCCAGTTGCTCCTACTTCTGCTTTGGCTCCTGTCATTCCTGAGGCCACGCCATATGCCTTGACTATGTTTATGCTGGAGTTCATGCGTACCCAGTAGCACCATCCGCCACCCCTTACCTACAGGCTGATTTGGGTAATTTTTTGTAGATGTATTGATACTCTTTGATGCATTCTACTTTAGTGTTGTATATTATTTCTGTACTGCATTTGATCCTGGATATGGATGATATTTATGATTGGGACATGGATTATGGATTCTACATATGGATGATATTACTATACTCTTTGATTATGTATTTATTACATTTATAATTGGGATATGGATTCTGGATTCTAGATATGTATTGTATTGTATTTGATTATGTATTCTGTTATTGGTTGTGTGTACCAGAAAATATTTGATTTTAGAAAAATATTCAAGTAAGCGACGGAATGCCGACTAAATAACGATGGAATGATGACTTAATAACAACACATTAGCGACGAAAAACTAGAAATTTTTGTCAGCGACGGAATAGCGCGTGCTTAGCGACGGATCAACGACTATTTTTTCAATTGCTATTATGATACATTTAATGTCTAATACATAAAGAGTACCAGAGACGGTCGTTATTTCCATCACGAAGTTAGTCGCTGACTTAGCGACGGATATATTAGTTGCTAGTCCGATCGCTGATATTCCGTCGCTTATTTCATCGTTGATTAGTTGAACAAGCATCGAATCAACGATGGAAAATAAAAAGCGACATATACACTAGCAATGAAATTTTTTTGTCATTGTTTTGTCACTATTACTATTTGACAACGGAATATGTGAAAATAGCGACAGAAACTTCCGTCGCTATTTTGCAGTATTTTTTATAGTGAGTGCATAAATACTTCAAGGTATTAAAGTGCTAATAACAATAGTTTACAACAGAATGCGAGTATCCAGAACCTGAAAAGACCACACTGGTAGTTGTAGAGCTCAGGATGTCAGTTGGGACTTTCCCTTCCTGTCCAAAAAGAGCGAGAATCAAGCCACGAATGAGATCATGCTGAATGAATGACTTGAAAAAACCAATGCGGCTAGGCTGACGATGTCTGTCTGGCGTACCTAAGAAAGTTTGTGTAACAAATTGTTTGCAGAAACATTATAGTTAAGATATTTAACTGTAATTAACGATTAAGATATATCATTTATTTTAATCACAAAGAACAACATGGAGAACTACATGAAAGTATATATGCCTACACCAACTAAGCTAGAAGATTGTATCATTCATATTTCATTAGTTACATTTCCTTCCAAAAGAGAGAGGATATAACTGCCTTAACCTCCCATCTAGTTTATTTTATCTTAACTATGTAACTATGCATATCTCCTCCATATGACTATTATTTAAATTGCAGCAGTAGCTTCAATGGATGCCTCAACCTGCCACACAGTACAACATAAAAGTTTTCAACATGTGGCCAGTGGAACATATAACAAATGAATATATATATATATAAGCCTAACTGGAGTGTGTGCATTTGCGCAACATATACTATTGAAGCAAGTTTGGCCAAGATTAATAGGTTGGCTAGCTTGCTAATTAGAACTCTGAGCAACTTTTTAGGAGCATTGTTTGCTAAAAAAGTGCTCCTTCACACTGCTCCTCTTCTCGCATAGACGAATACAAAGATTCTATCATCACCCCTATTGGTTTGTGTTATGACATCTCATGTCTCAGTTACATAAAAATTTAACACCAATATAGTGAGATTGATGACACCTAGATAACCATTCATAAAACATTGCCCAAATTTTTTATGATCTAGAGCAATGCTATTTGCACCTCCAAATTGTTCCTCCAATCTATTCTTCCGTGACAGTTGACGTGACATGTTAGATAATATTATGTGACATCTAACATAACAACTGACATGGCAAATTTTAATCCAAAAAATTAATTATCCACAAAATTTCAATGTTAATATTAATACTAATTTGGGTTATTTACACTAACTACTCTTATATTTTATGTCTATTACATTGGATACCCCTACTTTTAAACTAATTATACTGATCACCCCTAATTTTTTTGATTTATTCTAATGGTACCCTTTACTTTAAGATAAAAGTAAAAATAATAACTATCGCTATTATTAATTTTTTTTTTCCTAAAGAGAGAGAGTGGTCAGTGTAATTAGTTTAAAAGAATGAATACCCTGTGTTATAAACAAAAAACTTAGGAGTAGTTAGTGTAAATAATCCTTAGTTTTAATTTTAATATTAACATTAATTTTAATGTTAATTTTATTTTTAATATTTGTCATATCAGCAGACATATTAATAGTCACGTCAGCTCACAAGTAAAAAGGGATAAATTGGAGGAACAATTTGAAGGTACAAATAGTGTTATTCTGTGATCTATATACCTGACATCTTTAATTATAGAAGAAGGATCGACTCCAAGCCGCTTGAGCAGTGATGATCGATAGGTTTAATTTTTGGGTTTTGATTTTTTATATTGGGATTTGAAAAAGATGAAGCTTGGCTGAGAAAACTGGAATTGTATTAGATCTCGCTTGAGGTCGGCTAGGATCTAAGGTGCAATTTGCTATCAGTTGTAAGTAATTAATAAATTCCAAAAAAAAAATTCCACTGGGTCTTCCTGTTTGCTCGGATTCGTCACCAAAATTCCCGCCAATAGGACGGCAACACGTGATATGCGGGCCAAACATACGGATCACAGCCGCTGGCAACGTAGCGGCTCCCGGCCATGAATTTAAGTAGTGAAGGAAGAAAGCTGTACAGTACTACTTACTAAGCAAGAAGATCGAGGGAGGTGTATGGGTGGGTGCGCTCTCCTTATATACACAAGGCCAAGGGAGGGAAGAGTGGGGTGTAGCCAGTTAGGAGAATACGTTTTCTTAAAAAGGAGGAAGAGGGAATGCATGAATCAGGGTTCTTAGCCACAAAACAGGTGCATGGCAGAGGATATTATTGAAGCCTAGCCTATGTAACAGTGTTATACAAAAGAGTAATGCTATTATTCATCTCTCCAAACTCTTTTTTCAATCTATTCTTCCTTGTGTGATAGCTAACGTGACAGATGTTAAATAACATTATGTGACATCTAACGTGATAACTGATATGACAAATTTTGATCCAAAAAATTAATCACCCAACTTTTTTTGATCTTAATATCAATATTGTTTTAAAAACCGGACCGATGATTGAACCGAAAATCTTTGGTACAGGTCGGACCGAGGTTCAATCGGATTCAATCGGAGTTCAAATAGACCCTTTACGAGAACCAAATCATGTAAGATATCCACATTTACTCCTTGGTTTGGTTTGATTTTGTTTGGAGTGGGTTTGGTTTGGTTTTGCAACTATAAGGTCTCTCAAAACAAAACAAGTACCAAATGATCCAAATTTCATGTGAATTTTTTTTTTGAGTTTAAAAAAAAAAAAACCAAGATCGGCCTATTCAATCGTGAACCGGTTCGGCCGGTTCACCGGTTAAAATCCGGTTTAGAAAAAAAATTGCCGGCTCTTTAAAAAATTTCGGTTCAAGTCAGACCGGACCGATTTTTTGGTCAGACACGATTCAACCACCGGTCCGGTCCGATTTTGACAATACTGGTTAATATTAATATTAATATTAATGTTAATTTTTATGTTAATTTTAATTTTAATATTAATTTTAAAATTTGTTATGCCAGTTTTTATATTAATCGTCACGTTAGCTGTCACATAATAAGAGATGATTTGGAGTGATACTTTACAGGGATTAATAAAGTTTGTTATTGACGTTTATTCTTCACTTTTTCTCCGTATACAAAGATCTCCAACTCTGGGAGAAATTCTTCCTGATTCGATGGGTTCGATTCCACCAAAGAACATTATTTTTTTCATTTATTTTCCAAATTAGATGGACTCGTGTATATATTCTTGGGGAGTTGGGTGGGTGGTGTGTGTAGGAATCCTTATCGTCATTGTAGTCATAGCTATAAAGGCATTTTTGTAGTTGCATGATCATTGTCAAGTTGACCTGCTGTTCGAATTACATCCATAAAAGAAGGAAGACATGATGTTTCGGGTCCAAGAATCTCGATTTCTCATGAAAAATTATTAAAGTTTGGAGATTTCAGATGAATGAGTTGTTGATGGCACAAAGAATGCTATAAATAGCTTAGCAGCATAAAGTCTCGTCAATAGAGTAAAAGAAGGAAGGATTACAAAGTTCTTTTATTTCTCTACCAAAGGATTGTTTAAGATTAGAACGATTTTAAGCAATGAAACATGAAAGGAAGCGAAGATGCATAATATGGAAATATCAGAGCCTCATAGCCGAGTTTCAATCGAAGTTAGAAAAAAAAAAAAAAAAAACCAAACGGTGCTAAAAAAACATGATAAAGATTTTTTTCTTCTTCTAAGATAGTGAGAGTTTGACATTGAAAACATGAAATTGACTAGAAGGACAAGGAAAACAAATTAAAATAAGTTTAAGAGGAGTTTATTTTTCCTTCACTTTGTGAGATTTTTTTTTTTTCATCAATTATTTTCGTAAACAAATAGTTATTTGACCTTAACAAGGGTATCATGGTTTTCATAAACCAACAAAGTATTGGATCCAGATCATATAATTTAATGGCATAGGGTATAAGGGGAAATTATACAGTGGAACGGGCTCAACATGTAGCAGTGATGAATGGTGAGTCTGTCCAATGGTATAATGACATATGGTGATATAAAAAAAAAATCAAATTACTAAAAATAGTAAGATATTATCATGTGTTATTATACCATTAAACGGACTCTCACCATTCACCACTATCGCACGGTAAATCCTGTTGGGAACACGTGTACTCTGATACCACTTGCTGGACGTGCAGCGGAAGAAGTGCTGCCAACCCACCTGAGATGACCAACCAATCTACGAACATTAAGCACAGATGAAGACAAGTATATGGAGGTGACTACGTCACCTGGACAAATTTCAACCTTTATAGCTCAGATAAAATTACAAGATTGCAAAGAACTAATGTTGAAACACTTTGTCCTAATAGGTTCAACCCACTCACCACACTCAAGAAGAAAAGTAGAAGATTACAATTAAAATCACTCACCAACCCGTAGCAATCTCCCTAACCGAAGTTGACGACTCGATTAGATCTCCTTCTTCCTTCCGTCTTGGATGGCGAAGTCATAAGAGCAAAGCACGGACTTTCTCTTAGATTTTCTGTGGACGAGCACCCCGAATCTCCAACTTGTGCTTCTTCTTTGTGCCTCCACCCTCCTCCCTATTTATAGGATGAGAAACCTATTTTAGGGTTAGAAAACCCTAAAAATAGCCAACCATAAGATTCAACAGTCCGCTAGCATCCAACGGTCCAAAATATAACATAAAAACTCCAAAACCAGAGCAGCAGCCGCCGACACCGAACTCGGACCGAGTTCGGTTCAAAGGTTCTGGAACACCACACCGAGTTCGGCCCGAACTCGGCCAAGGACCGAGTTTGGCCCGAACTCGGCCAAGGACCAAGTTTGGACCGAACTCTGCCCCCCTTCAGCATACTTGATTCCCAACAATCTTTCCCTCCAGTCGGATGAGAGGTGTTGGCTCCATGACTCCTCAACTGGACTCCATGCCTGTCGTCCCGCGACAAAAAACCTGCTCTCCCTTGCCACCGATCTCCGATCCCCCTAAGTTTCTTTGCATCTTTCGTCATCTCCAGCTCCTCGACCGTCACGTCGACGCTAGATGTCATGCATAGCACCTCCTACACTACTGGGATTCTGCCGATATCGATGACACGGTCAAGAACGAAGTCCATGACGATCAGCCTCACCGTGAGTCTTGGCTGCCTGTCTCCGACTTTCGTCTTCCACCAGAACGTCTTAACGTTCCGACGAGCTTCTTCACCCTTGGCTGTCCCAACCAAGCAGACTGTGTGATTCTCCCGAGATTCGAACTCCTGAATCTGCCCACCTTCGTGTCCAAACCTGAAGTTCCCTCATACACATGCGTCCTCAAGCAGAACATCACACACTGTGCATGCCGTCGATGACCCACATATTCCCCTGAACTGTGTGAATGATGATGCTCCTGCCTCAGATTGAGTTTGCTGCAAACCTTGATCTCCTCCTTGGCCTCGAACTGCTGAAACCAATGTCGCTTCGTAAAGTTTTGGCAAACCACCAGTCTCCAAAATCGGATCCGTGGAACAACCCCCACCTGGAGACCGACTAACTATCATAGGACTGACAGATTAACCCTCAATCTTTGACCCATCACCTTTCGTCGCTTTGTCTCGACGAACCGAATCCTCTGTATCCCTTAAAGTATCTTGAAGTCCCTCCAAGACAAGTTATCGACGATCCACCTCCTGTCGAATACCCCTCGAGCCTTCATCCGGTATCTGTGGCTTGCCTGTACACCTCAGCGGCTTGAGCCTGTACATGCCACAACGTAAATCTCCTCGAGCCAGCTGCTGGGAACCCTTCGTAAGCATCCAATCTTTGTCCCCAAATAAACTGCGACATCTATCATCCGCCAGCCTCCCTACCAAAATCAAGTTAAAGTGCAAACTCGGTACATGTCTCACATCCTTGAGAGCGAGCTTCTCACCAAGCTCCGTTGTCAAGTGCACATCACCGATGCCTACAACTGTAGCCGTCCCCTTATTCCCTATCTTCACACGTCCAAACCTTCTACCGTGGTATGACGTAAAGATCCTCCTATATGGAGTGTCGTGATACGATGCCCCCGTGTCCATGACCCAGTCATCATCATGACACATGCCACAAGGTTTCTCTGCGTCGGTTGCTGCGATGATGAGATCTTCCATAGCCGTGAGATCCTCTTGATCATCCTTGCCTTTGGCCTTCTCAGCTTTGAGCTTCATGCAGTTCCTCTATATATGGATCCTTTCGCCACAGTGATAGAAGCCCTCCTTAGTGTCCACAATCGCAAGATCCCGAGAACTCCCCATGTCCTCGCCTGTGACTTGGGTCTTTCCTTCCCGTAGGAAGCCACCAGAGCGGACTCCTGCGACGATTCTACTTGCTTACGCCGGATCTCCTTGTTCAACGGGCTGCTTTTGACTGCCTCCATCGTGACAACTCTATCAGGAGTGGAGTTTCTTACAGACACCACCAACGTCTCCTAGCTTTCCGGTAGAGAACTCAAAAGCAGAAGGGCCTAAAGTTCATCCTCAATCACTATATTCATCGCAGACAGTTGATTGATGATGTCCTGAACCTCGTTCAGATGTTGTGCCACCGGTGCACCCTCCGTGTACTTTGAGTTGACAAGTTGGCGAATCAGAAATGCCTTGTTGCCAGTCATCTTCATTTTGTACAATGAATGCAGCTTCTCCCACAATGCTTTTGCAGAACTCTCCATGGACACGTGGTGAAACACTGAGTCGTCAAGCTATTAGCGGATGAATTCAACAGCCTTTCGATCCAGTCGTTTCTAGTCATCAGCACCTTTGTCCGTCGACTTTGCGCTGTCGCTCTCCAACGGACCATAAGATCCTCCATCCTTGGCTTCCAAATCGTCCAGTTTTTCCCTGTGAGGGTGATCATATGAGTGTTCATCTGCTCCATAGACATAGTTACACCTTCCATCTGGAGAAGAAACTGGCTCTGATACCACGTGTTGGGAACACATGCGCTCTGATACCACGTGTTGGACGCGCAGCAGAAGAAGCGCTTGCCAACCCACCTGAGATGATCAAACAATCTACGAACACCAAGCATAGATGAAGACAAGTATATGGCGGTGACTACGTCACCTGGACAAATTTTAACCTTTATAACTCAGATAAAATTACAAGATTGCAAAGAACTAATGTTGAAACCCTTTGCCCTAATAGGTTCAACCCCCTCACCACACTCAAGAAGAAAAGCAGAAAATTATAATTAAAATCACTCATCAACCCGTAGCAATCTCCCTAACTGAAGTTGATGACTCCTCGATTAGATCTCCTTCTTCCTTCTGTCTTGGATGGCGAAGTCCTAAGAGCAAAGCACGAAGTTTCTCTTAGATTTCCTGTGGACGAGCACTCCGAATCTCCAACTTGTGCTTCTTCTTTGTGCCTCCACCCTCCTTCCTATTTATAGGATGAGAAACCTATTTTAGGGTTAGGAAACCCTAAAAATAGCCAACCATAAGATCCAACCATCCACTAGCATCCAACGGTCCAAAATATAACATAAAAACTCCATAAGCCGAGCAGCCGCCACCGACACCGAACTCGGACCGAGTTTGGTTCAAAGGTTCTGGAATACCACACCGAGTTCGGCCCGAACTCGGCCAGGGACCGAGTTCGGACTGAACTCTGCCCCCCTTCAACAGATTTGATTCCCAACAAATCCGTCCCACCAAATAATTTCATCAAGGAGTGCGGTCTTGATATGTGAAGAGTTTAGACATTGTACCCTACGAGTAGTATTTCCAAGTAGTAGTCTGCAATTTTGCTAATAAAAATATTATAAAGAGGACTTAGTGAAAGTATCTTGCCTCAGACTTTTATATAATCACTAAGATTATGTGCTTCAATACAACAGTAACTTATATGTCAATGCATGTAAAGTTCATAAAATCTTTACTTGCTAATGGTACTGATGATATCTCTTACAATGGGAATCTTCCAAAAGACAACAGAAAAAGAGAGCATCAGAAAGTTCCATATTGTATGATGTGTCAGGTTAGGATATATACATAAAAGTAACATACCCCGGCAAACAAGTTGTCCATTCGATGGAGTTTCAGATAAATATTATGACTCATAATTGTAAGATTCTTATCATCAAAGATTCATCACCAGAAAGGGAAACAAATGAGAGTAATTCTCTTTCAATAGGTGAATCACTTTGGGTCCGTTTCAGTCCTATCAATGGTCCTTCCTCACTGGTTGGAGGAAATTCCTGTGGTGGTGTTCCCTATATCTATCTGCTTGGAATCTCTATATAGCCTTCTATCTCAAAAATCTCTGTTGCCTATACTATTGCAGGATTGAGCACTAGGTATCAACATCCGTTGACAAAGACACTATATTCAAGCATAAAGTTTCTGAATGAAAGCACATATATGTACATTGAACCCTGCACTACTTGCATCTAGTTCTCGAACACTGCTTTTCATCACACTGCAACCGGACACCGCAGGCACAACGTATCACATCCTTATAATCCTCATCGCACACATCACCTGCACACCACCCGCCTATGACATCCTCAAGTTCGGCTCTCACACACAGTCCTCCCAGGTCCGTTAGAAATAGTTAAATTAATCCCCCGAGCAACGCGTCCAGAGATATTTAAAACTCCACCCATAAGATCCAGGTGTTTATGCCTCCAAATTATGACCACTTATATATATATATATATATATATATATATATATATATATATATATATATATATATATATATTCGAAGAAGGTAAATATTATTGATAGAGCCCTAAAATTACAGAATATCGTCCCGTTCAGAGTACAAAATGAATCATCTGGAGTCCAAGATATTAATATCAGTAACTATGTCTCTTTGTATAACATAACTACTAGTGGCAATGCCCTCAAAGATACATCTATTTTGCTCTCTCCAAACGTGCCATACCATTGCCCCAAAGCTTACGCATATCCGTTTGTACACTCTTGCCCCTTTTTCTTTCTGAGCTTTGACTTCGTT
Source organism: Iris macrosiphon (assembly GCA_036927795.1). Lineage (NCBI taxonomy): Eukaryota > Viridiplantae > Streptophyta > Magnoliopsida > Asparagales > Iridaceae > Iris > Iris macrosiphon. Next base: position 97,352,363 of record JAYESA010000016.1, on the reverse strand, counting down.
CATGACCGATAATAGATCCCTATTGTGCAAGGTTGGAAGGCCAAAGTTGGTACGGTGATAGGTCCAGATCTCCCAAACATAGTCACACCAGAAGAAGAGATGATCCCTGGACTCATCCATCTGGGCACACAAACAACATATTTTATCCAGATAATAGGTCAGAACCATACCGTGGCTAGGTTATTACTTGTTTGAATGTTGCATCTACATTTGGGTGAATCCAAATTTGTTTGAATGTTGCATCTACATTTGGAAGATCTGGACCTATGCATGCATGGATGGTCTATTATCATTCAAAAATACTGCAACTGCTCAGTGCATAAATCAGTTGGAGCATGAGGATAAACATTATCAATTGAAAGAATTTACAGTTGACTTAGACTAATAAAATATAGTATCTGGGCTTCCATCAAGAAATACGAAAAATATGTGTACAATTACCACTTGTATCATAAATAGTTCTTATAGGTATTATAGAATAGTATACTTTTGAAGGGGAGAATAGTGTAGAGATTTATATAAAATATTTATTAGATTTTAGGATATATTATATGATTAATTTAGAAGGAATTTATTTTTAAATTTTATATTTGAAATAGGAGATTTATTATGATTGACTTACAAGGAAAGGTATTTAAAATATTATATAGTTTAAGACTCTTTTAAAATCAATTTTACTTATTTTTTAGAAATATGATTTATCTTAGTTTTTTAATATTAAAGGCTATAATATGGTTTAGAAGTTATCAAATAACAATGCAAATTCATTATTAAAGTGTATTTATAAGAAAAACTTGTTCCCTTAAGTTATCTCATAAACTTTTCTATGAGTTATTTCTATTATTGGATATAACAATATCTATCCCCAAATTATTCAATGGTATTACATGATGTAAAGGCTCTTATATATCCTTTGGAAACTATAATCCTATTAAGTTTAATTAAGACAAACCCTAATCCTAACAAAGAAATAAAAGTAAGCCTAAATACAATCAATTCTGATTTCCTAATTAAGAAATCCTAAGAAATATGCTAACAAAATCATTTTTAAAAAGTCCTAACTAATCCTAACTCATCTCCTAAAGAGTTCCCTAATATTGTGATTCAAAAAACGAAGAAAAACTTCTCACACCCTAGTCCCAAAATACGTAGGATGAAGGTATCTAGCAAAGACCAACTACGTATCAAGTAGAATCAAGCACAACTTGAATACGTATATACTGTCCAGAATAGGGTATTCTAACTATCTACCAGTTCTACCATCATTATCATATCTTAATCCATGTCAAAAATAAATATTAAGAACGAATAATATGTTTCATGGTCTGCAACCCAGTAGAATATATGTTCAATACCAGAAAAACAACATAGGACAATAAAAATAGGCTAAAACAATAAAGAGTGTCATGGTAAGAAATATAAAATACCAAAGAACGATAAAGGGTTACTACTAGTGATACATGAATCCTGCAAAAGTACACACCAATACAATCCCATGGGTGAAACACAACGAATTTTTGAAATAAAATCAGGTCCTCAGAGGAATGTAACAAGATACATAATATACATATCGAATGTAACAATAAATAAATATGCAATACAAAATAAGAAAGAACATAACGAAAGAACAACAACTTAGAGGCTGGCATGGCAACAAAATGATGGTATCAGTTGTGGCTACAAGTAAATCGGATAATAATAACCATAGTCTGATGAGGCACTAACGGTCTTATAATAGGTCTTTATTACATCACCGTGAGGCGCTAACGATTGAGAGAGACCATGTGAACATGTCCCATTTGCATCCCGATGAGGTGCTAAAGATCGAGAGTGGTCACAAAAGCCACGCCTAATAATGGTATCCTTGCCTAAGGAACTACAGAGGTCAAGTCAAGCTCAAGTAATGAGAATCCAAGACCGAATAAGTAATATCATAAGTTGAGTATGATATGACTAAAGAGCTATAGTAAGGAAACCTAGGAGACACAAGGAATATATGTGCATGTAAAGCATGTAACAAGTCAAGTACTTATCAACATATAATATCATAAGTAGAACACATGAACATGTATAACAACGATATGATAAAAATAATTAATATGTGCACGTGATCATGTACAAGTACAATAAGTATCAACATGGAAGACACTAACCGAAATAACGAACAAGAATATAAAAAGACAAACAATAAAAAATGCATATAAAAGTACTATAAAATTGGGCAAGGTATACTTGCCTATTTTTTCCTTTAGGTGGTATTGCAGTTGAAAATACATATCATGTGATCCATGATACCAACGTTCTACAGTCTACTTGGATCCCAAGTATAGCAAGGTTCACAAACACAAGCACAATTAGAATAGCTAATAGCTAGATAGGTTTGTTATTTGATCAAGTCGGTTTAAGATATAAACCTAGCTAGGGTGATACCTTGGTTTTTCCTAGTTCTAGGTTAGAAACAATTTATATGGAACTATAAATCAAGTTATACCTATCTAATACTACCTAATAATTTAACCTTGTTTTAAATAGTCAAAGATCATTAAGGATCTTATTGGCTTTACTACTTATTTAATACTATTATTCTTTAAAGATAATAACTTAACTTTAAATCAATATAGATCATTTATAAATTAAAATCTACAGGGAATCTTAGATTCAAGTTTAAAATACAATTTTATAAGACAAACTTTTCAATTTATTGTTTTTAAATAAAACAACCTATAATGATACTTTTTACTTAACATAATATATAATTACATATATAAGGTTTTGAGAAAAAATAAAAATTATTATCTCTAAATAATTTACTTTTTATGGATCTATCAGAAATATTTTTATCTTACTAAATACCAACAAAATATCAAAAACTTGTGCCTAACTATAGTTAAATAATGAAAATACCTTGATAGGATTGTTATTTTAACAAATCAATTCGTAGCATAGCTTATTAATGTTAATAGATTTATTTCATAATTTAAATAAATTTAGTTATAAGTTTATGAACATAAATTAATTTTCTAAAATTAAAATTAACTAAGTTGACTTTAGGTAGGATTTGCAAGTAACATTTGAGGAGGAGTTAAAGAAAAAATCACTAACCTTTTAAGATAACAAAAGTTTTTTTCAAAACAAACCAACAATCATGATGATATGATATCTGGCATGCTCCACCCCCAAAATTTTGGAAAATAAATTTTGATGGATCTTTCATTGAAGACAACATGGCCAGGGTCGTAGTCTTAAGGGACAATGATGGTGGTTTTAGAGACGCAATCTCGACTAACCAGAATGTTGCACTTTTTTAATAATTATACGATAATTCTAACACATTTTCTTATTCCATTTTAAATTTGCACAATTAACATACAACCATAACCCCAAGCATAAATGGCTTACATCCTCAACCCCTTCCTTAAGACTAGTTTTGTTTATTGCGAGACGTGTACATTCTTGCCCACAAATGCCTCCCTCTAATTACAAACTTTGCAGTATCTTGTCCGTTGAGGACCATGGCTATTGTAGAGGCATTGTTGAACACAACTCGACCATATGTAGGAACGGGTGTCCTCTCGATCATGACCACTTCCACGCAATTCCCATATTGCCTGCCCATGCATGGAAACAATTGTTACGTAAAACTCCACAATAAGTAATGATACATATATAGGTGAATAGAAGAAATTATTTACTCACGATGTGAAGAAGTCTATGATCTCCTCTTTAGTAAGTGGATACCCCCTCGAGAAGGTGAGAAACATAGACCTTTGGTCCTGTGGAGAAGGATTAGTTTCTGGGGACCAAGGCTCAGCCATAAAATTCAAAGAAGATCGAGCCTCCACAATTGACGTGGTTGCACTACCAACTCCTGGTGTCGGAGGGTGGTTGATGTCCAATGTAGGAGACTCCACAACATTTTCATCACATATGATCCTTACCACATTGCGAAAAATTTTGTGGATCCCAACGACCGCAACATCACGGTGCAGCTCAAAGAATCGTAAATCCATTGGCTCCTCCATGAGGGAGGTGGTATAGGGCAGCTCATCCCCCCGGTCGCCATTATTGCCATACTTGATGCGTTTTATACATGCACCGGCCTCCTCGACGAAAGAAAGGATGATGTCGTCGGTATTGGAGGATACACGGCGGATGAAGTTGTGATGGCCTATTGACTCAAACCAGAGCCAAAGGGACAGTATCCACCTTATAATTTCTCGATCTTGGCTCAGGCTCCTAACCAGTTTTTCATAAAACTCAACCTCCAAACGATGGAATCTACCAAGATTGGAGGCAGTATGAGTAGTGCTGGAGTTTCTCATGGCCATGAATGACAATAGGTAAATTGGTAAGTATGAGATGATATTGCAAGTGCAAGTGAAGAGAAGAATGTGTCAATTTTATAGTAGTTTTTGGGTGTTTGTTGAGGAATCTTATGCACTAAGTACATGCATTTTTTTGGTAAAGGATTCACTTGTGGGGAAGCAAGGACCACGCTTTGAAGCATTAATTGGTAAAAGATAAGGCATGAACCATTTCCATGGTAGGATGCTTGCTTGGAGAATTTTAAACATTTTTGTTTCTCTATATTTAATAAGGAAATTTTTCTGAAACTAATACACCTCTCATTGTACTTATCTTTAGTTTAGGTGCATATAGATAATTACATAATTATTTGTTTACCTTCCTATAAAACATATAAGTATAGAACTTAGAGCTTAATTTGGCATATATAGTTATTTATTTCTTAGAAAGCATTACCAAATAACTCGGATTGGGGGGCTGTTGAACCATACCATAGTTCCAGCAACAAGAAAAACAGCAAAATACACCACAATGATACTATTAGAAAATGTAATTTTAATATTGTCCGTACATAATCCCTTATATAGACACTGAGATAGACAAACACTAATATGGAATATGCCTAATGTACCCACAACAGGATGATGAGAGGCTATTCTTCTCGGAAATAAAGGTTCAAAACCTTTTGTGCCCCAGACGGGATTTCACATATTGTACTTATCTAGTTAGTTCATAATGATTGAATACCTATATTCCAGGACAATATAAACCTGTTACATGAAATGTGTCAAAACCAAAGCAAGTTACTTATGACAGAAAAAATAAATTCCAATGAACATAGGCAAATACATAAAAGGTTTTGTTGTACATTCATCACATAATATTTCTATGTTCTAATACACCTAACGCTGGATGGCTGTCATGAAACATAAGCTATAAAACATAACATGTAACGCCTACTATGATTTCTTAACTCCAAATTCTCAGGTCTATTATAGTTCATCTTGACTTGTTATTCCTAAATGAGTCATGAATGGTATAATGAACATGCCTTGTCTCCACATTGAATAAAGAACACGGTCAGAGGTATAAAACCCGCTAATTTGTATAGTGCCATTAAACCTGACTATGTAATCCCTGCTCTGCATGGTGCATTGAGATGGTTTGTTAGCTCGAACGGTCATTTGGATGGGTTCATTCAGAGGATTATCCAAGGATCTGCTCGATGGAGGTAGGTAGGTGTTTCTTCAGGAGTGTGATTTTGATCCTTCTCTCATTTACGTTTACAATAATGAAATGGATGTTGCTTGTTTAGTTTTGATGCTAGAAATTTTGTTGCATACTAATATAATAAATAAACCAAGATAGATAAAGAGAGTAATCTTATTTCTATAACTTGCTACTATAGAACAAGAAATTTTAAACTGTTGATATAGGCTTGTGTAAAATAGAAATACTTTTATCTTATCACATGGAGTATAATTCTATTACTATGTTTTAGATGTGAAATATAGTTCGTAGTGATATATCTTGTGGAAGTATAGTAATATTGTTTCAGAGATGGAAACATGAAAAGGTTTGGGTCTGTTGGGTCACAAAGGTAGAATCCCTGGACTGTGAATAATGAGGCGAGTGATGGCTCGAGGAATAGTAATACGGAAGAGATATATCATGGTATAAGTTGAGTAGAGAAGTGTTGTATAGTTATTTCAGTTTTTATACCATGCATATGCTTTATAGTTTAATTATTCACGTTTTTGCATGGTCATGGACAGTTTGTACACAAGGTTTGGTTCCTCGAGCGATCACCAGGGTGCAATGACCGTGTCGACCTAGGAGGACCCAAGTTAATAAGTGCTACACATAGGTATTTCAGGACCTTTGGTAGTACTAGCTACTCGTACGCGAAAGGATCGCCATCTTACCATAAGTAGTCTAAGATGGCATATTTCTATTGACTTTCATATAGTTAGCCTGCATGCTAATGTTATCGACTTGCAGGCTTAACGTGTCGAGGGATGATTGTATGAAACACTTAAATTTTATGAAGGCAAACAATTGTCTCTGCAGGGACACCCTTGCGACATATTTATTATACATTATGAATTAATAACGTTGTACTGCGAAGGGAAGCTAGGCCAAACATGTCTATGAATCTAGCTTACAACAAGAACCGTGACGGTAAGGTCTCCAAATCCCACTGCTTCCTAAGGTGGAAACCATTAAGGCAATATTGAATAATACCCTAGGGATTTCACCCCCAGGTGGTATACCACCATAGCTCATATCTGACCTATGATTTCCATCATCAATGATAGGGAGTTTCAAAAAAGAATAAATTAGTTTATAAATGACGGATCCATCTCCAACTAATATTTTCACCTTATCTAAAATAAAGAGGGCTTCGCTTCTCTCCTTTTAGTCGAGTGCTTTTATTTCCTCCTTAACAGGTGACAATGACCATTGCGGTAGCCACCAAAGTCCAAGATTCATAAGGAATCTTAAGAGCCCGGGTGACATACCTTAGGAAGCAGCGAGGCACTGTTAAGCCCTTAACTGAAGCATGAATGGAGTTGTGGTATCGGTATCGACTACGGTTAGCGAGGTATGGTTCATATTATTTAGAAGGACATGCGAGCCCACTACATCCAGGGATCCCACAAAAGAATGAAATCTGGCAGCTACTCATTTTTTTTATCAGTGATTCACCAAGGATTAGTCCCCAAATGCCTCTTCTGGGTCCAGTTAGAGCTAAAAGCACGGTCTGGGTCGAGAGCGGGAAGCTTTTGCTATTTCCTGAGTAACTTCTTTACCTGAACCTGAAATAGATCTCCCTTTATCTGGCTTAGCTCATGCAATAGTAGCTCTTCCGGTATAGTAGCTGCTCTGTGGAGTGAAAGAAAAGCCCTGTTTTGCCCATTACCCTCTTGATTAGTAAGACCCTATTTCTGAGCCTTCCCCTCTAACTCGTATTAGAAGGAGAGGTGCTCAAAATAAAAACCAAAGACATTTAATTCGATTATCACTTCATTCGTGAGAAGGATTTCTTTTGGCATAGCCGTTATTATATACCAACTTGTGACTTATTCCAAGCATCTCTTTATGCAATTCTTGTCTTTCAATCTTCTCTACGGAATAGAGATCTTGTTACCAAGATTACCTTGACTCAGTCTTTGATAAAGCCACTAGTGAATTGCATTTGATGCGTTTGGCATCTTTTTCCATTCCCCTATTTGAAAGAGTTTCATCGGCCACCTTCATTTATTTTATAAAGGCTATGATTTTCAACACAACCGCAATTGGATGTGGCTTTGGCGACCTTCCGTTCTACCAAGATGGAAGTCCTTGTCGTGATATTAACCACATTTCTGATCCCTATTTGCATTTCAGTGGGTTGGTCTGGTGTGAGAAGTTATGGGAAATAGTATATATGCGCACGTTCCGCAGGCCCCCACTTCTACTTCCATCGTCAATTTCGCCAATCGAATTCGAGGAGGTCGTTAAGGAAGGATGATAAGTATTGGATAAGATCAACTATGTTGTGTGACACTTTTATTCTTGTGGACACATATATGCTTTAAAATATAACTGATCTTAAGGCAAAATTAGAAAAACCATATATGTTTGCTTGTACTCACTTAATTAACGTGTTGGTTTTTGTTGAGTTTATTAGAGGCCATTCACTAGTGCATTTCCTAATGTATTTACCCTCCCACCAGATCTTCTTTGGTGCGTAGTTTGGTTGGTAGTATGTACTGAGGCGTTGGAGCTCGATTGGCAACTTGAAGCATTACGGTTGGGGATGTTAGCTTTGTGTATATAAATGACATAATGTATAGAACATCGTTGCTTGTATAGTTTTTAAATTATAAGCTTTTTGGCATGTTTCATTATATTGAGAGAGAGAGAGAGAGAGAGAGAGAGAGAGAGAGAGTAATTTTAATCAAATCATTCTTTGACTTCAAGTCGTTGTAATTTTGTTGTAATATTATCAATAAAAAAAATTGGTATACCTTGTGTCGATTCGACTTTTATGTTTATAATTTTAGGCTACAATAACTTTGTATCTTAGATGTTCTATAGGCTATTTTTGGTATTTTTCTTATACAAGTGCAAGTTAGGCTTATATGGCATCACGCCCAATAACAACTTTTGGTTCCGCAAAATCGAGGCATGACAACCTAACTAATTAGAAACAAGAGTTGGATGCATTAAATATATAAAGAAAAACAATCAATCAGGTTAATTCAATATATACAATAATATTAACAAGATACCAAGGAAAAAACATGGCATTACCTATTTAGCAAAGAAAAATAGATATATACTATGTAACTTTTTCGCATTAAAACTTAATATATTATGTACGTAACCTTTTTAGTAGTTTCTGTATAATTAAGGTTATTATTTACTTTGTTCCTTAAAAATAACGGACGAGTTCTATTCGTAAGAATAAAGAAAAGCATATCTACTATATACTTGAAAGTACCAATACGTGATGGAAGGATTAGTCCATTTTTAGGAAGCAATGCATAGATACTTATTCATTGTTAGAAGGATTGATAGACCCCTTTGTTAATTTATTTTTTTACTTTTTTTTATCTTATTATATTAACTTAATAAAAGACAATAAATAGAAGTAGAAAATAAAATACAATAAATCCATTCTTACTGTTCCATATGAAAGTGAAGTATAATATTTAATTTATTTTCTTAAATTTAATGCCTATTGGTGTTAAAAAAAAACTTTTAGGAGTCATATAAAGGGAAGATGCAGTTTGGGTTGACGTATAGTACGACTCGTCAGACATATTGGGTCATACATTATTTATCCATTTTACTTAATCGAGATATCCTTCGTCTCGTCCAAGAAATATTATATTAATTAAACTATCAATCATTTGGAGCATGAGGATAAACATTATCAGTTGGAAAAATTTACAGTTGACTTGGACTAATAAAATATAACACCTAGGCTCCCTTAAGAAAATACAAGATTTTCAATATGTGTAAAATACCACTTGTATCATAGACAGTTCTTATAGTTACTATAGAATGGTATACTTTTGAAGGAGAGAATAGTGTAGAGATTTATAGAAAAATATTTATTAGATTTTAGGAGATATTGTATGATTAGTTTAGAAGGATTTCATTAGGATTTTTTTTTAAATTTATATTTGAATTAGGAGATTTATTACGATTGACTTACAAGAAAAGGTATTTAAAAAATAATATAGTTTAAGACTCTTTTAAGATTAATTTTACTTATTTTTTAGGACAATGATTTTTCTTAATTTTTTAATATTAAAGGCTATAATAGGGTTTAGAACTCATCTAATAGCATTGCAATTTTTTTATGAAAGTTTATTTATAAAAAACTATTCTTTTAAGTTCTCTCATAAACATTTCTATGTGTTATTTCTATCACCGATAACAATATTTATCCCCAAATAATAAGTATTCCCAAATAATTCTATGGTATTACAGATGTGTAGGCTCTTGTATATCCTTTGGAAACATAATCCTATTAAGTTTAATAAGACAAACCCTAATGCTAATAAAGAAATAAAAGTAAGCCTAAATAAAATCAATTCTTATTTTGTAATAAAGAAATATTAAAAAATATGCTAACAAAGTCATTTTTTAAAAAGCCTAACTAATCCTAACTCATCTCTCAAAGAGTTTCCTAATATGGCGATCTAGGAAACGAAGAGAAACTTGTCACGTCCCAATCCCAAAATACGTAGGACTAAGATAGTTGGTAATAACCAGCTACGTATCAAGTTGACTCTAGCGCAACTCGAATACGTATATGTTGTCCAGAATATGGTATTCTAACTATCAACCAGTCTCTATCATCATTATCATATCTTAATCCATATCACAAATAAATATCAAGAATGAATAATATGTTTCATGATCTGCAACCCAATAACATATATGTTTGATTAGACCCGAAGAACAACATAGGTCTATATAACTCGGATAAAATAATAGAGAGTATCATGGTAAGAAATATAAAATACCAAAGAACGGTAAAGGGTTACAACTAGTGATACCTGAATCCTGCAACACAACAAATACCTTGAAAGAAAACCAGGTCCTCAAAGTGACGTAGCAAGATACATGATATAAATGCCCAATGTAACAATTAATAAATATGCAATAAAAAGACAAGAAATGACACAATCAAATAAAAACAACTTAGAGGATGGCATGCCAATGAGAATAACAGTATAAGTTGTGTAAATCGGATAATAATAACCATAGTCCAATAAGGCACTAATGGTCCTATAACATGTATCTATTACAGCCCGGTGGGGCACAAACGATTAAGACAGGCAAAGTAACATGTGCCAATTGTAGCCTGACGAGGTACTAACGATCGAGAGTGGTCACAATAGCCATGCCTACTAACAATATCTTGCCTAAAGAACTACAGTGGTCAAGTCAAGCTCAAGTAATGAGAATCCAAGACCGAATAAGAATAGCACAAGTCGGGTATGATATGACCAAAGAGCTATAGCGAGCAAACCTATGAGGCACAAGGAATATATGTGCATGTAAAGTATGTACCAAGTCTAGTACATATCAACAGGTAATATCATAAGTAGAATACACGAACATATACAATGATGATATGTTGAAAATAAGTAATACATGCACGTGATCATGTACAAGTCCAATAAGTATCAACATGAAAGACAGTAACCAAAATAACAAACAAGAATATAAAAAGACAAACAATAACAAATGCATATAAAAGTACTATAAAGTTGGGCAATGTGTACTTGCCTATTTTGTCCTTCAAGTGGTATTGAAGTTAACAATTGCCTATCATATAATCCATAATACCAATGTTCTATAGTCTACTTGGATCCCATAGTACCGCAAGGTTCACAAACACAAGCACAATATGAATAGCTAATAGCTAATAGCTAATAGCTAGATAGGTTTGTTATTTGATCTAATCGATTTAAGATATAAACCTAGCTAGGTTAATAGCTTGGTTTTTCCTAGTTCTGGGTTAGAAGAAATTTATATAGAAGTATAAATTAAGTTATACATATCTAATAATACATAAAAATTTAACCATGTTTTAATTAGTAAAGATCATTAAGGATCGTATAGACTTTACTAATTATGTAATAGTATTATTCTTTAATGATAATAACTTAACTTTAAATTAATACAGATAATTTATAAATTAAAATCTAAAAGGAACCTTTGATTCAAGTTAAAATACAATTTTATAAACCTAACTTTCAAAATTTTTATTTTAAATAAAATAATTTCTAATGATACTTTTTAGTCAATATATAATTACATATATAAAGTTTCGAGAAGAAAATATATATTATTATCTCTAGATAATTTAGTTTTTATGGATCTATCAGAAATAATTTTACCTTACTAAATACAAACCAAATATAAAAACTTGTGCCTAACTATAGTTAAATAATGAAAATACCTTTATAGGATTTGTTAGTTTAACAAATTAATTCGTAGCATAGCTTATCAATGTTAATAGATTTATTTCATAATTTAATTAAATTCAGTTCTAAGTATATAAACATAAATTCTAATTTTTAAATTACAATTAACCTTTGAGGAGGGGTTAAAGGGAAAATCACTTAAATTTAAAGATAACAGAAGAAGTTTTCTTCTCAACAAACCAACACTCATGATAATATCTGGCATTCTCCTCCCCCAAACTTTTGGAAAATTAATTTTGTTGGAACTATCTTTGAAGACAACATGGATGGGTTGCAGTCTTAAGGGACAACGATGGTGGTTTTAGGGCACAATCTCGACTCACCAGGAGGGAGGTTTACCACTGGAGGCTAAGGGAATGACTCTTATATTGGCTCTAGAGCTATGCAGGAGGAAACATACTACAAACGTCATATGGTTCTATTGGATGCCATTATTCACAAGGCCGTTGACATTTTGTGGCCAGCTTACGATGCAATTGAAGAGGGTCGAGAAGCACTTGAAATCGCCAATGGTGGCTCTTTCAGAAGTATACCGAGGAAAGACAATATGTTATCATACATTGGCATCTCACTCACACTACTAGAAAGGGGCCTTTTGCATCCCTTAAAAAAATTATCACAAATGTGCTTTTGTGATGGCTAACATGTTGGTGTGATGGCTAACATGTTGGTGTTGTTTCTTTTGGACTAGTAAAAATAGTCCCACATTGGCTACACCACCAAGTGGGTATCTCAATATAATACTTTGTATGAGTTGAGGTGTGCACATGGGGTGTGGTGGGGCACATGGGTGCCATGTGGGGATGTTTTCCTAGGAGAAAAAAGATTAACTCCTCAATGAAAGCATTTATGTTTTTTGTCATGCTCTTGGAATTATTTCCAAAGGAGCTAACACCCAAAGGGGCTTAGCCACTCGGGCTCAAGGGCGCAAAGTGGCACTTTGTTGCCGTACTTTGCACTTAGCATGTCAGCATCGGCGCATGGGTTACCGCATTCTTTGCTACTGCGGATATATTTGAACCGTTATGGAAAGATATGGTATGTTATGCAGATCCATTTTTTTGGGATTTAAAATTAATTCGTGCCTAGATTTTAGGGATTCGTAATTAATTTGATCCTATATTTCCATAATTAATGGGCGGCTAGGGTTTTCACCCTCTCTCTATAAATACTCTCTTCGTGCCTCATTGAGAACTAACTTCAAAATTAGGAGAAGAAGAGAGTTGTTGTTGCCGCCACCATTGGTGTCCAGGGAGTTTGTGAGAGTCCAGACAGAGGTGACAATGAGCGTTCCAGAAGTTATTCGTGAACTTCCTAGTTCCTGGAAGCAGATCGCATGGGGGCGAATCTTGCTTTGAGCAACGGTGATCTTTATCACCCCAACAAGCATAGCCTCTTCTTCTTCTTCTTCTTCCTCCTCCTCTCTTTTGTGAGTTGTAACTCTATTCTGTACGTCTGCAACTGTGATTGCAAGGAAGAACGAGATATTATATTTCTGGTTATTGTTGTAACATCAGGTTGTAACAGTATCCTTATATATAGTTCTTTGTGGAGATCGAGAATAGTCAGAGTGGGAACTTTTGTGTGAACCTCTGATCTCGACCATGTGGTTTTCCATCGTTGATATAGCCTCAGGAATAACAATCTCAAAGCATAATCCGAGAAAGAAGGAGAACAACCGTGCGAAACTTTTTGATACAAGTTTTAACAAACTTGAGAAGTTTGACGGGGACCATTACAACTCTTGGAAGAGGAAGGTCTGCCTTAATCTTTAACACACAGAGGTGGACTACGTTCTGATAGAACCAAAGCCGGTTGTTCAAGACAGTGATGATGCTACTGTTCGGACAGTTGCTACTGCAACTGCTAAGCAGAATAAGTGGAGAAGAGACAACAACCTTTGTAAGACAGGGTAACCCGCTTTATAATATTGGATACTGAGACTATGTTTGGGAGATCTGGACCTATCACCGTAACAACTTCGGCCTTCTAACCTTGTTTTTCAATATTAGCCATGTCAGCATATCAGCGACGTTGCTGGTACAAAGTAGCGACGTTATGATACATGTTAGTGACGTTTGTTTGTGTCGCTAACCATCGCTAATTTTTAAAAAAAAATACAACTTGTATATTATTCACATTACAAACTGTGTGCAGTTTATCAATTCATAGTTTATAATATTAGACCCAGAGCAACCCTCCATTAAAATTTTTTGGCTTCGCCGACCCCTTCGATGGAACACTCAACACTGGTCCCATGCATTTAATATAATAATAAAGTAAAATTTAAAGAAATAGACACATTCTCAATAAATAAATTCTGAAAATAAATATCCAGTAAATTTCTATGCATCATACAAACTAAGTCTGAGAATAAATATCCAGTAAGCATCATAACTGGTACTGAGTGTCAACAAATAAAGTATGAAACACTATCTCAATAAATATATATAATTAATACATAAATGATCCAAGATCATGGGCCAAAACTCAAAAACCAATAAACTATCCTAACTAGGACTATTGCTGATCCGGAGGAGGAGCATCGCGGCGAGACTAGAAGATGAGCCTGTCCAAAAAACAACTACTGCTGATTAGGAGGAGGAGGAGCACCGTCGCGAATATGGGATGTCAACGTGGCCCACTGCTCATGTTAAAGCATAATGGCACCCGATGGAGGAGTCTGTACAGTCAATGTAGATGTCGATGCCAGCGGACCAGGAGCACGTATCTGCTATAATGCTATCAGTCGAGCGTTACAAGTATCAATGACAGATAACATCCTCACAATACTCTGCTCCACTGACTAGCTCATCTGAACCTGTGTGATCTGCATCCTCGTCAGTGCATTGCCTATGGCTACATGCGACCCGGCAGTGCTATCACGTTGCGCTCTGTAGATGTTTCCAGATCCCTCAGCTATCATGCTACGCTCAAGCAAATCAAAATGTACTATGGGCGTCGCATCGTTCGTTTGCGATGTGGGTTGCTCTGTAATCCTTTGTAGTAACTCGTCATGCAGAGATGCAATCTGATGGTCAACTATCACCTAATGGGCTCGCACCGAATCTTGGGAGGGCTGTGGGGTATGCACACTGGCAGAGGGGGTCCTAGAGGAATACGACACAACATAGGCGTTATAGGATCCTGTACCGTAGTACGTATCCCTATGCTGACTACCAACGATGGTCATCCACAGATCGTCAGCCGACAAAGCTGGTTGGGCGGGGGGCTGCGAGGAACTACCGACCTCTCCCTGTTTGGGCTTGGTCGACCACTCAAGGGGCCTAAGATACTCATCCTAAAAAATACATATCTTTCGGTAAGCGTACTACTTACTATCCACTTGTCATGCTCATAATTGTTAACATATATCTAAGGTACTTATTACTAACTACATAACTACATGGATATTTATTTACATATTTTCTAAGTCATATTAAAATTAATAAAATATAAAGTAATACTTATGTAACTCTGCATGACCCTCTCATCGATGAGCTGTCCGCCCTTTCTATGGGCGGCGAGGAAGACGGTCACCATATTAGCGTCTTCACCCCTCTGGACCTGTTAAAACTTATATTGTATATTACTAAAATTAAATATTTTATCCTATTTTGATTAAAATAATACTTATACAATGAGATATATACCATGCGACAAAAATATTCTATCATTGCAATCGACCAACCACACCACTTTTCCGCCATCTTCCTGACCGCCTTCGTCTTCTCTGACTTTTCCTTATACCTGGAATCGTTAAATCTAGCCGTCATTGCAGTCCATTTCTCAGGCGTGATCCAACCATGTATTTGTTGTCCCAAAGCAGCACGATCCTTCTTGTCACGGATCGCATCATGAATTAGTTTGGCCGCGACGGAGGGAAAGTGTTCCTCTATCTTCTCAGCTCGGTATGGCGGATAAAAATATATTTTCTACAAGAAATAATATAGTAAGTAATATAAAAAAAGACCAAATTAGATAATTGATATTAAAACAAAATTTACTTTTACCTTGAAGTGCTTAAACCATAATGATTTTTTCTCGTCGGAGGCCTCCAAGTAGTTGATCCAAGGGCCACCATAGTTGAACCTTAAAAAATGGCACAATGCTCTCTGTACCGTCGAGGGACAATATCTATACATAGATAATTATATTCAAGAAAAATTAAATATATATTTATACATGCTAAGAAAACTAAAGCTAATTAATTAACTTACTTTGTAGGCCCGTCGGCCCAAATCGCAGTACTCGTCTCATCCGGAGGAGCAAACAGAGGATTGCTCTGAAACATAGAGGATGAAGGCGCATTTGGCTGGGACTCATCCATCTACTCTTCGTTCTCTATGGTACCGTCAGCATGAGGAACGATTAAGGGAGTAGTAGTCTAAGGCCTGGAACTGCGCGTCCCAGGAGTACTGCCAGGAGGAGATGTAACTGGTCGAAAGAGTGGAGTACTCGGAGTACCTTGTCCCGGAATAGAACTGTCGGTCGGAGTGTCATGTCGTCTAGATACTCTATCTCTACCTCTGGACTGACCGAACGATCAGCTTCGTCCGGCCATACTTGACTTATGATAAACAAAATAAAAGTTACAAGGAAACAGTTAAGTAAGAAAATACATCCAGAAATATAATACATCTAATTTCTCAATACATCCACATCTAAAATACGATAATATCACAAAAAAATACTCAATCAAATGTTAAGTAAGATAAGCACAATATGATATATAGAGAAGGAAATACAATTTTTTAAGTTGTAACCAAGTCTATATAATAACCATAAATCTAATCAAGAAAGATAATACATCCAGAAAGATAATACATTCAAGAAGTCCAATCCAGAAAGATAATACAACGATAAGTCTACCGAAGACAAATCTGGGAAAAATTTACATCATGCTTGTCTATGGTGGGGCAGAAACCAGTCCCTCAGCCACTCCGCAAAGGCAGCGTCTAGGTGATCAATCTCCCCTGTAGGTGCTGGGTGACTGGAACTCCCTACTTCCTTCTTAACAACGACTTTCTCCTAAACAGTAGGAGGTACCACTTCCTCCTTAATAATAGGAGGCGCCTCTCTCAAGCGGCGTGCTCGGGTCATGGGTGTCATCTGGTAAGATAAATGAAAACAAAAAATATAATTGATAACAAATAAAAATATATGTATCCATACATTTGTCTTGGTACATCATTTGGAAGGTACATATTATATGTAGTTTCAAATTTTACATTCCACAGCTAAAATATAGTGCATGTCAAAAGTCTAAATAGATGTTACATTCCGTAGTAAAAAATTTAGTACATGTCAGAAGACTAAATAGATTTTATTTTATTTTCAATCCTCTTCTAAAAATTCTTTGTTTTCCTCGTCCTCGTTCTTCTCTTCCTCTTCCTCCTCATCTACTTCTTCTTCCTCTTCGGATAATTCTACCTCTTCTATACGATCAGACGTGTAATGAGAAACTTTCGTTGAGTCCACACGTACACTATTTGTTTTAAGAGGTAGCTCATCCTCATGATAAGCTATTTCTTTAATGTTAAAGGTATTTTCAGCTTTGGTCTTGCATACTGCCTACCAGTCTGATCTCGTTGTTCTCCATTTTGGATAAGTTGTGAAGTACACGAGCTGAGCTTGACTTGATAGGACAAATGGTTTGAAACCTTGATATCGACACTGGTAGTTTATATCCACAAGACCATGCTTGTCTATTTTTTAACCTTATTTTTGGATCGGATTGAACCAATCACACCTAAAAAATACGATCTTAGCAGGCTTTATTCCATAAATATATGTCAACTTCACAATCTCGCATAAGACGTCATAGAAATCATTGCCTGTATCTACATCCGAAGATCTGATACACAGTCAACTATTTTTTATGGAATCAAGATTTAGAAAGTTGTCTCTGATCGGGGCAATTGTTGACTTAAACCTAAACCCATTATACAATAGCTTGGTCAAATTTTGACGGCATAAATTGGCCCCTTAGTTAGAGTTCTAATAGATTCATTCTCAAGTGTTGCGTCTGGATGATCGACCTAAATACCAAAAGATAAAAAATTAAGTTTAATGTTCCGTTAATTATTGTGTAAAGTGCATATACGAAAAGTAATTATCGAGCGCCTTATATATGCACTCAACCAAGAAGGAAATAACGTTCATTTCCTGTTATACATTATTTGTTATGTATAGTCTATTCAACCCTACCTCATCATTAAATTTTCTAAAAACAATAAAACATCGGCCAATTAGTGTAATAATAATAGAGTATACTATTACATTGAGATGACGTAAACGTATTAATTACTTACCCCTCGAGCTTCTCCACTTCATCCTCGTCGTAGCTGAGTAATATATACAACTGAGCAGCCCTTAGCTCATCATCATTCATAAATCTTTTCTTCATTTATTCTGAAGGCTTTTCGAATGCATTGAATACTTTCAGTATTGTATCATTAGATTTTCGGTACCCATCATCATTTTTTGGGGCTCTCGTTTGGTTAGTAGTAACATGAGGCTTAAAATACATGGAACAAAAGTTGATAATCCCATCGAGGATATATGCTTCACAAATAGAACTCTCGAACCATGCCTTATATTTTACCTCTCTTTAGGTGGTTTAACTGCCGCTCGAATGGATACATCCACCGATAACCTATAGGTCCATCGACACGGGCCTAGTAAAAATAAATAAATTAGCAAATGTTCCATAGAGTCAAAGAATCCAGGAGGGAACACCCTCTCGAGCTTGCACTGTGTTATCATAATGTCCTTCTCCTGCTTTTCTAGACGATCAACGAGCAACTTAGTAAAACAAAGATCTCTGAAGAATATGGTAAGCTCAGTCAATAGATCCCAAACTACGTGCTGTAAGAATTCTCGAAATGCAATCGAAATTAACCTCTCCATTAATACGTGACAGTCGTGGCCCCTCCTTCGGGTCAACGCATCTTCTCAGATTTGACACGTATCCATCTGAAAATTTTAGCCCCTGAATTCACCTACAAAGTCTCCCTTTATCCTTCTTGTCCAGTAAGAAAATTGCCTTAGGCTGCTTATACTTTCATTCCCTTCCTCTATCATATAATACATGGCGTCTGCATATTTTTTCGTCTTCCCCTTTTAGTCTATCACAATATTAATTATGTTGTCAAACACATTCTTCTTGATATGGATGACATCAAGGTTATGTCTGATCAGATTGGTGCTCCAATATGGCAGATCCCAGAATATACTCCTCTTTGTCCAGTTATGAGTGTGACCAAATCCATCACATTTATACTCCTTAGTAGGCTCTTCGATAGCCCTTGATAGATCTTTAGACATGTGCTAGTGAGTTGACTGTCTGGTTATGCACAACATTTGAGGACATGACACCCATGTAGTTAGATGCACACTTAACCCTGTTATGGTGTGTGTATGCTAGTGTAACGCCTGATGCTATATTATTATTATATTATGTATATAGGATCGTTGGATTGTTCACACGAGACTTCGGAAATAGGATATTGGTATTGCCAGCTCAAGACCATAGGCGAGTACATTCTCTGACAGTTTTTATTATGTTGATTATCTTTATGATTCTAGTTGTATAGCGTACTTGATTCTGACACTATTGGATACACGGGTTAGCATTATCGAGTCCTATCACGAGGAGTCATGATTGGAATCCATCGTGCTAGCTGGGGACGGAGAAAAATTAGTAGATTATGCGATCATACCCCACTCTACATGCATTATAGCTCACCCCATATCTCACGTCGGGTGCAGCTTGACCATTACATGCCTCATAGCCTGTTATATATGATTAACCTGACTATTGCTTGCATCATAGCTAACCGGATGGTTAGCCTGACCTTACATGAATCATAGCTAATCATATGTAAGAAGCCTGATCTGTCCCAAGCCGATCACATGATAGACTGATATTTCACACACTTAGCTAGATATTATATTCATATATTTTTAGTTCATTGTTCTAGCATGCACGTGTATTTCTGTTCACTGCTAGTTGTACTATTAATGATGATATATTCTCCAGTATTTCTTATTCTAGTATTTCATGCTCACTAGTATTTCTTATTTTCAGTATTTATCTCCATCTTGTATTCTTTACACTCATTATAGTTTTTGTTAATATACATGGAACTGCTGTTAGTGCTTGTACTTTGCTCCAATCCTGACTGGATATATTTTTCCAGAGGATCTTGAGGACTTATGTCCTACACACTATGGACCAGGTGTAGAGGAAGACTACATACCAGAGATCTTAGAGGAGTCCCTTCCCTTAGAGGAGATACTACCTGCAGCTATTTAGACAGTTATTATTTTATGTACTTGAGTTTATGTTGAGACTTATATTGAGACTTATGTTGAGTTTATGTTGAGACTATTTATGTTGGACAACTAGACTTTAGTTTATCTCCGTTTTGAGTTGTTGTGCTTGACTTATGTCAGTACTTCTTATCTTTATATCTCATCGTACCATTTATTTCTTATAGCTATTGTTATTGAGTATACATTATGAACTGTTGAGCAATGTATTATTCATTGTCCTCCTTATGGAGTTGATATCATTGACAGGTTATGAGATATGTTTAGTATTATAGAGACCTAGACAGCGTTCTACCGCCGATGCTGCGACGTAGGCTGGATGTACCCACGTACTCGTGTCCCTTTATCGGGTGCAGGTCGTGACATATTTTTAGTGGTGGCCCATACAGGTCTAGATCCGCATTTAGAGCGATATCGTAGTAGTGCCCACTTAGAGTAATGCTATGAGCCTGCTTTAGGAACTAGGATTTAGGATGAGAGTATGCTCAATCACAACTAGAAAATTTCTGATTTTTATAATGCTATTCTGGATAATTGCTTCCTTTAGAATTTTACTGTCCTTCCTTGATGATATCGTATCTATTACCTTAATTGATTCTTTTCGGTCTGTCTTCAGGATGCTGCCGAAGACTAGGTCTTTGAGACTAGGAGCAGCAGCTTTAGAGAGGTCTGCCACCTCTCGACCTGACGAACTGACATCTGAAGTTCCTCATACATCTCCTGTTCATGTGGGAGTATCTGCAGCTTTTGGGGGTTCTTCCTCCTCCTCCACCCGTTCCGAGGGTTGCCCTAGTTGTGACAGATAACCTTCCTCCTCCACCGACTCCATTACCCGGAGGTATGCCCGTTGACGGGACACAAATGCTCACACTAATCCAAGGCATGTTAGATGTCCAGAGAGTGATGGCGGAAGCTCAGTATGTTCAAGATGAGGCTCAGAGGGTGCAGGAAGAGGCTACCAGGCACATATAGAGCTGATGAGAGAGAGCATGGAGAATGCTCATCAGGTGGCTCTCTAGGTTATGGAGAGAGTAGCATAACACCAACAGCATCCTGGCCAGCAGCACCAGAGGCTGGGTACTATAGTGGACTTCAAGAGGATGATGCCTCAAGAGTTCAAAGTCACCGAGGGGATACTCTACGCTGACGAATGGCTAGAGGATATAGAGAGGAACCTGCATTTGGCACAGATTCCAGAGATTCTTTAGATCGAGGCCGCTGGCAGTCAGATGTTTGATATCGCGCTGACATGGTATCGTACGGAACCGAGACTCGCTGTTGGAGGACTTACTTGGGAGGACTTCAAGGAGCTCTTCAAGGAGAAGTTCTTTCCTGATGTAGCCCTGGGAGCATTGGAGAGTCAGTTCCATGAGTTGGTCCAAGGAAGCATGTCAGTCGACGAATACGCCGCGAAGTTTTGCCGTTTGAGTCATTTCGCACCATCGATGATTCGGGACCCAAGAGATAGAGCCCAGAAATTCAGGAATGGGTTGACAAGAGAGATCAAGTCTCACACTTCGGGACGTCGTACTGCTACATTTGAGGGTATTCTGATGGATGCCCAGATTGCTGAGGATGACTTGGACGTCAGGCCCAAGAGAGGACGTGACACTTCTTGAGGAGTAAGTGGTAACACAGGACCGGCCAAGCGCCTATACTTTCAACAACAACAGAGGCCGTACCAGCAGCAGCATCAGTAGCACCAGACACCAGTTTGAGGACACACCTAGCAGTAGCAGCCACAGAGGCAGACTTAGCCCGTTGCCCAGTATGCATATTGTGGAAAGACATGACATACTAGAGACATCTGCAGTAAGAGGTTGGGTACATGCTTGTCCTATGGATCATCAGCACATCAGCTGAGGGACTGCCCATCTATTCAGACTCGTCAGGGTGGAGCAACAGCTCGGAGGGGACCAGCCAGAGTACCTGCTGTACCAGGAGGAAAACAGAGGGGACCTCCACTTCCACCATAGCAGCAGAGGTTTGCTCAGTACCAGCAGTAGCAGAGAAGGGCACCCCAGGGATGAGCATACGCCATGACGATCGAGGAGGCCGAGCCAGCTGGAGACATAATTTCAGGTTCAGTTTCTCTCGATTCTATTCCAGCACTTATATTATTTGATTTTGGCGCTTCCCATAGTTTCATATCTGTATCTTATGCCCTAAGCATCGTTTAGAGATGGAACCATTAGATATGACTTGCAAGATCACGACTGGCTTGCATGACGTCATATAGATTGAGAAGACTAAGGAAACGTAGTTTAGCAGTTGTCATAACCGCAGCGTAAAGTAGACAATTCTTCTGCATAGTTTGGCTTTTATGCCAACAAATTGGTTACTCTACATAAAATAGAGGTCCCTGGTCTCAGCGTAAAGGGTTCCTGCCGTAAAACTTAAGAAAGAATGAGATTTCAGTCAAGTATGGATGAGATCCTTATACTCTATTCCTATACGCAGGCTTGTTCGGTAAAGTTACGTAACCGAGATAATATATTCTCGACTTGCATGGACCACCACTAAAAACATGTCAGGCCCCAGTCCCAAAATACATAGGACTAGGAATACATAACACGTCCAGCCGTATGTATATGAACTCCAATATATGAAAATCATATACACACATACGTTGTGTATGAATATGCAATCCACTAGTGGTAATATACTGTCACAACAAGTCACACACAATCTACATCTCATCCACAGCACAAATAATAAGTAGGAATAAAGAGCTGGAATATAACTAAATATCAAGATATGTATCAAGTCTGATAGTCGGGTGGAAACAAATCCACTACAAAACGACTATACTGAAATAGCTACAAAATCTCAAAATAGTAGAAATAAATCACAGATACTCTGAGGGTAAGACCTCCTCAGTCAGGTACGTAGTGTCAGGTCCAGGTCCGTACTCCTATGGGTACTCCTGCTCGTCCATATCTGGAAAGGGACCAGGTCCTCAGAGGGACGTAACAAGATACATATAAACATGCCAATAAAGTATTGAAATATAAACATCCAAGCGGTCGCCTAACCGTCTAAGTGAATGCAATTTGAGAACAAATTTCTAATATATGGACTATCTGGTCATAAATAGGATTGGCATGGTTCTCTTGGAGAATTAGAGGCCTATAAAGCATATCGTCTTTTGAACGGCAGAGGCCGCCTGCAATATATATAGTGGTCAGCACCGCCCATATCTCCAGCGGAGCTTCTGGGTTGCAAGAAAAAAAGTGTAAAGGAGCCCAAACGCCTTACTTGTTGTTCTCCCCACCCCATGCTCTAAGCATGCCATATCCATGACACAATTTAGTTCATAACCTATCTTTAGTACAATAGCCCAATCCTACAACCAAACAAGGACAAGGATTGGACCACCGTACTATAATAGGCTATGTTCCTGAACCACTAATAACTGCCTAGTCTTCTAGCATACAAAGTTTCTATCAGCAGTTATCTCTAAAGCACGGCTCATACGTACTGGAGGCCAACCCGGTACGTAGTCCATAATCAATATGAGACTCACGACTCGTGTAACAACTGTGTCACGGCCAATGAACCTACTGATGCTACATGATACTGGGGTGGTCTCATAAAATAGGTCCAAAATCTATATAAATAAATATCTATATAAGCAGAAGTAAATATGCATGCATCAGTTGGAATATAAATAATCAGTACAATGGCAAGGTATACTTGCCGAGCAAAAGTTCTGAAGAGTGCAACGTCCAATACTGTGTTTATGTTTGTTGTAAGAAGAAATGGGATTAGTTTGAGAGAGTTGTAATATATATAGGGTCAAGACTACTGCTGCTGTTTCTTCCTTTCATTGGTTTAGGTTTTGGTTGAGGAGAGTTTAGTAATAATAGGTAAAAAGGCGGTGGAAATGAGGCGGTGGTGTTTGTTTTACGCGCGATGTAGGAATTTAAGTAGAAGAGTTCTACTTTACGCGCGGAGTTATTTTACGCATGGGGTTTAAACTTTACGCGCGGATGAAAGAAAACTAAACGGTGGAATTGGTTTACGCGCGGAGGAGAAAAGTTGGTTTGCTACTGCAGCTGTTGATTTCCTACTTTACGCAGGTTTGGGTTTCGAGTTGAGATCCAAATAGGAAATGTATATATATACACACATATCTATTCACAAAAAATTCTAAGAATTACATTGGTGCATACGGTTGAGCTAGCAACTGTCCAAAGAGTCTCCTACATGAAATAAATCAGAAAAAATTTATAATGGCTCCATAAGTCCCCTAAATGCTTAAATATCTATAAATAAAATCTAATAAAATCTATTCTCTCTATTTAGCTCACTTCTACTATAAATAAATTACAAAAATAGAGAAATACGGTTTTCGGGATTAGTGTTCTTACATTCTATCCAACTTATAAAAATTATCCTCGAAATTAAAAATAGGGTAGGGGGTCTCTCTATCTAATCTCTCTTGATCATAATTCAAAAGAATTCACCTCATGTTTAATAATACAATTTTTACCCAACTTAGAATATACCCATCTATCACCTAAGGCTATATATCTAAGAAAACTATTCCTAGAATTGTTTAATCATGTTATTTAATCCTCAAAGATTACACAAAATATCACCTATGATATACCTTTAATTTACGGGAAGCAATCATCAGATAATGTGATTGGCCTACGGGATATATCTAGTACTATTTGTATATCAACTTATACCAAGCACGAAGTTTCGTCCTTCTGAAGTAAGGAAAGACGGAACAATAATAAAGAATTCCAGGTGAAGGTGATAGATTACAAGTACGAATTTCAAGGAGTTTTTAAAGAATTCAATTGGGAATCGTCAAGGCGGTTGTGGGTTAAAATCATGTTTTAGAAATTCTTATTCACATGCTCATATCAATACAGTTATGTAACCAATGCGATATGCCAGACATGTTTAAGTATATTAGTCTACTAGTCAACTATGTATCTCAATCCACGTAAAGTAGTATTGCGAAGGACGAACCAAGCGCACTATGTCTAGCTAGACCATAATATACTGATTCTGATTAGACAGTTTGTATTAGTGTGGTTGATCAGGCCCCAATAACACATATGTCATGAACAAGCTCGATAAAAGATTTAAGCTTGCAAAACTAGGCTGTAACAGCAGCATAAGTCAAGGTAGTTCAGAAAATATACATACGCTAGATTATGATGAGAGATGTTACAAAATATTTTAAGTTCATAGAGAAGATAAGACTCATCTAGTCTTTATAGTTGTCATACCAACTCCTGTAATGACATGCTCAAGAAATAAACTCTGTCCAAAAAGCTATCCAAAAAGAACTCACATTTACTGAGCTGACCTTGGTGCTGGTAGCGCTAGCCTCTGTGTTGGCGGTGGAAGTGTCAATGCTTGTTGCATAGGATAGTCTCTTACCAGATGCTATCCGGAACCATACTTTATACATTGACCTAAGCGGTTCCGACAATTTCTCAAAATGTGCCCGTATCTTCCACAATAATTACATTAGGGTTTCTCCGGAATTTGGTATAGTCTAGCTCTGTGTTAATACTATTGTTGTTGCTCTAAAGGATGTCTGGTAGGTCCTCCTTGTTATGTCCTTGCCGGCCCTTGTTGTGTCCTCAGCTGACCTCATTTTCCTCTGCTAATGGTTTCTTGCAATCTGGCTTCGGTCAGCAACTCGGCATAAGAGATCCGGGACTGCGAGCTAGTATAGTGTTGTAGCTCCTGAGTTAGTCCATGATAAAACCTCTTAGCCTTAGCCAAGTCATCTGGTATCAAGGCAGTGCCATATTTACTGAGGCAACTAAACTCAGCATCATACTCATCCACTGTTCTGTTTCCCTGCTCTAGGTGGAGAAACTGATCGTACAATGCATCTCTGACGGTGTCCGAAAAATACTTCCTTTCAAAGCACTCCAGGAACTGCTCCCAAGTCTGGTATGTACCCAACTGGCGCTCCATGGATTCCTACCAGTAATGAGCATTACCATCTAGAAGTGCCTTACACCCGTCATCTATAGGTTTACAGGTAGCTGCGACGCTTCTAATAACTTTCGAGTATGAGTAATCCAGTTGGTAGTTTCTTCTGGACTTTCAATGCCTTTGTATGGCCTCGGACACATTTGTACAAAGTTCTTTACTGAACCAACTCTAGCTCGAGGTTCTGGAGCTAGTGCTTGAGCTGGTACAGTAGTCTTTGCAGCCATCCTTTCAAGTGCTGCTAGGAACTCCTGTCTTTGTTCTGCTACTTGCTGCCTCTGCTCTGCAGCTAGTGTGGTAGCCTGATGTCTCTGTTCCTGCATTATCATCTAGAAGAATTGGAACAT
Organism: Iris macrosiphon; assembly: GCA_036927795.1. Lineage (NCBI taxonomy): Eukaryota > Viridiplantae > Streptophyta > Magnoliopsida > Asparagales > Iridaceae > Iris > Iris macrosiphon. Next base: position 97,325,908 of record JAYESA010000016.1, on the reverse strand, counting down.
TTGAGCCTGGCCATCATGCGATGTTGATGAGACTGGAAGGTTCCCATTGGGTGGAACGGGAAGATCAGATGGAACTGGATTGTGAATCTGTCCATCTGGTCCCGGAAGTCTAGGAGTTGAGGTCTCTCCTTGAGTCTGACCATTAATTCTAGGAGTTGTATCACCATCTGTGACAGTACATTCCTTCTGCATATCCATCTCTCTGCAGGTGATGTACAACGTTTAGAAGGAGTACAGAAAGGATGCAAGCATTAGATAGAATGTAGAAGCATAAAATATGCTGGGGAATGGTCTGCGTATTTTACAGTCAAAATCCCCCAACATACATAAATTCCTTCCTGCGTAAAATAGAACTTCAAGGTAGTTGGCGTAAGACAGGTTGATAAGCTTATTGCATAATGCAGAGCTTCAAGATAATTTGGCATAAAGTAGAGATTCAGAGTGGTCCGTGTAAGGTAGAGGAGCGTAAAGTAAGGATTCAGAACTATCCGCAAAAAATAGAGATTCAAGACTGTCGGCGTAAAACATTGTTCAAGGAAGTTTGGCGTAAAGTCTGCCGGTGTAAAGTTGACGTAGAAAATCTGCGCGTAAAATATATGCTGCGTAAAGTCTGTGCGTAAAATATCTCCTGCGTGTTTAAATCTGCTTAAGAAGTTCTGTGCGTAAAACTCAGTATGCGTAAAGTTTTAGTAAAAGGTCTACGCGTAAGGTCTACATAAAATCTTCCTATGCGTAGCATATGTTATAGTGTAAAGTCTGCCTTCATAAGATCTTTGTAAAGGTTTCCTGCGTAAAAAGTCTCCTGCAGAAAATTTGAAATAGGTTTTACAGCATAAAGTATGTACGGGGAACTTGATGAATTTGTCAGACAAATCAGTGATCCTGACATCTGACAAAGGTACCGCACGATAGTCGAGAGGACGGCTGTAATAATGATTTGCACAGAGACCCAGGTTGTCGTTTAGTGATATATTTGGCACTAGTCGATTTTTTTTTACGCATCCAAAGAAAGAAAATGGAGCCTATGGACAGAAATAAGTTTTTACGCTCAAGACTGAGATGAGTTTTTATGCTCAAGACAGAACAAAATCAGACGCCACGTCAAAAGCTGTTTCTTACATAGGGCTCGAGGCATATCTTTATATTTAATGCACGAGATTTGATCATGGCTGGGGAAAGCTAAGGCTGTAACAAATACGCTCACATCACCATCCTTACATTTTACGCCTAATCAGCTACTCTACGCTGGTTATCTATTTATTCAGGAATCATCAAGTTTACGCTGGGATAGTTTACCTACATGGCTTGCATTACGTCATATAGATTGAAAAGACTAAGAAAACGTAGTTTAGCAGTTGTCATAACCGCAGCGTAAAGTAGACAATTCTTCTGCATAGTTTGGCTTTTATGCCAACAAATTAGTTACTCTACATAAAATAGAGGTCCCTGGTCTCAGCGTAAAGGGTTCCTGCCGCAAAACTTAAGGAAGAATGAGGTTTCAGTCAAGTATGGATGAGATCCTTATACTCTATTCCTATACGCAGGCTTGTTCGGTAAAGTTACATAACCGAGACAATATATTCTCGACTTGCATGGGCCACCACTAAATACATGTCACGCCCCAGTCCCAAAATACGTAGGACTAGGAATACGTAACACGCCCAGCCGTATGTATATGAACTCCAATAATGGAAATCATATACACACGTACGCTGTGTATGAATATGCAATCCACTAGTGGTAATATACTATCACAATAAGTCACACACAATCTATATCTCATCCACTAGTGGTAATATACTGTCACAACAAGTCACACACAATCTACATCTCATCCACAGCACAAATAATAAGTAGGAATAAAGAGCTGGAATATAACTAAATATCAAGATGTGTATCAAGTCTGATAGTCGGGTGGAAACAAATCCACTACAAAACGACTATACTAAAATAGCTACAAAATCTCAAAACAGTGGAAATAAATCACAGATACTCTAAAGGCAAGACCTCCTCAGTCAGGTACGTAGTGTCAGGTCCAGGTCCGTACTCCTATGGGTACTCCTGCTCGTCCATATCTGGAAAGGGACCAGGTCCTCAGAGGGATGTAACAAGATACATATAAATATGCCAATAAAGTACTGAAATATAAACATCCAAAGGGTCGCCTAACCGTCTAAGTGAATGCAATTTGAGAACAACTTTCCAATATGTGGACTATCTGGTCATAAATGGGATTGGCATGGTTCTCTTGGAGAATCAGAGGCCTATAAAGCATACTGTCTTTTGAACGGCAGAGGCCGCCTACAATATATATAGTGGTCAGCACCGCCCATATCTCCAGCGGAGCTTCTGGGTTGCAAGAAAAATAGTGTAAAGAAGCCCAAACGCCTTACTTGTTGTTCTCTCCACCCCATGCTCTAAGTATGCCATATCCATGACACGATTTGGTTCATAACCAATCTTTAGTACAATAGCCCAATCCTACAACCAAACAAGGACAAGGATTGGACCACCGTACTACAATAGGCTATGATCCTGAACCACTAATAACTGTCGAGTCTTCTAGCATACAAAGTTTCTATCAGCAATTATCTCTAAAGCACGGCTCATACGTACTGGAGGCCAACCCGGTACGTAGTCCAGAATCTATATGAGACTCACAACTCGTGTAACAACTGTGTCACGGCCAATGAACCTACTGATGCTACATGATACTGGGGTGGTCTCATAAAATAGGTCCAAAATCGACATAAATAAACATCTATATAAGCAGAAGTAAATATGCATGCATCAGTTAGAATATAAATAATCAGTACAATGGCAAGGTATACTTGCCGAGCAAAAGTTATGAAGAGTGCAACGTCCAATACTGTGTTTATGTTTGTTGTAAGAAGAAATGGGATTAGTTTGAGAGAGTTGTAATATATATAGGGTCAAGAGGCGGTGGGGATACTTAGTCTCAAAGACTATTACTGCTGCTATTTCTTCTTTTTATTGGTTTAGGTTTCGGTTGAGGAGAGTTTAGAAATAATAGGTAAAGAGGCGGTGGAAATGAGGCGGTGGTGTTTGTTTTACGCGCGGTGTAGGAATTTAAGCAGTGGAGTTCTACTTTACGCGCGGAGTTGTTTTACGCGTGGGGTTTAAACTTTATGTGCGGGTGAAAGAAAATTAAATGGTGGAATTGGTTTACGCGCGGAGGAGAAAAGTTGGTTTGCTACTGCTGCTGTTGATTTCCTACTTTACGCGGGTTTGGGTTTCGGGTTGAGATCCAAATAGGAAATGTATATATGTATATATATATATATATATATATATATATATATATATATATATATATATATATATATATATATATATATATACACACACACACACACATATCTATTCACAGAAAATTCTAAGAATTACATTGGTGCATACGCTTGAGCTAGCAACTGTCCAAAGAGTCTCCTACATGGAATAAATAAGAAAACATTTATAATGGCTCCATAAGTTCCCTAAATGCTCAAATACCTATAAATAAAATCTAATAAAATCTATTCTCTCTATTTAGCTCACATCTACTATAAATAAATTACAAAAATAGAGAAATACGATTTTCGGGATTAGGGTTCTTACAAATTGAGCGGAGCAAAGATGTTTTCAAAGATAGACTTGAGGTCAGGCTACCACCAGGTGAAGGTGAAGAGAGAAGACATACCGAAGACTGCTTTTCGGCCCAGATATGGCTAGTTTGAATTCATGGTAATGCCATTTGGTTTAACCAATGCACCAGCAGTATTCATGAACTTGATGAACAATGTGTTCTACCAGTACCTTGACAAGTTCGTGGTAGTGTTCATCGACGATATTCTTGTCAAGGAAGACTCCACTATTTTAGAGACTCTCAGGAAAGATGAACTGTATGGGAAGCTTTCAAAGTGTAATTTCTTCCTTGACAAGGTTAAATTTCTTGAACTTATAGTGACGGGTAACGGAATTTCAGTTAACCCAAAGAAGATCGAGGCAGTGGAGTCATGGGCTACCCCTAGTTCGGTAGCTGAGATCAGGAGTTTTCTCGGGCTAGCAGGATACTAAAAGAGATTTGTATAAGACTTCTTCAAGATTGCAGAGCCAATGACTAGGATGACCAAGAAAGATGTGAAATTTGTTTGGACAGAGGAATATCAGGCCGTATTTGATGAGCTGAAGAAGAGATTGATGATAGCCCCAGTTTTGACGTTGCCATCAGGGACAGGTGGATTCACTATCTATAGTGATGCTTCAGAAAAAGGTTTGGGTTGCGTTCTTCAGCAGCACAGAAAAGTAATTGCCTATGCTTTAAGACAATTACGCCCTCATGAAAAGAACTACCCCACCCACGATTTGGAGTTGGCAGCAATTATCTTCGCTCTAAAGCTGTGGAAACATTACCTATACGGAGAGCGTGTGGAGATCTTCATGGACCAAAAGAGCTTGAAGTACGTGTTTACACAGAAGGAGCTGAACATAAGATAGAGGAGGTGGTTGGAGTTGATAAAAGACTTCGATATCTCATTACAGTACCACCCAGGAAAGGCCAACGTAGTCGTCGATGCTTTGAGCAGGTATCCGATGGCTATGTACATGACGACAGATTGACATTTATTGGCCGATCTTGAGAGCTTAGGAATTGAGGTACTAGTTCCAGGTATGGAGATTCAGATGTGGGGATTGCAGATACAATCACAACTGATGGACAAAATTAGAGCTGCACAGTATGATGATGAGACTCTGAGGAGTATCAGGGCACAAGTTCGAACAGGATTGACAGATGATTTCACTATTGCGGATGATAGATCTTTACGGCATGGCTCAAGGATGTGTGTGCCGAGCGGGGAGATGCACGAAGAGGTTTTGCAGGAGGCACATCGCTCTCAATACTCGATGCATCCCGGTGCCAACAAGATGTATCAAGATTTGAGGAAGCACGTATGGTGGTATGGTATAAAGCGCGAGGTAGAACACTTCATATTTCGGTGTTTAGTATGCCAGCAGGTAAAGGCAGATCGATAGAGGCCTGGTGGATTACTTCAACCTTTACCCATCCCAGATGGAAGTGGGAGCACGTGGCTATGGATTTCGTTTTAGGGCTTCCACGTTCTCTAGGAGAAAATAACGTAATTTGGGTCATCGTGGATAGGTTGACCAAATCATCCCACTTCTTACCATTCAAAGTGGGTACATCGACAGAGAGGCTAGCAGAGATATACGTACGACAGATTGTCAGATTATATGGGGTTCCTGTGAGTATTGTTTCAGATCGGGATAGTCGTTGCACTTCCCATTTCTGGAGGAGTCTGCAGGCTAGCTTGGGTACTCAGCTCAAGTTCAATACCGCATATCACCCCCAGACAGACGGACAATCTGAAAGGACTATTCAGACTCTCGAAGATATGCTGCACACTTGCGTTTTGGATCTCGGAGGTTCATGGGAGGATCATCTACACCTAGTAGAGTTTGCTTACAACAACAGCTACCAGGCCAGCATTGAGATGTCACCCTTCAAGGCTTTATATGGACGGAGGTGTCGTACACTGTTATCTTGGGATGATATCGGAGAGAGGGCCTTATTAGGACCAAAAATGGTCGTGGATACAGCAGAAAAGGTGAAACTCATCAGAGACAGACTACGGGTGGCGCAGGACAGACAACGGTATTGGGCCGATAGCCACCGTTGACCCCTAGAGTTTCAGGTATAGGTTTTGTTATTTTGGTTGTGATTGTTTTATTTTAGATTACATGTTAAGATTATTTGTTCTAGGTTGGCAATTTGGTGTTCCTACGGATTTCTCTAACATGAGGCTTGATTCGCTTGGGTAGAGACGGAAAGCTTAGTCCACGTTACATCGGACCTTTCGGTATTCTTACAAGGGTCGGTGCAGTGGCCTATAGACTTGACTTGCCACCTGCACTGAAGGGAGTACATGACGTGTTCCATGTGTCGCAGCTGAGATGGTACGTGGCTGATCCTAGTCACGTATTAGATCACTCGGAGATCGAGGTTGGACCGACTCTCAGCTATCCCAAACAGCCCGTAGAGATCTTGGATCGTAGAGAGAAGGTATTGCGGAACCAGACGATTCCCTTGGTTCGTGTTGCATGGAGATATCACTCTCCAGGTGTGCCAACCTGGGAGCAAGAGGACGAAATGCACAAGCAGTATCCGTATCTCTTCGAGACTTGAGGTATAATTTTTTGACTAATTGTTTGTTCTTGTGCTAGTTTATTTCAATTTCGAGGACAATTTTTTTTAAGGAGGGTAGACTTGTCACTACCACATTCCAAAATAGGAATATTTTTGTCTTTTAATTATTATAAGTATTATTTATATTATATTGCATGTTATATTTATATATATTATAGTGTTCTTTAGAGTATGGGTTAGTGGACTAGACCTAGAAGCCCACTAGATGAACCTTTAACCAATTATAGGGTTATGGATTTTAATTAGTACATTTTTGGGTTTAAATATTGAGGATTATAATTTATTATTGTGATTTTATTTAATTATTGTACCTTACCGTTGCTTCGATATTTGGAGCGCTACACTAGCTTTTGTCTTCCAACATATTTTACACCCTTGTCCTAGACGTGCCAGTCTATCATTCTGACCTTTGTGTAACTTATAAATATGCCCTTTTGTGCTTCATTTTAGATGCACAATATTCATCGCAGATATTTATTTTTATTTCTAAATAAATCTAACTTCGCATCTTTGTGCGTTCCAATCGAAATTGGAGACACAATCTCGACCCAATTTGTGCAACCCAAATTATGATAATATTCTATTCTGAGTCTTCTACGTCTACGATATTTGTGTTCCACCTAGTTTTAACCCTATGTACTTCCAATTATTTTAAGAACACCATCTATATTAATTTTAATTAAAATGGTGTAAGGACCCAACTTAACCCAAAACTAGACCCAACACTAAGCCAAACCCCCATGCACACCCTCAAGGTTCATACTAAACACCACACACCCTTTTTAGCTACTACATCACACCAAACATGGTGTTTTCCCTCATTCAATCCAAAAACCCAACTTTTGTGCAATTTTCCAAATGTTGGGGACTTTTATACAAAAGTGCAGTGAGGGTGTCCACATCCCATTGGACCCAACACATGATGAAGCACCCATTTTTCTTCTTTAACCGGTCACATGTGATTTTTTCTATATTTTTTGGAGTGTGCAACACTCAAAATACTCCCCCTCACCATCTTAGCCATCCATTTAAACCAACACAATCCTAGCCTTTAAATTCTTTCATGTAAAAACAACAACCCCAACCCCAAGGAGTACTTGGGCGGCCCAATTCCCTACGTAGTCATCATAATTTTCTCCCCATATATATAAACAATTTTCTCCCCAATTCCCTACGTAGCCTTTAAATTCTTTCATTGTTTTTCCATCAACCATCACCAATATTAAACCCTAAACCAGTTTAGTAGCCGACTTTTATCATCCCCATCATCTTTATCCCACACCCCGCCGGATTCCGACCATCCCGACCGCCTGAACAACCCTGACTCCACCACCGGAGCAGCCGACTCACCCCCACGGCCATCAGCCCAGGCAGCGCCATCACCCCACTGCCATCACCCGACCACCATCACCTGACCGATAGCAGCCGGGTGCACCGCCTCCTTCATCATTATCATCTCCCCACGCCATTCCCCGACTTCCTATCCCGTCGACCTCCACCGGAGCAGCCGACCTGCTCACTGCCTCCACCGAAGACAACTATAATATCATCACCAACACCACCGTCCCCATCACCATTAACATCACTACCGTCTCCCACCGCCTGAACACCCGCGGCCAACCGCTGACACCGCGGAACTCTCCACGTTATTCCCCGACCGTCTGAGTCTTCACCGCCATCATCATCATTGTCAACTTCATCCCCATCACCACTCGCCTGAGTTCTCCCCTCCGGCAGCAGTGACCCATCACCGCCGAGCACTTCTCCCTGACTGCACCGCTCGCCACCAGTACGACTCGAGCAGCCCTGACCCCGATCGCCTGAACCTCTCCTCGACGACTCCGACAGCAGCAACCTCTCCTCGACAACCCGCAGCAGCCTCCCTCGACCTCGTGCACGTGCACGCTAACACGCAGGTTCGATTTTCCCTTCCTTCATGATTGTGTGTTTGAGCATGTGTGAATAGTGTTAGGGATTAGCATATTGCTTCATGATAGCTTAGTTGATGTAATTGCAAGACCTGTGTTGATGAACCTAGTAATTCGTATGCGTGTGTGTGTGTGTATAATAATTAGTTTGATATATATATATATATATATATATATATATATATATATATATATATATATATGTATTTCATGGAAAAAGCTGGTTGCTAGTATTATGTATGACTGTAATATATATATGTTGTATGAACCTAAGTATTAATTGTGGGTATCCCGTATTTGCATATGACTATGTGACCCTGAATATTAGTGAATTGACTTCCTTGTGTACACTAACGTACTGGCTTAGACATGTGTTGGTGTTACACGGGATTTAGATCTTTAGACATCTGCTAGTGAGTTAATTGTCTGGTTATGCACAGCATTTAAGGATATGACACCCGTGCAGTTAGACGCACACTTGACCCTGTTAGTTGACAAGTATCAACCCTAGCGTAATATCTGAGTTCAGAGTAATTATGTTGTGTGTATGCTAGTATAACGACTGATGCTATATTATTATTATATTATATATATATATGATCGTTGGATTGTTCAGACGAGACTTCAAAAACAAGATATTGGTATTGCCAGCTCAGGACCACTGGCGAGTACATTCTTTGACAGTTTTTATTATGTTGATCATCTCTATGATTCTAGTTGTATAGCGCACTTGATTCTGACACTATTGGATATACGGTTAGCATTATCAAGTCCTATCACGAGGAGTCATGATTGGAATCCATCGTGCTAGCTGGGGACGGAGAAATATTAGTAGATTATGTAATCATACCCCACTCTACATGCATCATAGCTCACCCCACACCTCACGTCGGGTGCAGCCTGACCATTACATGCCTCATAGCCTGTTATATATGATTAGCCTGACTATTGCTCGCATCATAGCTAACCGGATGGTTAGCCTGACCTTACATGAATTATAGCTAATCATATATAACAAGCCTGATCTGTCCCAAGCCGATCATATGATAGACTGATGTTTCACACACTTAGCTAGATATTCTATTCATGTATTTTCAGTTCATTGTTCTAGCATGCACTTGTATTTCTGTTCATTGCTAGTTGTACTATTGATGATGATATATTCTCCAGTATTTCTTATTCCAGTATTTCATGCTCACCAGTATTTCTTATTTCCAGTATTTATCTCCATCTTGTATTCTTTACACTGTATTATAGTTTTTGTCAATATACATGGAACTGCAGTTAGTGCTTGTACTTCGCTCCAATCCTGACTGGATATATTTTTTTAGAGGATATTGAGGACTTTTGTCCTACACACTATGGACCAGGTGTAGAGGGAGACTACATACCAGAGATCTTAGAGGAGTCCCTTCCCTTAGAGGAGATACTACCTGCAGCTATTTAGACAGTTATTATTTTATGCATTTGAGTTTATGTTGAGACTTATATTGAGACTTATGTTGAGTTTATGTTGAGACTATTTATGTTGGATAGCTAGACTTTATTTTATTTCTATTTTGAGTTGTTGTGCTTGACTTATGTCAGTACTTCTTATCTTTATATCTCATCATGCCATTTATTTCTTATAGCTATTATGATTGAGTATATATTATGAACTGTTGAGCAATGTATTATTCATTGTCCTCCTTATGGAGTTGATATCATTGACAGGTTGTGAGTTATGTTTAGTATTATAGAGACCTAGATAGCGTTCTACCGCCGATGCTGCGACGTAGGCTGGACGTACCCGCGTACTCGTGCCCCTTTATCGGGTGTGGGTCGTGACACGGACCCAGGATGATGACGGTTAAGAACATAATCGGAGTCTTCATACATATACAAGGCGGTATGTTGTATGGGGTGACGATCACAGGCCAATACGAATACTGTGAGCCCGAAAGTCCGAATGGGGTAAAACCGTAAGAGGAGAGCCCCAATCTTACATTACGCGGATCCGAAGTAAAATTAGGATACTCTTGATCGCAGTTCTTCCATGATTCTCCATCGGATGGGTGATCCAACACTCCTTCCATCTGTTCTCGCCTACGATAACTCATATTTTCGCAGTCTTCTTCACCATAAACAACCTTTGCAACCGAGACATTAAAGGAAAGTAGTGCATCGAATTAGTCGACTTTCTTGCACCGGCAGACCTTCCTGTACCAGTTGCCTTGTTGTGATCAATACCATCAAATCTGCACATGACTTCATCCTTGTCATCTTTGTAGTACAGCATGCACCCGTTGTGACATGCATCAATTTTCTCGTATCCCATCTAGAGCGATCTCACTGTACTCTTAGACCGGTACAAGTCTTTAGGTAACTTAGCACCCGCCAACAATATCTCTATAACCAATTCCATCAGTCGGTTGTAGGATTCTTGGGACATGTTAAAATTGGACTTGATTCTCAACAGTCTTGTAACCACCTACAATGGTGAATGATCATCATAATCAGGATATAATAGAGTCCTTGCATTCTCTAGTAACTCCATAAACTTTACAATATCGGTATTCGGTGCCTACTCAGCTGCATCATGATTGTCTGGATCAAAACTAGGCCCGACAGCATCGAAAATCATGTTCATGCACCAGTCGTCGTAATCAGCGTGGTCGTGGATATCAATATACGACTCCATATAAGGCTCCGGCTCCGTTGCTAAAATTATAAGTTCTCCGTGTGAGGTCCACTAATAGTAATTCGGCTTAAAACCCCTCGAGTACAAATAATTTATCACATCTACTTCTGGGTGATATTTCAAGTTGAGACATCTCACACACATATACTTAATGTTGGTGTCGTCCATGTACTGAGGAACGCCTTGGCAAACTGTAGGGATTATTCTACCCCCTATATGAATTTATCCTGCACATCGCACATGTCATCAGGATGACGGTTGTACATTTATGAATGCTGATTCAGGTAGTAATTTAGATCCATTTCTAGATACTTATGCAAAGATGAATATATATATCGTTCAAGTATATTATCCAAATGAATGCAAAGATGGATACACATGTTCATCAAAGTAACAACTCTAATTGATGCTTGAGTGTCCGAGTTCTGATGCGCAAGTATCCATATCGTGATTCATGAGTATCCGTTTTATAATTCGTGACTATTTGAAAACTAGTAGACATGTAGACAACTCCGATTTTAAACCCTATTAAATAAGTGACGTGTTCCTTGTGAGCCATTCTCTGAAATTAAAATTTACTTCTACAAGCCTTTTAAGGCTTTAGAATTCTACCAAATTTTCAAAAAAATACTAGAAAATGCTAAATATTATAAATTTTCTTTTCTAGATATTTTCTTTCTTTGTTTTTTACGATTTTTTACTCCTTTATTTCTTTATTTTTTCTACGATTTTTTAAAAATGGGTAGAACTCTAAAAGCCTCAAAAAGGCTTACAGATGTAAATTTATTTTTCAGAGAAGGGCTTACATGAAAACTTGACTTCGGGATGACATAGATACTTGACATAGGAGATAATGATATCTCTGTCGTCATGTGTTCCTTATTTGCCCACCAGGAACACTTGACCTCAGAGTGTCCAATATACACATATGTGTTGATAACACTCTAGGTATTTGTGTATCATGTGGATATTACATACCAACGTACACAATATCACATTGATACTCTCTTGTATCTTGACACTAGGATACAATTTCAAATACCCATGAAACTAACTATACTTGACACTTGGTATTGTAAACACCCTAATTTTTAGAATTTAATTTAAATTTATGTAATATTGGTATTATGTAATTATTGTGATTAAGGGAAAAAAATTTATTATTTTTAGCTAATTAGAATATATTATATTCATGGGTTGATAATTATGTTTATTTAATTAATTACTAATATTATACAAAAAATATATTTTTGAGTATACAACTATTAATAGAGTATTGTATAATTTTTTTGGAATTTATTGAGGTCCAAAACTATTTTTAGATGGCCATACACACACACACACACACACACACATATATATATATATAGATTTATTTTAAACCAAACCAAACCAAACCAACCTAAACCAAACCAGCCCAACCCAACCAAATCCCATACCCGAACCCACTAACCCAACTACCCGAAACCCGAACCACCCCAATTCATTCCCCTGTTGAAACCCCCACACCCCCTCCTCTTCCTCTTCCCGTAACCTCCCTCCTTCACCCCTATATATAACACCACCATCCTCAGAGAAACCACCATCATCTTCTCTACTACCCCAACCATCCCCGACCGCCTACGACCGTGGACCGTCGTCGCCGCACGCCGCAAGCCGCGCTGAGCAACCACCCAAATCTCGAGAAGTAGTAGAGCAGTGAGGTACACTATTTCTTGCCCTATTATCTCCCTGCACAGTAAACCAATTAATGACCCATCGAATCCTATGCGAAGACCACATGACCCCCTTGAACACTGTGTAATTAGTTTAACCTATCGTATCCTGTGTCGATCGCAATTTGCGATGCAAGATAGAAAAAAATGACCCAGTTTGTAGTTCAGAAATAGTTCTAACCACCCATGTTCATGTCTGATTTTCTTCCAACCTAGTAAATATTTCTAAATTCTACTTGAACAGTAATTTAGACAACATAACCTAGTTTTAATCCCTTTAAACACTTTCTTTTAATTTGTTGTATGCTATAATTTATTTGATGTTGAAATCCGTCAAAAACTTAGTTTTCTAAACTTGAATTTTCTCGATACGGGGTGCGTCCCGCTAAACGAGGCGACTTCGTAGTATACAAATTTTACCGAAAGGCGCGTATCATCAACGCGAATGTATGGAAATTTATGAAAGTTGATTTGGATGTGCGTTCACACTGGAATCAACACGTATCCATCGAAAAGCCCCATATCGACCTGTTCTGACACTCATCATAATTTTTTGTGTGCTTATTGTTTCGCAACAAAATTTGTGCCATTGGATTCGTAGTATTATGCTGGTCCTGTGACCCAAATTTGGTTCGATTCTGAGAACGTTGACGAAATATTATTTCGTAGGCCCCATGGTTCTACTTGACGGACGATTTCATGACTGGCTCATTGGAATCCAATTTTGGATATTCCATTGGGTTCTTATCATCGTTCTGGACTCGTAGACACTAAGTTTGACGAATTTGGAGAACTTTGTCTCTAGCATATTTTTCGGTACGAAGTGGACCACATGTGGACCCCGCTTTAACCCAAAACTGTCAATTTTGCCCCTGTATTCAAATTAGACTTATGGGTAGTCAATCCTAGCTATTTCAAGTATTTTGAGAATAATGGTGATGTTTGTTTCAGCATCCGGAGGTGTACTTGGATATTCCACTTTTACATGAGCAGTTGACTGAGTTTAGAACCCAGACAAGTGTACCTTGCCAACTTGCAGTAAATTATGTTATATTATAGAGTTGTATTTTATTTTATACATTCTTGTGATGTGCCTGCTTAACCTAGGACCATGAGACGTTACTTAGCGTCCGAACAAGATTCGGGTGTCGACACCGTACGCGGAGTCGTGTAATGTCATTTAGTGAATTGATTCCACGATCCTATATTTTTACGTGCTTGCTTTACCAAGTACGTCATACCATAGGCACTTGACACTATTTCATATGATAGAATCTTTCCTGAGTTATTCATGATAATTTTATGTAGGCGCAGGATTTAAGATATGAGACTTGCATATTATATAGATATTATTATGACTCGTTGTACTAGCTAGAGGTCGTAATCTTGCGTGTTATGGACATGAGACATCATGGACATGAGAAATGAGGTTATATTGGGTGGGAAGAGACACACCATACTACTGGCTGATTATTTATATATACTTTTGTTACTGGAGAGTGCCTTAGTCTCTGACCAAAGCTTTGGCACATGAACTGGCCCTACGAGATACTACTTGCCGCTATGGGCTCCCTGACACAGAGCCTGTAGTGGTTTCATCCTGAGTACGAGAGATGCTCTTATTTACATAACACTTAGACGGTTATTATAGTTTACCCTTGAGTATATGGCATTATACTATTTTACTTTGGCATGTTGTTTTCTTGTACCTTGTTACATCCCTTTGAGGATCTGGTCCCTTGCCAGTTTTGCAGCATAGACCGTTGTGGAGCCTGCCTAGAGTTGCTGAGGTGTGTTGCTTTGTCTTGCAGGCATTGGTGCCAGGTACTTATATTATTTCTTTCGAAGTTATGGTTATTTGTTCATTTTGTTTATTTATCTGCTGATATAGCCTAGTTTTATAGACTCATATTCCTTTCTCGAGCCTATTCGAGCTTGTGTTACTGGCGGCCGACTTTAGTACATGTAATTTGTTATTGATACTTTATTCTTTATGTGGATTTTGGGACTGGGGCGTTACAGGTATCTTGGTACCAACATACACTCTAGGCCACTCACTCTTGACACTCAACATATATTTATACCTACTTCTATAACTGTATATTTCTATATCCTTATATATGTATCTATTTATATAGATTATTAACCCTCACTAGCCCACTCATCCCTCACTCAAACACTCAACACATATTTATACCTACTTCTATAATATTTGGTCAAAAATTATATACATATTTATGTACTAAATGTATTTAGTTAAATCTAGTTCAATCTCTGGAGAGCAAATATATGGTCAAAAATTAGTTTGATAAATCTCAATACTTGGGTAGATTTACAATATATGCTATATAGGAGAACCCCAGCAAGTTATATTTGAGATTATCATTTTGTCACGACCCGCACCCGGATATTCGGGCACGAGAATGTGGGTAAATCCAACCTACGCCACAACATCGGTGATAGAACGCTGTCTAGGTCATCAATATTAATACACTAGTTCTATCATGTACTTAATCATAATATTCTAAAATAAAAATGAATAAAGAAGATAATCCAAAAATAATCTAAAAGAAATAAAACTAAGATATGATATTGAGATAGAGGAATACTAGCCTAGATCTCACCAGAGGTCACCACTAGATCCATAGTGCAAAAGTAGTCATGACTATAGCATCACTCCTAAGTCAACACTAAAAAAATATTATCCAGTCAGGATTAAAGTGAAGCAAATAAACTAATATCAGTTCCAATTTAAATTGATAAAGACTATAAAACAGCGAGTAATGAATATACATGATGGAAATGTACTATTAGAACTGTAAGAAAGCAGGTAAACAGATTATCATATTATAGAGAATAATGAGCAGTGAGTAGGCATGTATAAACTAGAATAGAGAAATGAATAAACTAGCTAAGTGTTTGAAATATTAGTTTTCTATGTGATCGGCTTCGGATCTGGATCATGCTTGTTATATATGATTAGCTATGATATATGTAAGGTCAGGCTAACCAGACGTAATACGTAAGGTTAGCTATGATGCAGGAAGAGTCAAGCTAATCATATCTAGCAAGCTATGAGACATGTAATATGGTCATGCTAACCATATGTATGATGCATGGGTAGCTACAATGCAAAAATAGTCCTGACTATAGCATCATTCCGAAGTCAACTCCGGAAATCACAACTGATACTCTACTCTCCCTTCTACCATTGGTACCAATACTAACTATAATGACACCTTCTATAGAACTTTTGCTACAAAGGTACTGTACTATGAGTTATCTCTAGACTGATGTCTATAGCTCATATGCCCAACCAGGAACCACTCCTAGACTCACAAGTCACACTTCTAACAGTCAATACTGATACTCAACGACACAACCTATCCACAAGTTACCAAACTACTATACTATCCAATGAACCTCATGAACTAATAAAATAAAGCTCTATAAGGAACTGGACTAGAGGAACTAAGGATATTCCTATTCCTAAGCTAGTAAAGGTGATGGAATAGAATTCTATAATAACAATAATGGAATGATATAGGTAATATATTAAGAACCAATTTAAGATACAATCTGATAATCATATACATCTATCTAAAATTATGTTACCCAGAATCCTCGCCAGGCTAGTAAGCATAGCGATGATAAACTATATAGTCCATAACCAAGGTACATACCTCTCAAATCATGTTGTCTAAATTCTCGCGTTGCCAGCTAGCATGGGTGTGAGATCTCAAGATTATATAACCAAGATAAGTATATCCCAAAATCAGCTCTATGTTTTCGTTATGCCAACTAATATGGCTGCGATAACCTCTAGACTCCATAACTAAAACATATGTTTACCTTTTACTGTCCTTATCAAATATGTTATCAGAATATACCTTAATCCAGTCCATAAAATTTATCTCGATATAAGAATCAAAGTCAACAACGAACATCAAGAATCAAATTCAACAACCAAGTGAGAGTGAACAGTAACAAGTTGAAATAAAATTTGAAGTAGAGTATAGTAAGGTTCTCAGGGGTCTTCCCAAGAATCTCTCATGAATCCAAATTTGTGATTGAGTATTTGTCATCCGAATATCCTATATCATATATCCTATCACAGGCTCGCAGTAGTACAACTAAGCCATTGCACTACCATAAAATTGCTCAAATTATGAAGCCTGGCCTGCATAGGCCACCACAAAAATGTATTACAACACATACCCGAATATTCGAGCACGAGAACGTGGGTACGTCCAGGCTACGCCGCAGCATCGACGGTAGATTGCTGTCTAGGTCATCAATACTAATACACTAATTCTATCATGTACTCAAATCACAATATTCTAAAGGAAGAATGAATAAAGAAGATAATCCAACAATAATCTAAAAGAAATAAAATAAGATATGACACTGAGATAGTGGAATACTAGCCTAGATCTCACCATAGGTCACCACTAGATCCACAGTGCAAAATTAATCATGACTATAGCATCACTCCTAAGTCAACACTGAAAAATATTATCCAGTCAGGATTTGAGCGAAGTATATAAACTAACAGCAGTTCCAATTTAAATTGATAAAGACTATAAACTATTGAGTAATAAATATACATGATAGAAATGTACTACTAGAAATTTAAGAAAGTAGGTAAACTAATTATCATATCACAGGGAATAATGAGCAGTGAGTAGGCATGTATAAACTAGAATAGAGAAATTATTAAACTAGCTAAGTGTTTGAAATATTAGTTTGCTATGTGATCGACTTGGGATCTGGATCGGGCTTGCTATATATGATTAGCTATGATACATGTAAGGTCAGGCTAACCAGACATAAGGTTAGCTATGATGCAGGAAGGGTCAGGCTAATCATATCTAGCAAGCAATCAGACATGTAATATGGTCAGGCTAACCATATGTGTGGTGCATGGTTAGCTATTATGAATGTAAAGATAGGGTATGATCACATAACTTGCTAATAATTCTCCCGTCCCTCGACTAGTATAGTGGATCCAACCATGACACGTTACTACACAGTATTCATGGAGCAGGTGGCAAACCTACTCCTGAATCGGTGTCTATACATGTACATGAATCACATGACATGTACATGGTCCTCTAGAAAATAATATCTCATGACAGAATCCAGGATATACTAATCCGTGTATCATCGTGTCAGGAATCAAGTATATAATACTACAAAGCTGGAATCATAGTAATCATCAAAATAATAGAAATTGTCAGAGAATGTACTCGCCTGGTATCTGGTGCAAAAAATAGTGAACAATGCTTAACTAGAGTCCAAGAGTCCTAGATATATGAATATCAATGTTAATGAGTGATTTGAAGTGATAAACATGTGTAACTAGCTTGTTGTGATATTTCTAGGCCACTTCTAGGTTCATACTAGTTAGTACTAGTCAATACTAGGTCAACTAGATTATTTCTTGCTAAAACTAGGTTGTCCTAAGTTTCTTGGCCAATACTAACGTATCCTAGTTATACTAATCTTATACTAGCTAATATTAGGCTATTCTAGCTAATACACAAATATTCTAGGTCATTAAAACCAATATGGAATACCACTAAGCTATAGATACTAGTATACTTACATACCCTTTCCCCTCTAATACTTAAGTATCTTACCTTAATTATAAACTTAAACTTATTCTTTATTCTAACTCACTAACCCAATCTCACTCTTAATATACCTTGTCTTATAACCAAGTATAAATAATACTTACCACTGATATATATATATATATATATATATATATATATATATATATATATATACACACACACACACACACACATATGGGAGCGGATCCGGAGCCCCGCTTACGGAGCTTCGCAGGTGCCTTGTGGCTCCCAACCATTAGAATCCTAGGGCCCCACGCGTGGCCCCCACGCAGGCCCCCGTTCCAATGGTACAGGGGGTGGGGCTTCGACGGGGCTCCGGGAGCGGGTCTTTTGATCCGCTCCCTATATATATATATATATATATATATATATATATATATATAAACCTCTACTTAGACACCAAAAACTGACCCTAGTACCCCCTCATATTTGATAGCCTCTATAACCTGACTGATACACACCTGATATTCTAACTTAACTTGATGATGTACCCAGACCTTACAACCTCACCATAGAACTACCATGGACACTCTTCAGACAAATAATCTCAAGTACTAGCATCACAACCCAGTCTCACCATCTTACATACCCATTTACACACTGGCTCACAGCCTGTGCACTCTGAGTCAGTATAGACTCCCTTCTATCTCTGTTTGCAATGTACCCGAGTTAGGTGTTACCCACTGCTATCACACCCTACTGATGCAAGTGCATCAGTGCTCATCCACTCTACTTCTCTTGGCGTTTACCTAGTCACTTAGTACCTGTAATCTCCCTCATTTTTGAATAGGATTATTTTGGTATTTTCAATTTATTTCAATTTATTTTTCTTAATTTAATAGATTAGAGTAGTAATTTCTAAAACCTTCTTTTAGATATATGACCATTTGTCATGGCTTTGATATTTTGAGTAATGCACGACCTTTTTCCTTCCAACAAAATTTATAATATTAATCTTGATTGAGTCTAATATACTTGGAATATGGATGTTGCATTTATTTGATCTTCTTCATGCTCCAAAAATATTGACGAACGTCTAGAATTATGGTTATCGTAAAACTGCCTCCTTTTGACTAGAACTTGACCCAAGTCCAACCCAAACACATGTAGGCATGTAGTGCACCCATATATTCCCATATAAATATATTAAATATATGTATATATTATATTTAAATTAATTTATTTCTATTTATTGGAGTTCTATCTATAAAAAGTGGTATTGGTGGCATCTAGTTGGCTAATAACTACCTAACTAATTTCCTAACCAACCCAACAACCAAATCTTATCCAATCCTAACCATAACAACCAAACCACCCTCTCATTTTCGGCCAAGAGCAGGCCCCTTGGCCGAACCTCATTAGCATTAGGAAAACCCCCTCCTATATTTATATATATTTAAAAAACCCCATATATATATCAACTTATCACCAAACCCTAACCCTAACCATATCAAGTCTCTTTCTCATAGTTGGTTGACCCCTCCCCTCTCCCTCACACGTAAGAACAGCCCCCCCCCCCCCCCCCCCCGCTTGTCATCTCACCCTCAGAACACCATCTCCTTCACCAAAAATCCCCTCTCCTCTTCCAAAAGCTCTAATTTTCATTATCCTTCCACCATCTCTCCATCCAAACACCATTAAGCCTCCAAGAAGAATCCCATCTTCCCCATAAATATATCAAGAATCCTTTTTCATCATGAAGAACCCATCATGAAGGCAGTAGCAAGCCAAGCACAAGCAAGGAAGAGTGTTTCTTGGACAAAAAGAAGCACCATCATCCAATCCTCCAAAAATTTTGGTAAAACTTAAATCTTTCTTTCTCAAATCCCATGCATGATCTTTTTAGGTTATGTAAAATTATATATTTAGAACCCATACTCTGCCATCTTGTTATCATATTAGAAAATATAAATTTTTATGATAGTTTGGTGATAATTTGCTTGTCGGTAGAACTAGTTTGAGACTTTTAATTCAATTACTTTAGGGAATCATTATTAATTATTAAAACTGAATTGATAGGTATTTAATTGCTAGAAATTAAGTATTTTAAATTTATTTTTTATAATTTTAATGTTGAATCTAAACCCTATAATTAAGGACCACTAGCCTAGGTTTTCGGGTAATTTTGTGGCATTGCTTGCTAAGTAAATAGATGATATTTTGGATGAAATAAAGAGGTGAATATTTTTGAGATTAGATCAAAATATAATATGATATAAAATGATTTTTTATAAATATAAACCATACTAATGGACTGGCAATATCTCGAACAAGTTTCGGACAAAACTAGTCAACCTAAAGTGGCCAAAATCTTAAAATATGTTGATTTTGTCAAATCTGGAATTTATTGCCAAAAATTTACATAAATTATGTTTAAATCTAGAATATATGATTTATGTTCATGTCCTTTAATTGGGGACTTAAACTTAAATTTTGGAAGTCAAAAACCAAGAAACTAGGTTCTGATACCCTGTAAAAGTAAGCAAAGTTGTTAGAAATAATAACGAACTTGGTTATGCATGGCATCGAATAAATTATATAATTAAGTTATAATTACAAGAATTCGTGATTGGACCCATAAGTGTATTAATTGATTGATAGGTCAATTGAATTCCGAAGAAGTGGACCCGGGATCATCTTTACCACCATTGACTGCAGAACCAGACAAGTGTACCTTGCCAAGATGTTTACAGTTCTAAATTATTTATTTGATATTATTTATGCATTAGATATTATATTTGTGTGGCTTGGTTGATGTACTTGTTGATCCTAGGGCCGTATATGATACTTTATATCCGAACAAGATTCGGGTACCAATATCTTCTGCGGAGTCGAGTAGCGTAGTCAGAGAGTCATCTTTACGAACCCATGTTGGTACAAACATTATTTGCACATCCACCCATAGGACACTGGACATGATATTCATGTGGCAGAGTCTTTCTCGACTTGTTCGTGGTACTTGGACTCTGGATAGGACTACATGATGCATGCTATAGTGATAATTATAGTTATACATATTGACTATGACTTGTGCTGATAGTTAGAGGTCATGATCTTACGTGTCTTGATTGAGACATGAGGTTAGATTGGGTGGAGAAAGTCTTCATCGTGCTCTGGACATATTTTACTTATTACTATTTATTGTGTATTAGGCTTTAGGTTCCCTATGGGGAATCTAAGGTATTATATATATATATATATATATATATATATATATATATATATATATATATATATATATATATATATAGCTTCCTCCTGGTTCTCCCACACGGAGCCTTGAGTGTACTATTAGATTACGGAAGTATCCCTTGAGATCTTCCGTGAGTACCAGCCCGGGGTACGATACTATACTCTCATTTGCATACACTACTAGAATAAGCGAGATTAGCGACATTTTTTAGCGACTCCATATAAAAATATTGCTAATTTAGCGACTCCATGTAAAAATGTCGCTAGACGTTGTTTGATAATAAACGAAAGAAATGAAACAAGGTTTATACGAAACCCTCTCTTTGGTTTACAAACAAGAAGTACAATTAATCCTATACGAGGATGTCAAGTACAAATTTTAATCTGGATAAATATTGCTATAGGAGTCTGATCTGCAGTCGATCACTTTGTCTCTTGGACCACACGATGATGAAGAAGTGCTGTAGAAGACGGAGAAGCTTCAAAGATTGCAAAGGAGAGTGGATGCTCGATGCCAAAATCGTCGATCACTACTCTCTATCTGTGCTCTGGATTCTTCTCTCTCCAAAAATAATTTTTGACTTTCGACCCTCAGAGTTTTCGACCTTCGACCTATGTCAATAGAGGTCTCTATTTATAGGGTTTTAGTGACAGTAACCGTCCACCCGGCGTAGAAGCCGGACAATGAAGAGTGTGGTACTTTTTACGCGGCAGTTATAATAACTGCCACCCACGTAAAAATGATCTTCTGAATCTGCGTGTGACGCGTGTCCCATGATGAGGTAACGTGTATAAACGCTGCGAGGATCACGGCATGCAAGCCACGTAGGTAACTGCCCCTTGCGTAGAAAAGGTTGGCGTAGAAGCCAATAACTGTCACCATGGCGTATAAGCCAAATAGTTTGTCAAGTTGGCATAGAAGCCAAGTAGTTGTCGAGTCGGCATAGAAGCCAAGTAGGCGTAGAAGCCTTATAGGCGTAGAAGCCTGATGCTGCATGGATAGGTAGCTAGCGTACAGGATAGCCGATCCTCCTTTCTTGACTGAGGTCTTGAGCGTATTCTGGACCAAATAGCCTTATCACGCACCCATACAAATATAGCCTGAGTTGGCGTATTCCGAGGAGATAGCATACGGCGTACTCCTTATAGCTGAAAATAGCCCAGTTGGCGTATTTCAAGGAGATAGCGTACAGCGTGCTCCTATAGCTGAAAATAGCCTGATGGTGTAATGTGCAAAGGTGATGATATAGACGTATTAGCCGTAATTATGGGTCACCAGTCTTTGAAAATAGAACCAAATCTCGTGCATTAAATGAAGAGATCTGCCCCTATCCCGCGCATTAACTGCAGAGACGTGCCTCGAGCTCTGTACGAAAAGCAGATTTTGACGTGGCAGTTTTTGTCTTCTGCTGAGCGTAAAAGCTCACATCTGCCTATATAAAACTAGGCAGCGTATTCCCTTGAACGCGTAAAAGCAATTTGTATCAAAAAAATGTCACTAAACGACGGTCTGGGTCTCTGTGCCGCACCATCATTACAGCCGTCGTCTGGATAGTTGTGCAGTACTCTTTGTTATGAGTCAGGTTTACTGCATGATCTGACAGGTTCATTCGAGGAATACGAAGAGTTTTCCGTACAACTTTCCACTGCATTAAAAGCGAGTAGGTTTTACGCCAAAGTGGCGATATAACAACCTTTTTACACCGAAGCAGCCTGGAAATACTGCATTACCCGGGTTGTCCTGGAGCTTATATTTTATGATGTACTAGCGATGAAGCTCTGTTGTACGCCGATGGTTCTGAAGTCATGTCTTACGCCACACAGTACTGAAACTCTGCTTTACGCGGGTTTTATGCATACTGCGTATAATTCTGCAGCATATTTTTTATGCTTCTACAAGACCCCCTTCAAAGTTTTCAAATTCCTCGTAATTTGAAATACTTTGAATGAAGCATGAAACGGTCAAGTCTGACTCTTTCCTCGAGGCTGACTTCTCGGCAAATTTTTGGGATCTTGTTGGGATTCAGTGTATTCTCCTTTGCCTATATAAAGGCTGATGAGTTAACCTGTTCTTCCCACATTTCCTTCACCACACAAAGATGGTTGCCGGGGTTCGTCTTGCTGACTTGAGGAAGAAGAATAAGATCATGTTCTTCCAGCATGTAAGGAGTCGAAAAAGGAGGCATCTTCGAGCAAATATCGTCTGCAACGATGGATCATGGAAGGATATCATAGCTTCCTTTGCTCGGGATAATCAGTAATTTCATATGGCGATTCGTCCAGGAGAGAGAAAGGGTCACATTAGACCACACAGCTTGCAAGCTGTATTTTCTTCCGTTATGACGGTGGACGAGGGCAGACAAACTGACCTTGTCTTCCAGTATTGAGTTGGGTCAGAATCCCAACTCAATCTGTCATGGCGTATGGAGGGTGGGCTCTTGAATAATTTATACAAGCCCAGTTTTGTATCCTCCTGCCGTTAATTATTTTCTTGTTAATCGGCCGCGGAAACCGACTAACTGCTGAAGAAGACGGATAAAGATCTCCACCAATACGAGAATCTGACAGAACATACTCTTGTTGTGATCCTTAAATGAAAATGAGAAACCCTTGGTAGAACAAGGATTTCCATCATATGTAATCATGAAGATAAAAAACTATTTGTAAACTGGATTTCCATCATATGTAATCATGATTAATAAGATTGTCTTCTTTTACGCATCTGATGATTTGCCATTTTTTTTTTGCTGTGATGAAGTCTAAATATGTGTAGCTTCGACACGTCTGAATAACTTTACGCCGACTCTGATAAAAAGAGTATCTGGTCTCGTCCCGTCTTTTACGCGTAACTGAAGACGCGTAGAAAACTGCTTAGCATTTAAGTTGCATACTCGAACTGTCCTGCTGTTTTGAACGAGAAATAGCGTAGAATTCTGAACTCACTTCTACGATAAGAAGAATTATTGTTCAGACCATCATCTTTAAGAATGATTTCCCGAAAATCTCTTGAAATAGGGCAAGAAATGGCTGTCAAAACTGACCATGCTTGAACTGTAGAGAAAATATTTAGACTGGATTCTTAGATGAACTTCCAATCGACCCAAGAAGAAGAGTTATTTTCAATGATGAACTCTGTATGCTTTGGGTACTTGGGATGTTTTGAGGCCAAGAAGGAGCATCTTCTGCGTGAACCTTTGTAATTGGCCGTCTTGAGAATTGTTCAGATATACGCATACTCTGGCCTGCATATTTTAAGATATGCGGAAAGTCATAGATCCGTAGTGTGGATGAGCATAAAATCATAAGTTTGTAGCCTCTCGACCGTAAAAGCTGCTGAGCATAAGAGCATCCGGGCATAAAACTGTAGATTTATAGCCTCTGAAAAGCAATCTTCCGAGCGTGAAGTCGTAGATTTGACGCCTCTGAGCGTAAAAAGCTTCTGAGCGTGAAATCATATATTTGTAGCCTCTGGACGTGAAGTCGTGGGTTTGTAGCCTCTCGAGCGTAAAAGCATCCGGGCGTAAAACCGTAGACTTATAGCCTCTGAGCATAAAACCGTAGATTTGTAGCTTCCCGAGCGTAAAAAGCTTCTTGGCGTAAAATCACGAATCTGCTCTGCACGAAATTTTTTTTTGAATTCGCTGACTGTCCGTCTTCCCTGAATAATAGGCTGACGTGGTCCCCAATCATAACCGAATATTAAATATCAGATTTGGTTAGGGATTCAAAGAGTTTATCTGAACTCTATAAATACCCCAAGGTCTTCAGAGAGAAAACTCTTCATCTGTCTTTTGCGAAAGAAAAACCTTCGTCTCGTTGAGAACTCTTCTTCGTTTCTTCTCTGAGCACTCTGAGTTTTTAGCAATGGCACCGAAACAATCTTCGACTGCTAAGGGGAAGAAAGCTGCCTCCTCTTCTCGCTCCTCTCTCAAGCAATAGCGACTCCCATCGGGCAGAGCGAACCTCGCTCGGAATGTAGTGTCCCACCGTCCAGCTGTGCACCGGGTGTTATAGGTAAAGCTTTTGGGATGACAAAAAACAAAGAAAATCCTTCGCACATGTTGTACGTGAACGCGCTAGGTCATCTTCTGTGCTGAGAGCCTCTTCGAGGAAGATGATGCACAGAGATGTTTTATCATTTACGCCCATATTTCTAATGTGTCAGCGTAAAAACTCAAGTTTTTACAGTCTTGGCATAAAAGCACAGACTGTTGATCTTTGGCATAAGCTGCAAGACTGTGAGGTCTAGTATAGAAACTGACATATTTTTCTTGCACTTTGTAGTTAACTTGTAGATTCCTCTGTTGGCTGAGGTGATGGGTTCTGCTGCTGGGATGCTGAACTCCAATTTCCTGGAGGATTTGTCCCATGTGACATTTCCTATTTCCGGACCCCAGTATCCTGAAGGAAGGGAAAATTTGATATCGTCTCAAGGAGAACGAATGTTGTTGAGCATGATCAACGGGGAGCCACTGACACATATAGATGGGGCCAAATATATAAAACCAGCTTTCCTCTTCGGGGATATGATTGATAAACAATCCCAGACAAAGCCCAAGAAGGAAAATTGGGTTTTAATGCTGGGGGCATGGTAATGTACCTGCCCAGGATGCTGAGAGATTATCCTATCTCGGCATTCTTCCATGCCACACATCCCAGGAAGATGTCGTAGTCTCTGACCCCTAATCTTCACGGCCAGCCGGGGAAGATATTTTATCAGAAGGGATCAGACCAAGGGTTATTTCTAAGCCGCCCTTCCGGCCCAGTCATGCCTTTCAGGAGATTATTTTCGGGCAGTGTCCCGAGTGAAGACACTTTACTGCTCCAACCAGTCCAATTATAGACTTTCTGCAATGACATCATGGGGCATGGAGGGGTATACCCCAAGGTTAATCCTTGGACCAATGGGTGGCTTACCCTTATAAATCTTCGATGGGCTCGTTTAGCTGCCTGGGCCCTGAAGCATTTTCAGACGGAGCTGGAGAGCATTGGTCTGTACGCAGCTGTGAGTGCTACCAGTGTTGGGTTACCTCTCAACCCCAACCTGTTTTTGGCTTTGATGGAGCGATATATCTCGCTCACTGGGACTTTCGCCACTCCGCTAGGGGAGTTGGGATTGTCCCTCCACGAGATGACAGAGATTTCAAGACTGCCAATGGGGGATACTCCTTATGAAGAGTATGTTCCCACAAACCGAGAGCTGGAGGATACAAACCCTCGGGTAGTGGTAGTGTACCAGGAGCTAATGAGCCACTATTTAGCATGCACCACCTTCTATAATGAGCCCTCTGATTTGGCTCACACCAACAAATGGGCGTCCTATCTCTTCTTCCATCATGCCCGGGATGCTAAGCCAAACAAAGTCGTGGATAGCAGGGATAAGCCTTTGAGCCTTCTGAGCGTGCTTAATGCTCAAGTAGTCGATGATCTCATTGAAGACGCTGAGGATTCAGATCAAGTTCTCGACGAAGGGATAGGGAATTATTCTGCAGGCACTAAAGCCTACAGTTATTTGAGGAATTATCGCAGGCCTCTGTCAAGGGAAGCTCAACTGGCTGGCTTTCTCTCTGTATGGCTGAGCCGATTGGTAGTACCTGGTATTGCATCTTCGGATCGTATTCACCGTAACACCTTATGGCCTGTAGTGCGTCTGGTATTCGGGGCAAGACTGGGCCTGCTCCCTGCCAAGGTATGCCGGATACAAGCTGGCCTGAGGGCCATTACTGATGGGCTGCTTGCCAATGAAACACGGCGTGACAGCTTTCCCAGGGTAGAATTACCGTTCCTGTATTTGATGGGATGGCTAATTCTTCATAACCCCAGGGTGATGTCTCCCGGCTCTGCCAGTAGTTCGGAGAATAATTTTTTGTTAAATTACAAGAATTCTACCTGGAAAGTGACCACCGTCGTAGACTGTCGGCGGGCATTAAATTTTGCTCATAGTTGGAAGCTTTTTTGTATCGTCCCCACTGTACATCTCAATCAACAGGGGAGCAGGCTTCAGGACTCAGGTGAAGGGAAGACCGTTCTTTCTCTTGAAGCTTTTTATTGGTTGGTTTGTATTAGACCTTCCCATTTATTGTACAGAAGTGAAGACCAATGCTTCTTGGAGCCCTACCTGCCTAGTCGGTTTGCCAGGCAGTTTGGGTATGACCAATTGCACGTGGGCAATGCCATCACCAGCTTCAAGTCCAGGGGTGGACTTATTGATGGAGCGAGAGGATGGCGGTACTTCATAATGGGTTGTACTGGGGCGGCCTTTATTGTGCCCGCGACTTCTCTCTCCATGGAGTTGTGCATCCTCCATTCGTACGCCCAGTTTTATGTGGCCATCAATACCTTCCATCGCGATTTTGATATGCGTGGAAGTTTTAGGATGCCTTCACATAAGTCCGCTGGGAGAGAGGAAGTTCTATCAGTTTCCTCTGACGAGGGTGAAGACTCTGTCAATCCAGATGAGTTTTTGCTGGCAGTACCGAGAGGCGTAATACCTCCGCCTGCAGAGCCTCTGGTTATCCCTGGAAAGCGAAGGGCTCCTGTTCTGAAGGAGACTTCCCCTCGCAAGAAAAAGAAGACTGTTAGTGGTCCTGTCAGGACTTTCAGCCATGAGGTTCCTAGGAGTGAGCCTGTTGTTTTCCCTATTGGGGATGATTCTTTGACTAGAGGTCCTTCGACTATTAGAGAGGGAACCTCCACAGTTCCGGCTGGCAGTGCCAGAGATTCTTTGCTCGAGACTGCTGTCGCTGCTACCGCTTCAGGTAGTGGTACGAGATCGTCTTCAAGGCCGAGCAAAATAAGAATATCTTTATCCAGACCAATAACGGGAGTAACCCCTGCCGCGTCTGTAAGTATATCCAGTGAGATTCCACCCGGTGAGCCTCGAGTGGATCTTGGTGAAGACCTGGAAGAATACCTGCCAGTGTCAGTTGGCATACCCCCTTCTCCAGGTATGACAGCTCACTTAACATCATTAAGAAATGATTTAGCTGTACTGGTTGCAGACGCGCTATATATACCATCGGCTATGAGTAAATGTCGTCTTTACGCCTCTTTTAGAAAAATTAACATCATGTTGATATTAACTTTCTCTTGTCTTCTTTTCAGGGGAAGACATCTACGGGGAGGGCAGCGTCGACGCAACTTTTAGCTTTGTTGCAGCTCTTGCTGATGACACGGAGGTGCCCGACTTTGAAAAGAAAACATTTTCGGGTGCCGGCTCGCCCGATACAGTTCCGATATCTCGAGAGGAGGATGAGCCTGACATTACGACTATGCCTCCTTTGAGTACGTCAGCCACTTCGGCCGTTGTCGATGCCTCTACCTTTGTCGCACCCTCGACTGAAGCGACGACTGTGACGACACCCTCTGCAGTCGTTCCTGGAAGAGGATTCGCTGATATTGCAGCCACTCCCAGCGTCCAATCTGATTTTGCCATGCTGATTAAGCAGTATACTAGTATTTTCTACACCACTTTGAATACACTGATATCAATGGTGCTGGCAAAGAATCTAGGTTTTGAGGCTCTGAGGAGGTCTTCCCAATTTGTGATAGCGTCGATCAGAGATTTCAACGACGCTGGGAGAGCTGATGCACTGGAGCAGATAGTTAATGGTTTGGAACAACCCATTAACAATTATTTGCAATTATCCCAGGGCAACATTGATGACCTGATTCAGGCTGAATATGACTCTTTGACTGCGAGGCTTGTCGGGGAGATGGAAACTCTGAGCAAGTCCATCGAGGCTCAACAAAAAGAGATGAACAAGAAGCATGCCACATTGGAGTATGTCATTCCCCAGCTAGCCAAGTGCGAGGCCGAATATGAGGAAGAGGTAGCGAGGGTCCGCCAATTGGAAGACGAACTCGCTAAGGCCAAGAAGAAGGCTCTCTCTTTGTCGGCAGCTCGAGATGTGTTGAATGGCCGAAGGGAAGCGTCTCAGCAAAACCTGGCACGTGTTGGTATCGTCCACACAGATTTTGTACGTTTTCGATCTGAAATGTCTGTATTGAACAATGAGGAGGCAAGGTTGGAGCGGGCTCGCGCTACAGTTTTGAGCTCCAGGAATGAGAAGATGGTCGTACTGGCGCAGCAGATCCGTGATTTGACTGCTCCTCCCCAATGATGTACTATTTACTTTTATATGTAATTTGCTCTTTCTGGAGATAATAAAGAGACTTTATCCGACTTTGGTGGACCCATCATTTTTGAATATAAATGACAAGCTAGGGTGAAAGTGATATCAGAGGTAATATGGACGTGATATACTTTTAGTAAGCTTTAGCTGGATATATCTATTCAGAGGTTATATGGACATGATAGAATATGATCCAACTAAAGTTTGTACAAAAAATACTATCAGAGGTAATATGGACGTGATAGGTTTTGATGTTCCAAATTAGTTAAACATATCTATTCGGAGGTCACATGAACCTGATAGAATATGATCCAGCTAACATTTGTGCTTGGTATCGTCAGAATAAGATCTTCGTCATACTCCATTAAATGAAGGAGATCAAGTATAGTACTTCTTCAGAAATTTGCAGTTGATAGTAGCCATTGCCAAATTTTCATTTAGGCTTAGCTAATCTGTAAGCGCGATTTACAATCATATATGAGCCCTCCATTTCTTTATGATTGTTTGTGCGAATTTTGGACATCATACTAGAGGTAATATGGACGTAGTATGATACCATATTTGTTGAGGACATCCCACTGGGGGATTTTTAGTGGACCCATTACTTTCGCGCACATTAGTGCAAGTAATAAGTTTGAGACAAATCCTGACAGAGGTAATATAGATGTAAGAAAATACGACTATGTAGGGATGAATAGGGACTGACTCTTTCTTCGCTAGGAAAATGAGGATAGTTCAGAGGTAATATGGACATGAACCTTTCATTTTCTGTTGCGGTCATTCCACAAGGGAATTTTTTGTGGACCTATTACTTCTTGTGCACGAGAGTGCAAGTAATAAGTGTCACGCCCCGATTTCGGCTAATCGATAATCGTCCCCCGGGCGTGATGCCGTGCACGCGTAGGGCGCGCGTGCACAGCATCACGCCCGGGGGACGATTATCGATTAGCCGAAATCGGGGCGTGACATATTGGTATCAGAGCATGCTTCAGATCCTTTGATCTCACAAAGAAAGTTTCTAAAGAGGACCTTGTTCCTTTCGAGTAGACCCTTGAATTCGCTTGGCCAAAATGAGATGCGTTCCATACAATAAGTCTAAATATTTTGAAAAGTGCGTGGGAATTATACGATTGCTTGGACGGGATTATGATGTGAGGGCTTTTGTCCCAACTCATAGAGGATGTTGCGAGAAGAGACTCGTGTTATAATCGGCAAGTTATATGTCTATATGAAAACACCAAGCGAGTAGAGTGCGAGACGGTATATCGTTCAGACAGTGGTCTATACACATGGCCTTTTGGCCAAATTGTGTTAAGTATTATGCACCAAGATCCTTGGTGATAGTGAGTTGCAGCGAGATTTGGGTATTGTTGGGATGAAAATAAAGTTGACTTGGAGGGAAATCGATAGAGACGTTATCGGATTGCCGCTAAGGCGAGTAACGGGAATCGTGTAGGAAATTTTCGAAAATAGTTGGACGGTTAATCATAGCGATAAGTTATGATTTGAAGCATAGTCTGTATAGAGGACTATGAATACAGATGTGTACGAGTCTAAGATCGCTAAGGCGATAAATAGGGACTGTATTGGAGTTCTAAGGAACGAATTGGGCATACGAGTGAAGGATGCGAACGCGAATCAGGAGTTATTTGGACGACTCAATTCCTGAGTAGTGTATGCGATAAGTCCCCTGTTCGATTATGCAATTGGTGGATATAATGAGTTGTAAAGATTCAGGGAGTATGACTCGAACCCTGAGTGGTGTATTTGTTTGGCTTAGAAATGCTTGAACGAAGTCGTGGATTCGGAGAGTTAAGCGAGTCTAGCGACAAGCGACGAGATTGGGGTAAAGCCTTAGTATAAATAAACAGTGCCTAGCAAGTAAATGAACTCGGAGAAAGCATGCAATGTTTAGTTCGAACGAGTTACAATGAGTTGAATAAGGGATAAGGCTTACAACGAATAGAAATTCAGGGCAATTGGAATCGATATCATGGTCGGAAAAGACTTAGAGGATTGTACGAGCAAGTTTGAGTTGAAACAAGCGAATTACAAACTTGAGTCGAGATTGAATAATCTGAGATGCGATCGAAGTAAGTGCAATTAGAAATAATGGAGTGAACGAATGATAGCGTGCATGGAAAATTTGGACTTGAGTAGGATATCGCTCGATAAGATTCGGTTTGAGTATGAATGCGATGATTTCAAATTTTGGGAGATTTAGACCATAACAATGGTTGGAAAATAGTATGGATTGATGCAAGTTAGTAAAAAAATTTATGATTTTGATGGATTGAGTTAAGCGATAATAGATTTGGCTTGGAGTTTGGAAGAACGATCTTGAAATCAAGTTCAGAAAGATAACATTCGAAATCTGTCCCAGCGAGAACGATTATCCTGCGGGAGCGTCGGCGTGGTGATTTCACGTACGGTAGGGATAAGCAAACTCAAGAGAACAGGTTCGGTGATTATTCTAAAAATGAACTCGATAAATGGAACGTATCAATGGGATAGACTTGGGTTTGGGAATTGATCTTAGTTGTTTGAGGAATGCTAAGAGTAGACTAAGAAAAATGAGTCTAAGGATTTTTCTTGAGGAGTTAGTCTAGAAACGTAAAGTAAGAGATGTTGGACGTTTTCATGAACGGATACGTAGATCGTGCTGGACGACTTAGAGTTCATGATATACATCGATGGTTTATAATGGAATTGTGGCTTGATGATACAGGTGTAGAAAGGGATGGATTGGGGAATTCTATCAAACATGATAAAAGAGATAGTGTGTGTGAATCGATAGGTTAGCCCTGAAACGTGGGCGTATCGTGGGTTCGGTTGAACGAACGTGTTGGTGTGATAGGATGATCTGTGCTCGATGTTTAGAAATCTGAGTGAAACGAGCTTGGGTAGAATACCCGTGTAAAGGAACAATGGTTTAACCTTAGGGTATTTGGGGCGAGCGTTGTGCAACACGGTTGCGCGATGAGTCGCAAAATTGAGTTGTACCTATGACTGTGTGTGCTGGCCTAGGGACTAGGCAGACGACCCTATGCCTTGAGTTAAACTGGAGTGGCTGACTTCAGAGTATTGTTCGGGAAGAATGATAGAACTGGGGCAACAAGACTTAGAGTTAGAATTTGGAATTGGGAATATACACTAGCAACGTTTGCGTTGAAACAAACGTAAGGCGAGATAGGACTCGGGTGATAATTGATTTAGTTGGATAGGTCACGCGACGGTAAAGGATAAGACGATAGCTGGATCGAACAAGAGTTCGATCATTCATATAGCAGGACGATCCGCGTTTCAAAAGATTTTCCCGAGTAGCTTGTCAGACTTAGCTGTCACTGAGCTTGGTTGAAATACACATATTTGGGGGACGCCTTGAATATGGGTACGATCCAGACTTAGCGATATGCATAACTCGGATGCAGCTGCAAAGAAAAATGTTCGGATTCGCATGGATGAGTATGGCAACTGAAATGATTTAGCCTCAACCTAAATTTTTATAAAGAAAAGATTGTATCGTTCCTCGTGCTACCGGGATAGTTCTGCGCTAAGGCGCAGTACGAGACTGAGTTTGGGAATGCAATAGTTGAACGAATGGATCATTCGGATAAAATGATTAAGCACTCTGGCGAACGGAACGAGTAAAAACGAATAGGAAGTTAAGTTCGATTGAGCCAAAGGTGCGAAGGACTTGAGCGTACCCCAGGTGGGCAATTTAGCTCTGCGCTAAGGCGCAATATAGACTGAGTCAGAAAACGTTGGTGATTGGGTGCGAATTTATTTAGTGAGATTGGACGGTGACTCAGAGAGATTTGATGCAAAAAATGAGATTAGAAAATCGTCGAGATTTGAGCTTTTGGGTTAGGCGTAACGACGGGTTTCGATAGGCGACGTCAAGTAATAGGCTCAATTGTGTTGGGTTCCTATGGTGATAACATAACTAGTTGGGCAAGTCCACCCAATTATGAGTCATAAGTGCCCGTTGAGTTATAGAATACCATGTGCTCGGGTAATACAGCCCTGCGCTAGGTGCAGTAGATTTGAGACAGACGTGCAATGATCAAGTTGAGTATAACTCGATAGCATTGAACGATAGAGTCGTTCGATGAAAAATGGCCAACATTGGCGTAACGCATGGTGAGAAAATAGAGGATTGTATTATTGAGACAGTCCTTGAAGGATAAGACGAGATGCATTGGGTAGTTTAGAAGTTATGCGATTGCACGAGTTGCGCTCAGGAAGTCTCGAGGACGGAACTTGTTCTGAGTGGTATAGGGTGTAACAACCCGCTCCGCTCAACCCGGAGGGCCGATTCAAACGGCACGAGTGTAGCTATTCAACCGCCTTGCTTAGCGAGATGGCTCGTTCGATGCAAAGGCTTTCATGCTGGGATCTTTAATGGAGTCAGACTTAGGCTATCAGAAGCGCGTCCGGAGTCTAGTTCGACCGATGCGATTCATCGCTAAGGTGGGTGACCCCGGTGAACCTGTCTCTACTTAGCTGCACACTAAGAAAATGAATGTTACGTGCTAGCTTACAGGCGATAAACTTTGTATGCTAATAAAAGAGATGAACGCACATAGCTAGGGGGATAACCCCGCCTTATTATCGTATAGAACATGGAAATCTTACTTGCTAGTTGCGTAGTCGACTTGGGTCAGTTGAATCTGCAAGCGGACTTGTCGTACGCGGCGGAGCCTGTTCAAATTTTGGATCGTAAGAAGCAGTTGTGGAACCAAACGTCTCACTAGTGCGCGTACTGTGGCGAAACCACTCGGTCGAGGAGTCGACCTGGGAACTTGAATCAGATATGAGGGGAAAATTTCCCTCATTATTCCTAAGTGGTAGGTTCTATTCTTAAGTTTCGGGACGAAACTTCCTATTAGATGGTTATGATGTAACGTCCCGTTCGTCCCGTTCCCCCTATTCGGGGAGCGCGGCCAAGAAATACTTACGACCGTTCGATCGGGACAGATTGAATCAAGATCCTTTCCTCGTTATGGATTGGCTTCTTTGGAATCAGGTCCCATATACAATGGATTGTGCCTCGAGGAAGGACTTGGCGGCAGAGTAGAGAGAGGCCTTTCCGTTGTGTTAGTTTTCCTTGCCCGTTTTCGATTGCCGTTTGGTTGCGTGCTTGTTGGTTTTAGGACTTGCGTTTTCTTGAACGGTTTCAATGGACTTCATTGTTTTCGTTCTTAGGATTTCACATTTCGTATCGAGCCTTGGAGACCGAAGCAGGAGGTATTGATCATCCGTTGGTGCGTGCAGGTGATCGTGTAGACAACGCGCGAGCGGAGTCTTAGGGATCTCTACTTCTTCTTCCGATTCAACAAACTTGTGAGTGGCTCTATTTCGATAAGCACCTTCTTTCCAAGGGCTCCGTTCATAATAAAATTGACTCAGTTGTGCATTCAATCAAACGACACCACTTAAGTAATAAGTTGGATAACAAGACAAGATAAGAAGTAGGCTTGGAACACCCATTGCTTGTCATACAAAACCTTGCATAAATTTATTGATGCATGCATGTTCGTTGGATGTTTAATGGGTTGGTATTTATTGATAGTTCAAGGTGTTCTTCTATAAACTGCTGCATGTTATTTCATATAACTGTTGGTTGATTGTGGTAGTACAGTAAAGCAGTTTCGTACATGATGTTCTTTAAATGGCTAGTAAGTAAACCTATGATGTAGAGTTCATAGAAATGGTCATGGGAATTCTTGTGCACAAGGGATCCAGGTTCCTGCGAGCGGTTACCGGGGCACCGGGCCGTTTCGACCCGGGCGGAATCTACTTTCTTAGTCCTGGGAGCGGGGAATTGTAGCGGGGCTAGCTACCCGCGCTGCAAGCGTCGCCGCCAGCCCAGACTAAACCCATGATGGCTCCTAAACAACAAAGAAAGATGTTGTGTATATTTAAACTGTGCAGACTAACTATGTCTTCGTGAC
Source organism: Iris macrosiphon (assembly GCA_036927795.1). NCBI lineage: Eukaryota > Viridiplantae > Streptophyta > Magnoliopsida > Asparagales > Iridaceae > Iris > Iris macrosiphon. The sequence continues at coordinate 97,290,436 of JAYESA010000016.1, read as the reverse complement.
AGGGAAGGCTATGGTAAGTTGTACAGGTGGTTCAGACGGGACAGGTAAAGTCACCGAACGGTGGCATGTGGAGTTATGTTATTTTGTTCTTGCATACCTGCTAAATGAAATCTGATCTAGGCAAGAATAGAAAGTCACATAAACACATAAATGTTGCATGTTCATTTAAAACTCATCTAAAAGAGCTTGGTAAAGTTGAGCAGCTAGCCTTCACCAGTACTTTTCGAAGTACTGACCCTCGTTGTAGCAGGTTCCCCGGCGCAAGGCAACGCGGCGAGGAGCTGAAGTTCTCTCCGAACTTTTGGGATTCTTGGCGGGTCGTGGCCAAGACTTTGGAGGCTCAAGCTTGAAGCCTTCCCCTTTCTCTCCGTTGCGGAAATAACGCTAAGGCGATGGTGCTTACCCCCACCCAAGGTGTTTTGTGTTTTGAAACTATGTAAAGGGACATAATGTATGGATCGGCTATCTCATTCTGCATCCAAGTTTGTAAGCCCGTGGGGCATTTTATACTTTTGAGTCAAGCAATGTAACAAGATGTTCATTATAAATAAAAGAGAAACTTTTCTATGCCTCAACCTTGTGTTATCTTATTTGTCTACTCTGTTGCATTGATCTAAAGAATATCCTTATGCCTAAGGCCTTGTGCACGCGCGCCCTACGCGTGCACGGCATCACGCCCGGGGGACGATTATCGATTAGCCAAAATCGGGGCATGACAATAAGTTTAGGATAAACCCTGCCAGAGGTAATATGGACGTGGCAGTTTTTGTGGACTCAACACCACTGGCGTACTTAGAGTTAAATACGGGTGCTAAGTTGAGATGACAACCGATATCAGAGGTAATATGGACATAATAATCGATAGTCAAAAACTCGAAAAGTTTGTTCAGAGGTAATATGAATATGACATACTTTTGAGTTGTGACTCCATTGGGGATGGAGGTATATATCTGCTCAGAGGTAATATGGACATGGCAGCTTTGTGGACTTAACACCACTGGTGTACTTAGAGTTAAGTACGAGTGTTAAGTTGAGATGACAACCGATATCAGAGGTAATATGGACATGATAATCGATAGTCAAAAACTCGGAAAGTTTGTTCAGAGATAATATGAACATGACATACTTTTGAGTTGTGACTCCATTGGGGATGGAGGTATATATCTGCTCAGAGGTAATATGGACATGGCAGTTTTGTGGACTTAACACCACTGGTGTACTTAGAGTTAAGTACGGGTGTTAAGTTGAGATGACAACCGATATCAGAGGTAATATGAACATGATAATCGATAGCCAACCCAGGAGGATTTGTTCAGAGGTAATATGAACATGACAAACTCTCTGGGGAAGAAATAAAATATTTGGACAATGGACGTGAACTCATGTCCGACAAATTCACTGTGGAGTAATTTTTCTGAGTGGGGATAGACCTGAAGAATCCGCTGGGAAAACTTTAGGGACTAATCATCAGGTATATCCTTGAGGGAGCAAATTGTCACGTTAAAGTGAAAAAAATCTGCAGTGATCGTCCCCTCGTTTACAGATGCAAAGTGATGACTTTGGCGTCGATCAACTCCTGGATTCTCCTTTTCAGTACATAGCACGCTTTTGTAGGGTGATGAATGTACCGTTGAAAGAGACAATAATCTGGGTCATCGATTTTGCCAGTCCTCTCAGGATATCTGATGTTGGGTAGCCGAAGTTTGTGTTCCTTCATCAACATATTGAAGATTTCAATGATGTCATCTTTATTGAAGAAGAAAGTCCCTTTTGGTCTTCGGGCTCCCGATGCCTGAGTTTTACTGTCTTCCGGGAAGATCGTCATCGTTGCATCATCTTCGGACTCAGAGGGAATTCTACCCCCAGCTTTGGATGCTGCCCTATTTTGTCGAGGTAGGCTACCCCCAGACATGTCGTGGCATTTATCCATAGAAGTTGATTTAGAAGGTCCTGCCTCTGGTATTACAGGATCAAACTTTCGAGGTTTTGAGTTTGTAAGAGATGCAGTATACCCCAACCCAAAATGAGTTTGTTGACAGTAAGGATTACCATACAACGGTGTTCGTCTGCCTTTCCCATAGTTGAGGCCTTGTTTCAACTTCAAATCATAACCCATGCTTTGTATAATCTTTAAAGCATGTGGGCTATATCTGTGGATTTGTATTTTGTCACCCTCAGACTCGCAAAATTCTTCTTGTACAATCGGTCTGCTCAGCATGCGACCGAAGACTATTGGATGCTGGTCGTCGCGAGTTGGAGGAACAATAAAGACAGAATCTTCATGTGGCCCATATGTCATGACAACATTAGATGTTGACGCATCTTCCCACATGATCTCCCCACGCTTGGTAGTCAGGGGAACAGAATCCTGGTTATGACTCCTGTCTTTGCGTTTCTGGATCAGGAATTCACGCAAGTCAGGATATTTAACAGGAGAAGAAGAAGAAGAAGAAGAAGGTTTGTTCCTCCTGTTTACATCAGTTGACTTGCGGATATTGGGAACCATAACTTTTCCCCTACCACCCGTATACAGCAGTTCAGCCATCTGAGTAGCAGATGATCTCCGAGGAGTGTGTCTTTCCACAAATTAGGCCTTCTTTACGCTGAGGGGCTTAACCTGGCGTAATTTGGAGCTTTGCTCAGGCTGGCGTAAAACTGAGGAAGCCCTCAATTGGCCATTAGCTTCTCGCGTAATCTGGAGAGCGGGCAGATTCTTTTCTTGCTAGCGTAAAGGCCGAGAAGTTGAGAATTCCGCCACTTGTTTTCCCTTGCGTAGATTGTAGGGACTATCTGCTGTTCCACGGAGGAAAGATGCACTTTTACGCACGGAGGGCGTTTGGAATTTCTGATTTGTCGCTGAGGCATTATCAGAAATTTTGTCTACCATGTCACAGACGGGAGACTGAATTTTACGCGCAGACTTCTGGATTAGCACGGAGGCATCACCAGAAGCTTTGTCTGCCACGTCACAAACGGAAGACAGAGTTATACGCACGGGGCACGGAGGTTGCGAAGCTACAACCTTGTTGGTCGGAGAAACCAGAGAGTCGGCAGGAATGGTAGGGGATGTCCGAGGCATCCAGACCTTACGCAGTTTTCTGTTGTCTTGGACAGAGAGAGAGTGAGAGCTACCCCCTGCTCGAAGCATATCTTCGTAGGCGGATTGGTCGAACTGGACGACCAAGGTCTTCTTCATTGATCCTACTGATACTGCATCGTGTTGAGCAATTGCTTTCTCGTCAGATGAGAAAGAGGTCCCCAACAGAGTCGCCATCTTGAGTTTGATAATAAACGAAAGAAATAAAACAAGGTTTATACGAAATCCTCTCTTTGGTTTACAAACAAGAAGTACAATTAATCCTATACGAGGATGTCAAGTACAAATTTTAATCTGGGTAAATATTGCTATAGGAGTCTGATCTGCGGTCGATCACTTTGTCCCTTGGACCACACGATGATGAAGAAGTATTGTAGAAGACGAAGAAGCTTCAAAGATTGCAAAGGGGAGTAGATGCTCGATGCCAAAATCGTCGATCACTACTCTCTATCTGTGCTCTGGATTCTTCTCTCTCCAAAATCAATTTCCGACTTTCGACCCTCAGAGTTTTCGACCTTCGACCTCTGTCAATAGAGGTCTCTATTTATAGGGTTTTATTGACAGTAACCGTCCAGTCGGCGTAGAAGCCGGACAATGGAGAGTGTGGCACTTTTTACGTGGCGGTTATAATAACTGCCACCCACGTATAAATGATCTTCTAAATCTGCGTGTGACGCGTGTCCCATGATGAGGTAACGCGTATAACCGCTGCGAGGATCACGGCATGCAAGCCACGTAGGTAATTTTCTCTTGCGTAGAAAAGGTTGGCGTAGAAGCCAATAACTGTCACCATGGAGTAGAAGCCTTGTAGGCGTAGAAGCTTGATGCTGCATGGATAGGTAGCTAGCGTACAGGATAGCCGATCCTCCTTCCTTGACTGAGGTCTTGAGCGTATTCTGGACCAAATAGCCTTATCACGCACCCATACAAATATAGCCTGAGTTGGCATATTCCGAGGAGATAGCATACGGCGTACTCTTTATAGCTGAAAATAGCCCGGTTGACGTATTTCAAGGAGATAGCGTACAGCGTGCTCCTATAGCTAAAAATAGCCTGATGGCGTAATGTGCAAAGGTGATGATGTGGACGTATTAACCATAATTATGGCTCACCAGTCTTTGAAAATAGAACCAAATCTCGTGCATTAAATGCAGAAATCTGCCCCCATCCCGCGCATTAACTGCAGAAACGTGCCTCGAGCTCTGTACGAAAAACAGCTTTTGACGTGGCTGTTCATTTTGTCTTCTGCTGAGCGTAAAAGCTCACATATGCCTGTATAAAACTAGGCAGCGTATTCCCTTGAATGCGTAAAAGCAATTTGTATCAAGGAAATGTCACTAAACGATGGTCTGGGTCTTTGTGCCGCACCATCATTACAGCCGTCGTCTGGATAGTTGTGCAGTACTCTTTGTCAGGAGTCAGGTTCACTACATGATCTGACAGGTTCATTCGAGGAATACGAAGAGTTCCCCGTACAACTTCCCACTGCATTAAAAGCGAGTAGGTTTTATGCCAAAGTGGCGATGTAATAACCTTTTTACGCTGAAGCAGCATGGAAATACTGCATTACGCGGGTTGTCCTGGAGCTTATATTTTACGTTGTACTAGCGATGAAGCTCTATTGTACGCTGATGGTTCTGAAGTCATGTCTTACGCCACACAGTACTGAAACTCTGCTTTACGCGGGTTTTATGCATACTGTGTATAATTCTACAGCGTATTTTTTATGCTTCTACAAACGTCACTAATTGGCGACATTTAGCGACGTTTAGCGAATTTTATTTAGTTTTTAAAAGATTATTCTCTATAAGTTTAATTTAGGTCGCTAAACGTCGCTAATATGTTTTATTTAGCGACGTTTTTAGCGATATATATATTTTGAACATTTAGCGACGTCATTAGCGACATTTAAGACGTCGCTAAATTAGCGATGTTACTATTGGCGTCGCTAAAGCATCGTTAAATTCTAAATTAGCGACGTCATTATTGGCGTCGCTAAAACGTCGCTAAATTTTTTACTTAGGGCTGATTTTCCCCATTTCCTTCGATCTCTCCCTCTCCCTCTCCCTCTCCCAAATTTCAAACCCCCGCGCGCACGCTCGATCTCTCCCTCTCCGGCTCCTCCTTCCTCCCTCCGGCGACCCCCCTCGGCCGCGTCCTCCCCCTCCAGCTCCCCTCCTCCCTCCGGCGCCCCCTCCTCCCTCCCGGCGACCCCCCTCCGCCGCGTCGTCCCCCCTCCGGCAGCATCCTCCCCCCTCCTCCTCCTCCTCCTCTAGGTAAACCCTAACTCTCTCTCTCTCTCTCTCGCTCTCTCTCTCTCTCGCTCTCTCTCTCTCACACACACACACACAGGACACACATGGCACTGACACTGACATGCCACACACACATTACAGACACTGACACGACACACACACGTGACCTAGGGTTAAGGTTAGGGTTAGAGTTTTTGACCTGGGGTTAGGGTTGGGGTTTTTGACCTGGGGTTAGGGTTAGGGTTAGGGTTTTTGACCTGGTATTTGAAACAAGAGAGGAGGAAGAAGAATATAAGAAAAAATGAATCATTAAAATGTTTAAGAGTTTGATTATAGTTCCTCATTTGGTAACACGAAGCATAAGTTCTAGTCAGCTGAGAATCGGAAGGGGACCCTATCAAAGTGTACAAGGCTGAATGAATACTTCAATCTTGCTACATAAATTGTAGCAATCTAAGAAGGATGATAATATATCAAAATATAAATGGCGAAGGAGATTGAGATCATGCACAAGGGACCAGTGGCAGTCTTAAAAAATTTCCCTGTATAATTGTCGGCCAGGCTCAGCTAAGGTTCCCTGACACACATTTTCAACAACACATCCAAGCAAGAAGTGATTTCACGTGTCGGCCATTTTTAAATGGTAATTTACCTACATGTCTAACCAAATATCCTTGCCCTTACTTTTAATCAGAGGCGCAACTAATATTAGGCTAAAACCTGAACAAAAGGTCCGATGCTTCAAATTCTTGCTCTGGTCTAGTTTTGTGATCTGTGATTATGTGTTGTGCCATCCCGAGTGACAATTCAATTGTTGCATCACTCATACTTGTTTCAACCCCAATGAAATCATTCATTCCCCTCTAGACAAAGCATATTTTAAATTATTCTCAATCTGCTCATGAATTGCAGAAAATGAAGGCAGGATGCTCATCATACTACTCCTAATTGTGCAGGTTTTGGGTACAATGACTTAAAATGATCCAAACTCTTAAAATGAAAACTATAAACTCTATATAGATTTTCCAGACCTGTTTGGTTAGAGGGAATGACATCTTTACTGGCCAAATTAGTCCCATATCAGCATGTCATCATTTCATTTGCAAATGCAAAATAAAATATTTAGTACGAACAGACATTCCATTTAATGACAAGCACCAAAACCAACTTTAAAAACATGTGAAACGATAAACTAAACTATAAATTCATGACCAAGGATGCATATATAAAAGCATTTTCATAGTATAATATATAAGTTGCCTCAAATGCGCATGAAACAATGAAATAAATCAAGCTACAGATTGGACAAGTAAAAGATGTAGTCGAACAACTATTCCCATGGGCACACCAAACTGAACAGTAAAGTGATGGTGACAATTATAGATGTACACAATTGACCCTTTCTATCCACCATTGACAGTCTCATCCCCTGATTATATTTTTGCTTCACAATCCATAACCTTCTTTCCTTTTTTTGAAGGAAATAATTTTATTCAGTAGTAAGATGGAGTCAAATGTTTAGGGAATTAGAGCATATTCCACTAGTTGTTTTGTCCACAACTTTTATGACCCACCAAGAGATAATCAGATAATTAAAGCCATCGTGTCTTAACCTCCTCACCAAAAAGCAGCCTTACTCTGTCAACTGGAATTAATTTAGTTGGCCAAAGAAAACTAGTTATTATGCTCTCTATCGAAGAGCTTTTAATCTAAAGCCTGGTAACATGCATTTTTAAAGCCATAAAAAAGCTTTATGAAAGTAATATGTTTGGAATTAATATAGTATATGTATATGTTTGGGAATTGGAAAATTCCTTAGCACCATTAGTATACAAGCTTCATAAATCATATCTTTGGGGATTGGAAAATTCCTTAGCACCCATAAAAAAGTTAATAAAAAAACCTCAAGAAGATGCCAGGCCTCATATCAAGTGTACCAAACTACATTTGGCATATTTTTTCAAAGTCTAGAATTTTATGATCAAACTCGGTGTGAATGTCTTATTTGATGGGTGATTTATGAAAGTAAAAGCTCGTCGGGAGTACAGTATAAATATAGTATATAAACTGGTGCCAGCTATTAAAATTATGTAATATTTTTATTCAAATTGTACTCAGAAGTTGTAGCAGCAAGGACATTAAAATTATATTCTTTGTGAGTCATCTAATTCTTCCATTCTGCATTATTAAGGGTATGTCTTAAGTAATATATGTTATCAGTTATATTCTTTGTTTTCATCTATCTTACCAGATGACACCCAAGAGAGAGACACCTCCTACTGTTAAGGAGAAAGTGATGTCTCCTACTGTTAAGGAGGAAGAGATACCACCTGCTGTATCTCAGACGGGGAGTTCCAGTCACCCAGCACCTATAGCGGCTGTATCTCAGACGGGGAGTTCCAGTCACCCAGCACCCATAGCGGAGATTGATCACATAGACGCTGTTTATGCGCAGTATCTGAGGGACTGGTATGTGCCCCAGCGTATTGGATATCCTCGAGATTGATACTGTGATATTTTATATACTTTTATTGTGGTTATTATATGATTGTGATACTTATATATTGTGCCCATTGTGTGACTGTGATACTTATATATTATGCATTTTGTGTGACTGTGATACTTTTATTTTGTGTGTATTGTGTGACTGTGATATTTTATATATTTTTTGTGTTATTTCGTACACAAAAAATTCAATGGAGGGTTGCTCCAGGTCTGTCTATAATATTTGTGTGTATTTAATGACTGTGATACTTTTTATTCATATTAAATGATGTTAATTTACCGGTGATGAGTGTTCCACCGAAGGGGTCGGCGAACCCAGAGAATTCAACGGAGGGTTGCTCCGGGTCTATTTTTAATTAGAAATTCATAAATTAAGGAATAATAGTTTGGAAACAATTCATTATTTTTTTCTATAAATTTAGCCACGTATTTAGCGACGTTTAGCGATATTTATACACGTCGCTAACTACGTCGCTAATTAGCGACGTTAATAGACGTCGCTAAATACGTCGCTAAATATGTCACTAAATACGTCGCTGTACGTCACAAATTGTTGACATGGCAGTACTGCCAGGTCATTAAAGACGTCGCTGTCACGTCGCTATATAAGTCGCTAATTAGTGACATTTAGCGACGTTTGTTTATGTCGCTAATTAGTGACGCTGCGTCGCTAAACGTCGCTAATTTAACGACACATTCAAGTTGCTAAAAAATGTCGGTATAGCGACGTTTAGCGACGTTTTTCCTTTCAGCGACGTGCTGATTTTTGACTTCTGTAAAATGTTGCTAATTACGTCGCTAAACATGATTAGCGACGTTTTTTTGTCATTTAGCGACGTTTTTTGACGTCGCTAATTTGACTTTTTCTGGTAATGATATCACATAGTTGGTTGTTGTAGCTTTCTCCACTTTTATAACATCATATTGTTTACTTCTGGCTTGACTGTTTATTGTACCTTGCTATGTTCCCTGAGGACCTATATATGGATTATGTCCCCAGGTATTGACGAGGAGGTTTATTCCAAGGTTTACGGGTGTCACGCCCCGATTTCGTAGAATCGATAGTCGTTCCCCGGGCGTGACCACCGTGCGGGCCTAGGTTGCGTACCGCACAAGGCTAAGGTATTTCATTTCGCATAGCGAGCACATATTCAGAGTACGCAGATAAATTGAAACGCGGATTTATAACATAGAAAAGTTCTCTTTTATTGATAATATGAACATCTATTATAAACTCTTGAACGAGTCATAAGGTTGCCACCTGGCTTACAAAAGTGTTGACACAAAATGAGATAGCAGTCCTGTACATTACATCCTTTACTAAACTTCAAAATGTAAAGACCTCCTGGTAGAATGATGGCCTTTCCACGGAGCTGCATTGAGTTTGGACCGCTAGCTCCTTGCTGAAAATATACTTCAAAAGGGTGGCACGATCAAGATGTGCCTACAGCTGGACTTGATTGGGGGATGACTTTGGCTCCTCGCTCGGATCAAACGACATTCATTATGTTTAAGAAAATACTAGCATGATACAAGTTCCATAGCATAAACGGTTTCGCATAGTCTTTCTGACCAATATATTGCATAGCAAAGTGTGTTCCATATGCATAGCACAATTTATAGAAGAAACATACATTCTAACTAAAATTGAAGCATATGATGAACATTCCAAACGAACAAGCATGAAAATAAGTATCCGTTCACAAATTTGATTGACAAGCAATAATAATCCAAGTCTATTCTTTTTATCTTGACATCTTTTAGTTATTACTTGGTATCGTCTGATCGGGGCAAGCAAAAATACAAGATTTTTAGGTGTGAAGACATGGAAGAAGGCCAACTGAATCGAATATAAGCCATTCACAAGTTTGTTGGAAGGAAGAAGGAAAGAGGTGCTTCAGGAGTCCGTTCGAGCGTTGCCTACTGCTTGTTCACCTGCATTGCCACAAACAGCTGATCAATACCTCTTCCACTCTTTCCATTATCGGAATTGAAGTGCAGCTCAATGAACAAAAATAATGAAATCCATCGAAACCGTTCAAGAAAACTCAAGCAAATTCGAAAACCAACTCAAGGCACGAAAGCAACAAGTGACAGCGAAAACTAGGCAACAAAAGATGCAGCGGAGAGGTCCCTCCTGACTCTGCCGCTAAGTCGATCCCGGGGCACGGTCCACTGAATATGGAAATCGATTCCGAAGAAGCAAATCCATAAAGAGGATGGGTTCTTGTTTTAATCTATCCTGATCGAACGATACTGTCTTGTATTTCTTAGCCGCGCTCCCCGAATAAGGGGAACGGGGCACCACATCCTACCCAACTAATTGGAAGTTTCGTCCCAAAACTTAGGAATAGAACCTACCACTAGGAAACAATGAAGGAAATATTTCCCTCATCTCAGATTCAAGCTCCCAAGTGGATTCTTCAACCGAATAATTTCGCCAAAGCACGCGCACGAGAGCGCACGAGAGGAACCGAGCGACTTCGAAACAACTTTTCTTTTCGATCCAAAATTTGCACAGGTTGTTCGACATATGTCAAGTCTGCCTTAAGATCCAGTTGATCAAGATCTACCACGTGGCCCGGGTCGTACACATACTTTCTAAGTTGGGAAATATGGAAAATATCGTGCGCTTCGGATAGGAATGGTGGTAGGGCAATCTGATATGCAACTGAGGCAAATTGCTTTAGTATCTCGAACGGACCGACAAATCTTGGACTTAGCTTTCCCTTTGCTCCGAATCTGGTGACTCCTCGTATGGGCAAGACTTTGAGAAATACCCGATCGCCTTCCAGAAACTCAAGTGGTCATCGATGAGTATCAACATAGCTCTTTTGGCGACTCTGAGCTACCTTTAGCCGTTCCCAAATCAAACGAATCTTTTGAACGGTTAGCTCCACGAGCTCCGGGCCAAGAATCTGCCGTTCTCCAACTTCGTCCCAACAGATCGGGGATCTGCACTTCCGTCCATACAATACCTCATATTGCGCCATCTGAATGCTGGATTGGAAGCTATTGTTGTATGCAAATTCAGCTAACGGTAGATGCAAGTCCCAACTTGTCTTCAAGTCCAAGGCGCAAAGTCGTAGCATGTCTTCGAGGATCTGGTTGACACATTCCGTTTGGCCATCTGTCTGTGGATGGTAGGCGAAGCTGAACTTCAACTTCGTCCCCATTGCTGACTGCAGGCTTTCCCAGAAACGCGATATGAATCGACCATCTCTATCGGAGACTATATATACGGGCACACCGTGGAGCCGAACGATTTCATTGAGGTAGATCTGAGCCAAGCGGTCGGCACTCCAAGTAGACTTGATAGACAAAAAGTGAGCAGACTTGGTGAGGCGATCGACAATGACCCAGACGACATCATTCTCCCGTTGCGTCTTTGGCAAGCCAACAATGAAAGCCATTGTTATATGTTTCTATTTCCACTCCAGAATAGCGAGGTTCTGCAGCTCTCCGTCTGGCTTCTTGTGCTCGGCCTTTATTCTCTGACAAGCCATGCAATGTGACACGAACAGCGCCACATTACGTTTCATGCCATGCCACCAAAATATCGTACGGAGATCTTGATACATCTTTGTGCTACCCGGATGAGAAGTATAACTAGCATAATGAGCTTCAGTGAGTATCTCTCTTTTAAGAGCCGCATCGTCTAGAATGCATAGTCTTTCCTTCACTCGAATCATCTCGTCCGTGCCTACCATAAAGTCGGATGCCTTTCCTGCTGAAATAAGACCTTGCATCTTTTGCAGGAACAGGTCATCCTTTTGAGCGGCCTTGACCTTTTGTAACAAGTCGGGCTCGAGTTATAGTTGTGTCACTTGTGCTCCCTTTTTGTATCTGATTAGTAGTGTAATGCCCAAGGATTGAAGATCTTGACGCAGTCTGTCATCAATAGCCAAACTCCTAACGAACACTTGACTCAGTGCATCAGCTATGACGTTTCCTTTGCCAGGCGTGTATCTGATCATTAAGTCAAAGTCACTAAGAAGTTCAAGCCAGGGCCGTTGACAAAGATTCAAATCCTTTTGTATATATAGATATTTTAAACTTTTATGGTCTGTATAAATCTCGCATGGTATACCGTAAAGGTAGTGGCGCCACAGCTTCAGCACGAACACTACTGCGGCAAGTTCAAGATCGTGCGTTGGGAAGTTCTTCTCGTGATGCTTTAACTGCCTCGACGCGAAGGCAATCACCTTGTCCCTTTGCATAAGGACACATCCCAGACCTTTTCCCGATGTGTCGCTATATATTTTAAAGTCATCCGGCCCATCCGAAAGAGTAAGGATCGGAGCAGAGACGAGGCGCTGCTTTAACTCCGTAAACAAAGCTTCACAGTCGTCCGTCCAAGTAAACTTTACACCTTTTCGAGTGATGAGTCAGAGGCGATACGATTCTAGTAAAGTCTTGTATAAATCTACGGTAGTAGCCTGCCAGACCAAGGAAACTCCGAATATCGCTAGCTGATTCAGGCCGTTTCCACTACATAATGGCTTCTACCTTTCTTGGGTCAACTGAGATGCCTTGCGCAGAAATAATGTGCCCTAAAAAGGATATGTTGTCCAGCCAGAACTCTCATTTACTTTGCTTGGCATACAACTTGTTGTCTCGAAGGGTTTAAAGCACCATTCGCAGGTGTCCTGCATGTTCATCCCTATTCTTCGAGTATATCAAGATGTCATTGATAAAAACTACCACGAATTTATCGATGAATGGTCGGAACACTCGATTCATCAAATCCATGAATGCAGCAGGTGCATTCATCAGTCCAAACGGCATCACGGAAAACTCATAATGCCCGTAACGGGTTTGGAAGGCAGTCTTTGGCATGTCTTCTGGCTTAATCTTCAGCTGGTGGTAGTCCGAGTGAAGATCAATTTTTGAAAATACCGTTGCCCCTTGCAGCTGATCAAACAGGTCATATATCCTTGGCAGAGGATACTTGTTCCTGATGGTGACCTTGTTCAGCTTCCGATAATCGATGCAGAGGTGTAGCGTCTCGTCTTTCTTCTTCACGAAGAGCACAGGCGCGCCCCAAGGAGATACGCTCGAACGGATGAACCCACTATCCAGTAACTCTTACAGTTGGCACTTTAATTCTTTCAGTTCAGCAGGGGCCATTCTGTACGGAGGCTTAGAAATCGGCTGTGTATTCGGGAATGTGTCTATGGTGAATTCGATCTCTCGGTCTGGTGGCATGTCGGGTAGTTTGCTCAAAAACACATCAGGGAACTCTGCCTCAACGGAAGAAGACTCGATGTTTGCGTAGTCCAACTGTGTGTCCCGAACCGATGATAGGAATCCCTCGCAGCCTGAGTGTAGCATTCGCCGAGCAGATGTTGTAGAAATCACCATGCAGGCCCTGGTCGCATCAGTTGCTGGACTACTCGTGTAGCAGAATTCGGCTTCTCCAGGCAGGCAGAAGATGACTCATTTCTCTGCACACTCGATAGTTGCCGAGCAGGCGCCGAGCCAATCTATTCTGAAAATGATATAATAGTCCCTAATATCTAGAACTAGAACATCAAACGATAGATTCCTTCCTCCAATACAGACATAACCACCTTGGCATACTGAAAGGACATGTATTTTCGTGCCGGAGGGGGTGCTAACACTTAGGTCTAGATACAACGGAGTCATTTCTATATTGTTTTCTACGGCAAAATTTGTGAAAATAAAATTATGCGTTGCAACAGAATCAAAGAGCACACGTGTAGGTATGTTATTAAAAAGCAATATACCTGACACAACGATGTCTGAAGCCAGAGCTTCCTCTCATGTCATCGTATAAACCCGACCTTGAGCTTGGCGACGCTCTTGCGGAGGCGCAGCTCGATTGGCCTAGGTTGCAGCAGCCTGATTTGGATGTTGAGGTGGAAGCTTAGAAGGAAGCGGACAATCTCGAGCTATGTGGCCTTGACCGCCACAGTTGAAGCACAGCCATCACAGTATAATTCTAGTCTTATTCACAGAAAGTAAAATAATTCAATATGATAGGCCAGTTAAGATAATAGATAAAAAGAAATAGTCCATCATCAAGTCAACATAAGTAGTGTCCGGGGAAACAACCCGACAAATAAAGAAAAGAGAATAACATCAACACATATGTCCATAAGTCAAGATATGAAATAATAATAAGCGTAGATAACTGAGTAAATAACTGAATACTCAGGAGAAATCCTCTGGCACAACCTCGTCCTCTGGTGCCAGTAATGCTCCAGCGTCAGCTCCTATCCCGTATATCTCGGGATAATCCTCCTCTGCTGTACCTAGGTACATAATCCGGATCCAGGTCCTCAGGGGATATAGCAAGGTACAAGAAACACTCAAGCTAAATAAAATATAGTAAATATAAAATAGATCCTCAGGACAAGCTATGTAACCAGCTATGTAACCAGCTATGTGAAATACAAATGAGAGCATCACTATTACTCAGGCTGAGACTACTACAAGCTCTGTGTCGGGGAGCCCGTAGCAGCAAGTAATATCACGTAATGGGCCAAGCTCTGATACAGAGACTAAAGCACCTCCACTAGTAAAGTATATATATATATATATATATATATATATATATATATATATATATATATATATATATAATCAACCTATAGCCTGTGTGTCTCTTCCCACCCAATGTAACCTCATGTCTCATGTCCACGACGTCTCATATCCATCACACGCAAGATCATGACCTCTAGCTAGTACAACGAGTCATAATGATATATCTATATATATACAAGTCTCATATCATGAATCCTGTAAGCCTATACATAATCACCATAAATAACTCAAGAAAGTTTCTGTCACATGAAATAGTGTCAAGTGTCCTATGATATGACGTACTTAGTAAAGCAAGCACGCAAAAATATAGGATCGTGGTATCAACTCTCTAAGTGACGTTACACGACTCCGCGTACGACGTCGACACTCAAATCTTGTTCGGACGCTAAGCAACGTCTCACGGTCCTAGGTTGAACGGGTACATTCTAAAAAAAAAATATAAAGAGCACAAGCAAAATAATATAACAGGATCTCTGCAGGTTTGGCAAGGTACACTTTCCTGGGTTCTGAACTTCGTTAGTTGTTCTTGTAAAAGTGGAACTCCAAGTACGCCTCCGGATGCTGAAACAAACATCATCATTGCTCTCAGAATACTTGAAATAGCTAGGATTGACTACCCGTAAGTCTAATTTTGACACAAGAGCAAAATTGACAGTTTCGGGTCAAAGCGGGCTCCACATGTGGCCCACTTCGTACCAAAAATGTGCCAGAGATAAAGTTCTCCAAATTCGTCAAACTTAGTATCAACGAGTCCAGAACGATGGCATGAACTCAACGGTGTATCCGAAATTGGATTCCGATAAGCCGGTCATAAAATCGCCCGACAAGTGGAACCATGGGGCCCGTGAAACGATGTTTCGTCAACGTTCTCTGAATCGAACAAAACTTGGATCACAGGACCAGTGTAACGCTGCGAATCCGATGGCGCAAATTTTATTACGAAACGACAAGAACACACAAAGTTATGACAAGTATCAGAACAAGCCGATACAATATTTTTTGACGGATACACGTTGATTCCGATGTGCACGCACATCCAAATCAACTTTTACGAAATCCCACACGTCCGCGTTAACGATACGCCTTTCGGTGCAATTTGCACACAACGAAGTTGCCTCGTTTAGCGGAACGTACCCCGTATCGAGAAATTTTGGGTTTAGGAAATCAAGTTTTTTGGCGAATTTCAACAGCAAATAAATCACAGCATAAATCAAATTAAAAGAAAGTGTTTAAATGGATTAAAACTAGGTTATGTTGTCTAAATTACTGTTCAAGTAAAATTTTAACAATGTGTGCCATTATGAAGATAGCGGAACTCAAACACGCGCACCTGGGACAGTTACTGTTTTCACAACTCGATCATTTTTCTCCTGTTTTGTGTCGCGATTTATGATCGACACAAGACACGATAAGGTAAACTAATTACACAAGGTTCAAGGGGGTCATGTGGTCTTCACTTACGAGTCGACAGTTCGATATTTGGATTACTTTGTAGGAAGATACAGGGGTGGGAAGTAGAGTACCTCACATGTGTTGTTGCTCGTGATTTGGTCGGCCTTCTCGCGGCAGCTTGCGGCGGCGGTCCAGCGGTCGATGGCGTCGGTCGACGTCATTGTCTGGAGGTAGGGGATGCTGATGGGTTATATATAGGGTGTGAATGGGGGTTACTGAATGGGAAAGGATCGGTCGGGGCGATTTGTTATAGGGAGGGAAAGGATCGGGGGAGGGGGAAGGTTACTATAGCCGACGGTTTGATTCGGTTTGGGTTCGGGTATATGGGTTTGGGTGCGGGTTGAGGATTCAGGGTATGGGTTTAATAAATAATTAACCATATATATATATATGTATATATAGCTATCTAAAAATAGTTTTGGACCTCAATAAATTCCAAAAAAAATCTATAATACTCTAATAATAGTTGTACACCCAAATATATATTTTTTGTGCAATATTATTAATTAATTACATAAACATAATTATCAATCCATGAATATATATTTATAATAATTAGCTAAAAATACAAAAAATTCTCCCTTAATCTCAATAATTACATAATATAAATATTAAATAAATAAATTTTAATTCTAAAAAAATAGGTTATTTATAATCTACCCAACTTAAAAGAATTACGTCCTCGCAATTAAAAAAATAAAACGTAACACCTAGACTTTACATCCATGTCCGTTCCAATCGAAATTGGAGACACAACCTCAACTCGTTCCTTGCAACCTAATATATATCAATAATCTATTCCGATTCTACTATGTCCATGATACTTGTGTCACATCCAATTCAAATTCTATGCACTTTCAATTAATTAAAGAACACCATTAACACTAATTTTAACTAATTTGGTGCAATTACTCAACCTAACCCAAAACTAGACCCAACACCAACCCAAACCCCCACTCACCCCCTCATGGTTCATACAAAATACCACACACAAATTTCTTCCACTACAACACACCAAATATAGCATTTTTTCACATCCAATCCATTTTTCCTCTTTGTGCAAGTCCTAAACTATTGGGAACTTTTGTGCAAATAACTAACCATGTGTCCACCTCCTATTGGTTGAAGCAAATGAAGAAAACCCACTTTGTCATGCTTGACCGGTTCTAACTCTCCCTCCCTCACTTTGCATGGTACTATGCATCATCATCCTTTCCCCTTTAATCCTAGTCTTCCATTCAAACCACAACCTACCACAACCACTCAATTCCTTCATGACCACACACACATCCCTAGAAATACTTAGTAGCCGGCCCTAATTCCAATGCTCTCTCTCCCTCATCATTTGTTACATCTTCTTCCTCTTCACTCCTCCTTCCTCCTCACCACCACAGCTCACCACCGCCACCACCTACATCACCCTTACCACCACAGCTTACCACTGCCACCACCTACATCACCCTCACCACCAATAACACCAACATCGTCGCCTCCACAACCACCACGGTCTCTCCTTTCCCTCTCCTCCTCCGTCGGCCACCCTACCCCCGTGCCCTCGCCCCGCGCAGCCGCTGGCCGCCGTCGTCCTCCCTACGGCCGAGCTGTTATCGCAGCTACTGTTGTTGTTGTGGCCGCTGCTGTAGCGCAGTTGGCGACCCCCGGAGAGCCCCAACCGCCGGCGAGCACCCCCTGCTGGCCGACCTCCCTCTGGTTTCCTCGAGCCTCGTCGTGGATGAACTTCTCCTCCCCGCGGTCGCGAGGAACCGTGACTCAAACCCGAGTTCAGAAATCCGAGTTCAACCTCCCCTATTCGCGAAGTGATATCTCCCTCCTCGCTCATCCGATCCTTGAACCGATTCTTCGGGTATGAACCCTACTTAACCCTTTTGCAATGTGTTCAATTAGAATAATTTAGCTTGCATTCTATTACTAATAATTAGAGTTCCAATTCATGAGAAAAACTGTTTTTAAAACATTAAAATTCACCGATACGGAGTTGGTCCCATCAAACTGGACAACCACGTCACGTACCGATTGCACCAAAAGGTGCGTACGGTATTTTTTGACGTGTGGAATTTTGCGGAACTCGATTCGGACGTGTGTGTGTGCGCCGGAATCAACCCATATCCGTCGAAAGTCCCCCGTATCGGTATTTTGCAAATTACCCAATTACTTTGTGCACGCTCGTCGTATCGTGACGAAACTGGCACCATTGGACTCGCAGCGTTCGACTTGTCTGTGACCCAAGTTTCATCTAATTCTGAGGCAGTGTATGGATCACTATTTTGCGGGCCCCACGATCCGTTCCAACGGACGTTTTTTGTGATCGGCTCATCGGAATCCAAATATGGACATATCGTTGAGTTCGTATCATCGTTTAGAACTTGTTTGACCTATAATATGCTATTTTTAGGGACCTTTGCTCCTGGCATATTTTTTGGTACAAGGCGGAGCCCACTTGTGGACCCCGTGTTGACCAGAAACTGTATTTTTGCCCGGGTGTCCAAATTGGACGTCTGAATATGCTTTTCTGAGTATCATTCTGGGACTGTTGGTGATATTTGTGACAGCCTCCGGGGATATCTACTTCAATTTCCATCTTGCGCTGCTACTTCTTTGGCGAGTTCGTATTCTAATCTTCGCCTGGCTTCCAAGCAAGTATACCTTGTCTTATTGTACTGTTTAAATTCAGTTAATATTATATATTGTGCTCTAAATATTATATAATTGTGCGTGTCCGAGAATGACTCGGGGCAATCGACGTTAGGACTTGTGTTTGACCTAGCGTCTAGTAGACGTACCCTGAGTGACGGAGTTATCATTATAACTCTGAGGCCTTGACACGTATCATTCCACATCACAGAGTGAGTTCATGATAGGACACGGGCTTACGCACTTGCCTGGTCATCGGTGCGAGTAGCACGTGTGATGGTATTTAGCGTAGTTGTATGGTTCTTAGTGACTTGCATATAGTTACGAGATGTCCACGTCGCACTTGAGACTTGTACATTAGCATTGGGTGGGGAGGACGACTAGTAGGCGTATGGGACACCCACATCCTTTATACAGATACCGCATTCTTCGGAGCGATACGGACGTATATATTTATGCAGATACCGCATTCTTTGGAGTATTGGACGTTACATGTACAGATACCACGCTCTTCAGAGCGTTGGACGTATTTATTTATGCAGATACCACGCTCTTCGGAGCGTTGGACGTTATTATATATGCAGATTGCCCCAAGATGGGGGGCATATGTGTCATATACTAGCCAGTCATGATGATTGGTGAATTACGTCAGCATATGTCTAACCTACACTTACCTATACGCACTAAGTTGTCCTCAAATTGCATTCACTTAGAAGGATAGTTCACCCTGATTTATTTTACTCAGTATTTACTTTATGGCATATATTTTGTGTATCTTGTTACGTCCTTCTGAGGACCTGGTTCACTTCCAGGTTATTTGGACATGTTGTATGATGCTTGCTCTAGTGGAGTGTTGGACATCGTTGCAGGTATCTTTACATCTTTCAGCCATTACAGTCATGTACTACTGTCCATTTTTGAGATTCTGCTTTTAAGCCTAGTGTTTATACGCCTATATTATTCCTTTGGCCTATTCGAACGGATGTATTATTGGGCTGCAGACTAATGGTGTGTATCATTCTTTCTTGAGATTTATTTACCATGAATTGAGATTTAGTTTTAGTTGTTGGATATTAGAAATAGATATTTAGCTGGATGACTTAACCTTAGACAGCGTAAGTGCACTTCGTCGGGCCCATTAAATTGGAAAGCCCTACGGAGTCGTACCAGCTGGCCATTGTCACGTGTCTGGACCCATACGTTTTGGGACTAGGGCGTGACAAAGGGGGTGTAAAGCGTGTCTGAAGCTGGTCCTCAAGAAAACATATGACATGGTGAACCGGGACTTCTTAGGTTACATAATGCTTCATATGGGATTTGACAAGTAGTGGGTGGACATGGTTATGGAGTGCATTTGTTCACAATCCTTTTCCATTATGGTCCGTGGCCAACCTACGGGATTTTTCAGTAGTAGTCGAGGGCTACGTCAGGGTGGTCCTCTCTCCCCTTATTTGTTTATCATAGAGTTCTTTACGTTCTTGATGGATGACGTGATATTGGAGGGGCATATTACTCTGTTATTTAAAAGGACTCTTTCGGTCGTCTCTCACCTCATATATGCATATGACCGATTGGTGTTTATGGAACTTCGAACAGATCTCTCGATGCACTTAAGGGGGTTTTTGATAGCCTTAAACGATGGCCGGATCTGCATCTTAACAAGAACAAGAGCCAAATGTTCCTAAACCGCACTTGTAGCCACAAGGGGCTTGGCTTGCCAAGATGGGGATTGTCGAAGGCCTTATGCCGGTCAAATACCTTGGCCTTCCGTTACGATTAACTATGCTACGGACGCTGACTATGAGGGATTGTTGAACTACACTCAATGTAGAAGCTTAGTAATCTCAAATCTTGTCTTTCGGTGGTCATATTGAGCTTATTAGAACAGTTATATCGATAATTGCAATGTACTAGTTACAAGCTATTATGCTACTGAAAGGTACGATTAAGAATATCAAACGCATGTGCGTGGATTTTCTTTGGAGATGGGGATGCATGTTATCAAATGGTAGGAGTTATGTCGCCCCATAATAGAGGGCAGAGTTGGTCTGAGATTTTTATCCCTTCTTCGGGATACATGACTTTACAAGTTATTCTGGATATTCATTAAAGGTAAGTCGCTTTGGACGGAATGGGTCAGAGGGAGATACTTCCCGTGGGGGGACTTTTGGTCGATAAGAAGCAATAACAACTTTTCGGTAACGAGCGTTGAAGCTTTCCCGTGTTATCTATTCTGGAAATCAGACTAGTATTTGTCGTGACCCTTGGATAAAGCACATGAGCTTGATTGAGAGGGAGTGATAGCCTACTTACGAGATAATGGGGAGCTCGAAGACGGTTAGTTGCCTTATCCAAGATGGGGAGTGGCAACTTCGTGATCATCCTATAGAGGCAGCTCATGTCGAGGATATATGCGCGGTAGAGATCGACAGGGAGCAAGAAGAAGACTACTTGGTTTGGAAGGAAATTGAGAAAGGTAAATTTGCCTTTAGCACTGCACTGAACCATATTCGTCCAATGTTCCCGTGTGTGGAATAAGCAAAATTTTTGTGAGTGAAAAAAGCGACGGTCAAGACTAGTCTATGCTTCTACAAGATGGTGAGGAACAGATTACTAACTCGTGATAGGCTGAGTTAATTTGGGATTGATTGCACAGACCTGAGTTGTAGCCTATGTGATGAAGAAGTTGAGTACCCGGACAATCTCTTCTTTTGTTGTGACTATGTTTGGGACATTTAGAATAGTCACGAATAAAGTTAAAGCTCAGAAAGAAACAGCTTGGTCTTCCCAGTTCATCTGAAAGAAACCTTGACTCTGTCATGAATGACGGTGAAGCTCATAAAGGAAGGGGGTCTGTTCAGTACAGACGGATGCAGCTAGTCTTGGGGTCAGTGGTTTGACATGTTTGGTGAGAACGGAATCAACGTATCTTCGAGGGCACCTCCCTCTGTAAGTATGTTGTACAGAGAAACATAGAGGCTGACATATATATCCTTGTTCCACGGTGATGGTTTTTGTGCACTTGTTGGGTTTAAGGTTGTACATGGGTTTTGGAGTTTCATTAATAAAGAATTGCCTTCTTTTTTGTCTGAAAAATGTCCAACCATTCTCTTTTTTTTTAAATCGATTGTTTGATTTACGTTTTAGTTCTGTTTTTACAATTTATCGAAACTTTGTGATGTATGCACAATTTCATTAAACTTTATAAAAAAATTCTTAGAAAGTATTAGGAGCTTGCAGAACACAACCATACGATGGTTGAGTGTAACTAAGTCTATATGTAAAATCTGGATAGAATATTAATTGTATTTAAACACCCCACCCTGCCCTCTTTTTCCCATTCCAATGCATTCTTGGGTTAATTGTATTTGAACCATATTCGTTTGCTATTTCCTAGTTGTCATGGTCAAGGGAGCTTCTCAAACCTTAAAAAGGGGGCCATTATTGCTCCCAATTCATCACTGATAATCTAAAGCGACGATGAGAATCCTAACCCTCTTTTGGCTTTTACTTGCATACTGACCTGTTGTGTATTCAACATCCCAATTCTCACTAATCGTGAGCTTCAACATGTTATTCAAGCTCCCTCAGCCCCCCGATGCAGCTTTGCTTAATAGTCCGCCCTTAACAGTCAAACTGGAATTCTTGTTTATAGCAACCTTCATCTATTCTTTAGGATAGATAATAGATGTGCCATATATTGATGAATAGCCTCTCCATTGCTTCTGGTTGATATTATCCGTGTCTCGAGGATTTCAGAGCTTGAAGAGCCTGTAGGCATATACGTATCTTGGGACCGAAAGTTGCTGCAATTGCAAGGCATTGCCATTTCTCTTACCTTGTTGAAAAGTAAAGTCAGCTACAAGTGAGCCAACTTTACGAAATTCCATTTTCTCGTAACCTTCCAAGTCTCTGTTTTTTTTTTCCCCTTGGGTAGATATACCAAGCTTCAAACAAACCCTTCGGAATCAGATGCTAGTCCATATGCATACATTTTTAAAATCTCCAGCTATATATATATATATATATATATATATATATATATATATATATTCTGCGACTCCTTTCTTCCTCCCATACAATCAAAACTTCATCCGACTCGACAATGGGAGACAGAAACCGACGACAGCAGCAGCCTCCTTTCCGCTTCTGGTTCCCGTACTGGAGCAATACCCCCTTACCTGCACGGCCTCAGGTGCCTGCCCCACGGCCTCCGGTATCTCGAGCTCCAACTCCATCCTCGTCTCAGCCTCGACCTCCACCACCCCAACCCCCATCGCTGCCGGAGCCCGAACCGCAACTGCAACGCTCAAATGCTCAAAGAACTCCTCAACCATCTCCGTCTCCCTCACCGACATCTTCACCATCACCCTCACGGAGGCCATCTCGATCACCTCGATCACGGGAAGCTGATCAAAGAGCACCGCAGCTGCAGCCATCACCATCTCGTTCATCCATCAAGCCTCCATCTCCATCGAGATCAGCTCCTCCGACACCACCCGTGGAGGCGGACGCTCCACCTACGCAGCCTACTGAAGAGGATTCAGGGGCAGAGCAAGAAACAAAGGACAGGTTTGAACACTCACCTACACAACTCCCATACACTTCACAACCTGAAACAATTACACGACAATCTTCCCCAGAAACACAGACCCCAGTAGAGAAAACACCACAAACAGAGATTCGACAAGAATCCCAGCCGGAAACTGGGTCTCCTGCAGAAGAAACAATCATATCCCAACCAGCTGATACGCTAGAAAACTTAGAATCTGTACGAACTACACCTAAGGTTTCCCTGCAGAATGATGATACTTCTGAACCTATGCCTAAAACTCCTACACAACCTCGAGAATCTGAAACTTTACCAGCAGAGATCATTAAAGAAGAAAAAGCCAAACCCCAGTCTGCCTCGAAACAAGATCAAGAACTGTCCCAACCCCCAGAACTAGATGAAGAACTGTCCCAACCCCCAGAACTAGATGACAAAACCAAACCTAGTTTACAACTGAAACACGATATAGGAACTTCACAATTCAATATTGATGAAAAACCTAGAGAGATGCACGATCCTAAACTTGAAAAAAAACACGGACTATATCCTACCAAAACTGTGGAATCAGAAAAGGAAACCAAAGAATTTGACCAAAGCAAGCCCAAAATGAAACCAAAAACACACAAAGATGATCCTAAACGTGTACAAGAACACAAACTGCAGCCTACCAAAGCCTTGGAATCAGATAGGGAAACCAAAGAATTCGATGAGAGCGTGCCTAAAGTGAAACCAGAAACACACGAAGGATATCCCCAGACTGGAAGAAATGAAGAACCGAGTAAGAGAACAGAGCCCGAGCTGTCTATAGTAGTGTCAGAAACAAAACCAACATCAGCCAAGGAACTAGAAGAGCCTAAGGAGAAAAGTAGTAGGAAAATCAGCAGGATTGCCATTTCCACCATTCCCAGAGGCCAGTCTGACGATGCTGATCGAGCCAATTTCCACAAGGAGGTTAAGAACAGCCTCTCTGAACTTGTAAAGAAGCTAAGCATTGGGCACTCAGGGCAAGCAGGGAGCGACCAAGGGCTAAGCATCATAACATTAGCAGGTCAGAACAAAGGAGCAACCATGGTGATAAGTAAAGAGGGAATGATGAAGCAGTTCAAGAAGAACGGGAATGAGAAGAATAGTATAACAAGTGACAAAGAAAGATCTCAAGACACAGCTGATGGGCAAAGTCAACTCGCTGCAACTGTCAACAACAATGTACAGAGCATCAACAACTCGCTACTGAAAGATAGCTCTTGCTGTGAAAAGAATCCCGGTGTGCACCTTGTTCTCTCCCCGAAGCCAACTGCACGCACAGATGTAAAAGGAACAACAGAACCCCTCAAGACTCAAAAGGCTGCTTCCAATGTATCTACACCTCAGAAGTTTGCTTATGAGCCCAACATAAGGAGGAGGTGTTTACGAGGCCTTCTCCTGGAACCCAGTGACGATGATATAGAGGACCCTTTGAAGCCACGGCGTCATGGATGCCGCGTCAGCTGTGACGAGAAGAAGAAGGGTAAGGTAGATGATGGTGAAGGCACCTCCAGACACTAAAATGTGAAAGAATGACCAGAACTGTTACACACCTATCTTATATTGTATATATTTATTGAAATAACACCCCTTAGTCTGTTCAACCAATGTTGTGAAAACTTCCATGCAATAAGATTTGTAACTGTATCTTCTAAAAGTGTTTGCAAAATAGATATGTTCTGTTTTCCATAACTCAGACGAACAGGACAACACTAATATCCTCCAAGACGAGCAATATACTATACCAATAACACAACAAAATTTTACAAAATAAAAGCACAAGGGTTATGTAATAATTCCTTTTAAGATAATCCCAAAACAAAAAACAAAAAAGACAAGTAAAGAAAGTGCACTTAAGAAGCAAACCTCCAAATGCTTCCTTAAGCCCAGAATATGCAACAAGCAGGCTTTACGAGTTAAGTGTCTTCAAGTTAAGTGTCTTCAGGTAGGCAAGTTATGAGGCAGGCCCAAGAAAAAGAGTTCACTGACGAGATTATGTACACTTGTCAACTTTTTAGTACGCAAGTACTATGCAAAAGGAACTACATGAACCAATTCTGAATCTCTGATATCTTCAACTCATTCACATGCCGGCTTGGTATCAAAGCTACTCAAGCAGATAGCGAAAGCTTGAAATGCAGATAGAGGATACTGATAGTCCATGGTAAAGATGTCCTTCCCTATCTTTCCAAATTGAAGTATTACTCGATCCTGCTCTGCCGAAGAACTTGGTTGTGAGGGATCAACTGCTGCAACTAGCTGGAAGTTCTTAACAGAAGCAACTGTGACTCTTCCCCTAAAATTGAGACACCAACACTGGAGCTGCTCATGCCACCTAGGAGCCTTGTTCTTTAAGACCAATGGTTCACGCGCCATCTCAACAGGTCTCAGTTCTTCTGTGAGGCTTGTGGAAGAGAATTCCAGTTTACGATCATTACGCATTGAAACAGATAAAACAGAGAATTGATCCTCAAGGGGGTGAAGGAAGGAAGTGGGTGTAGGGGCACTCCCACCCTCCTGAACTGCTGAATTTGGAATTGACGGCATTGTGCACAGGACCCTTCTTGGCCCCCTGGTTCGGAGGACATTGAGTTCATAGCAGATAGTGGCAATGTTATAATTTCCACAGGGCACTCTTGGGGACACTTTCCTAGAGTGGAGCCTTCTGAAAGAACGACTTTTCGGAAGGACTTCAATGTTAGAAGGAGGCTGGTTGTCATAGATGGTGAACTTGGTCCCAAGGAAGTTTGACCTGAACGGAATATCTGATTATCACTCTTATGCTTAAGAAGAGGGAAAAAGAAGAAATTTTTGTGAGATATCAAGAGTGCTTGCCTCAACTTTCCAACATAGGTACTGCTAGCTCTTGAAAAATCATTAGGAACCAAAGATATCATGTAATCTGTGTTTGTGGCACGTCTTATCTTGCGTGCTGCAAGCAAAAGCTTTCCATTTTCTCCTTGAAGCGCTGCAGTTCAAAAATGATAATTAAGATACATTAGCACCACTCATAGAATCATACTTCTTATAATATACCCCTCGATCCTTCTACCATCATTTCTGAAATTAGTATCACATCCCTGACAAATCTAGGATGTACTATGAATTATCCAAATTGGGAGGACAACACAATTTCAAGCAAAAAGGTTCAATAAAAACATGGTCCTTAAAACACTGAATGCAAGACAATACCCCAAAGAATTCTAGACAGCACTTCTCACAATTATTTTTCACTACCACTTTTACTTAAAAACCTTCAAATATTATGCTTTTTGCAAAAAGATACCCTGTAATTTTTTATGTGCAATCACCTACCATGAACCAGTGACTTCTTTGAATAGCACAGTGAATGTAAATAACATGCTCACAAAATCATTCATAAAAAGCTATGAAAGGTTGACGAAAAGTAGACCTGTCAAATGGGCCGGGCTAGCCAGCCCGGCACGAGCCCGACCCATAAAATGACCCATGTGCTGGCCCGGCCCGATTAATTGTGGGCCCTGGCTGGCTCGGCCCAGTATATCGGGACGTGTCAGGCCTCATATTTCGGCCCATAAGAGGCCCGACCCGGCACGACTCGAAGCCCGGGCACGTCCCCACCCGCGACCCCGTCCGATATTAATTTTTAGATATAGAGAGAGAAGTTCATATTTACATGCTAGTGTTTTTTCATATTGAAAACTAATAGTGTAATGATTTGACAAACTAAGAGAGCAATACCAATCACATTCACAAAACTGCAAACAAATTATCATAAGCAGTGAGCAAAAAACATGATATGGTTAGATAATCAGTTTTTTTTCCAGTTACTACAACTCAATCCTGCCTCTATATATGATCACTACCTACAAAACACAACAAAAAGAAAGGAATGACCAGTGGGTGGTGTCCAGTAGAAAAAAGAGTGCATCCTACATGTTCCAACTTTAAAGCAATTTGGGAACTTCCTATACAAGTTAACATACGAATAATTTTATAGCATGATATATAATAAGAAACTGACCAGAAGTATTGAATCAAAAATCTTGAAGTCAACAGGAAACTATGAGTAAAAACTTCAGTACAGCATCAAAATCCAAAAGGGACACTCAAAGCATAACATGTCACCCGCGGTTGTGTAATTATTCAAATTTTAAAGCAGATATTTTCCAGGCCCGACCACACAAATTCGGGACAGCCGTCCCGGCCCGGCCCAGCCCATTTGATAGCTCCAACGAAAAGAGATAAAAAAGAGCGGAGATACTTATGGACATGTCCACTAATCCGACCTCTGGTAAAAAGAACCCACCAAAAGTTAAAGGTAGTGTTTGGACTTAAAAATGCAGACTTCCCACTTTGTCTATGCAAGATTTTTTTCCCCACATGATCTTCTGATTTCTTGCATATGATATCCAAGGACATAAAATGATTTCAAGGGACGAACCAAATATTGGATTTCATAAAAAATACTCCTGGTTCCTCTGAGAATAGAATAACATAAGAATTGGCAAAGAAGCCTAGATTAAATAAAAGGCAATAGAGAGGCTGAACCAAATTTCCCCCTCTTGAGCATGTTAGTAACTTGCCTTTTATAATCTTGCAACTAACTCTTACTCTTTTTTGCACTATTTCATTTTGATATGGCATTACTTTGTTTTGACTTCTAATTTAATTTGGAGTTATTTGTATTTACCTCCCCATGCCTAACTTTGTTCCCAACCACCCCCCCCCCCCCCCCCCCAAGTATTAATTTTACTACAACTGCCCCCATTTCACAAGACTTGCACATAATTAATGTTGTGGTGGTGGTAGTGGGAAGGGGGGTTACAAATAACTCTTTAATTTACTATGTTGCTTGTATTCCACTAGAGGACGTGTTGACACTAGTATAAGCCATTAGGAAAAAACTGTAGACGGCAAACAAGACATTATAATGTGCTCGTGAGTATCTCTCCACTACGATGCGATCTATCTTGCAATTTCACGACACCCTTTTTCAACAGTCCTACCCTTACACTCATGAACAGAATGGGGTAGCCGAGCGCAAACATCATTATATTCTTGAGACTGTTCGTCTTTATAAACATAAATGGACATGTTAAAGTCTCCGCCACTACACCAAAACTCAAGAAGTTTGATAAAGATTAGATATTTATACTATTCTAACATGCCCACTCAAGTCAAAGGCCCAATTTATGTGATGACAGCTGGATTCGTGTTGCAGTGTAATTTTCCAAAAATTTCACTTAAAATGTGTCGAACGAGATTTTAACCCGGGCTGCAAGTGCCGGGAGAAAAGTTAAAATTGAGGTTAGGGTTTTTGTGGAAGGTTTTTTTGTGGAGAAGGCAGGAGAGTTAGGGTTAGGATTTCAGTAACTTTCTACCGTGTTAAAGTCCCTGCCATAACACTAAAAATCTAGAGTTGTGATGAGGATTTAAATATTTATATTATTCTAACAAGCCTCGAGAAATTATTACCTTTTTTTTGCTATATATCTATTTGTCCAACTTACTTATCTTTATATTATACAGTAGCGGTGAAGTGATTGATATCATCAATCTACACCATCAATAGTCCTTTCTACATAACCATTTCTCATGCATGCGTCATGATTCCTTGGTTTAACAAATAAAAGGTTTATCTAAGGAATGTAATGTTAACTATTTTTCAGGTTTTTGAATAAGAATATGAGTTTAGATATGTCCTGGGTATCGAGGCACATTACAATTGTGTCCTTAGATTGAGCATTCCGCAGATGCCTTGAGTCCTTCACTCTTCTATTCCACATACACAACCACTACCAACCATCTACAGCTTCTTGTGTGCACAAGAAATGAATGGCAGAAACTAGAAGCACAGAACAGTAAGCCACTTGAAACCAATCCTTCACTACACAATTAATGAATAGTGTAACACTACAAGCAAATAATTTTGAATTAGACACCAGTTGTATGGAGATTCTATGAATCAGTGATGAACCCTCTCCATTTGTAGCTGATTTAATTATTTGACTTTACTCTTAGAAGTAGTCTGGCGTAAAAATGATATTCAATTGGTTTTATGAAGAGAGAAATAAGAAAACAAAATTTCTATCCAAAAGTAAAGGCTGGATGGAAATGTACGGTAATTATAGAAGAAACATTTTAAGGAGTTCAAGTGCAGTGACTTAGAAGTTAGAACTGCTTCTTCTCGTCTCAACTGAATTAAAAATTATACAATGCTGCAAGTATAGTTAACAGTTCTTTTCTCCCACCCTCTTGCTACACTATGTTAGCCTTGAATTTGGTCCAAGATGAATATGTTGACGCTCCAAGTTGGAGAGGAGCTCGAGCGAGAAAGATTGTCAAACAGAAAAATTGACACGACCTCAAAGGAGCGCTACAAGCAGATCTATTAGTCGACCAAACAGGCCAAGAGATCACAGGAAACACTGCTTGGGTGTTGAAGAGGCTTAGCCGATTGGCCAAACTGTTACAAGTCTAGCCAGCTTAGCTGCCAAGTGAGCCACAGCTTAGTTACACCTAAAGCAGCTAAACCAGCTAAATGTTATTGGCTTGGTTTCCTATTTCAAAGTCGAGCCATTTTAGTGGAAGGGACAGAAACGATATGGTGATCATAGAAGAAACGCCGTTAAGATGTTCAGTACAGTGACTTAGAAGTTAGAATAGCTTCCTTTTGTCTCACCTCGATGAAAAAACTAATAGAACTTATACCAAGGTAGTCAAAGGCGCAAAGCGAACTTGAGACGCAAAAAGTTTATATAGCCCGAGGCGCAAGAAGCAGTTAAAGTGTACGTTCGAGCGAAACAAGGCGCAAATATAAAAAATAATAAAATGTACATAGATAAATAAATAAATTAGTAATGTAAAAAATAATGTAATATAATATATTAAACCAACAAAAATATGTTATAACATAACCAAGTGAACTAGCAGAGCAGCAGTAGCAACCAACATAACTAACAAGAATTTGTATTATCCCTACCACGCTTTTAAGTAAATTTTAGTGTTTTCAGTTCAAATATAACCAACTACTTGTATGAGGTAAGGATAATCTCCATACCTCAAACTTTTTTGTATAAATAAAAAAATTCACAAGGCACGCCTATGCGGGCCTTTTCTTGGTTGCGCCTTGCAGAAAGGCGCACCTAAGGCGCGTCTTGGGTGCGCCTGGAGAAATGCATCTTGTCTAGGGAGTTGCAAGGTACAGTTATTGTGCCTTTCTGCGAGGCGCGCCTTAGGCGCGCCCGAGGTATGCCTTTGACTACCATGATCATAGCTATGATTATATATACCCATGAAGACAATATTCTAAAAATCGGGATTATGCGGCACCTAGACAATAGGAGCCGAGTGCCTACCTGATGTCCGCCTAATGTCCTTAGCATGTCCATGTGCCCGACTATATAGGTTATTTAGGGTTTATGCGTAATTTCCAGCAATTT
Organism: Iris macrosiphon; assembly: GCA_036927795.1. Taxonomy (NCBI): domain Eukaryota; kingdom Viridiplantae; phylum Streptophyta; class Magnoliopsida; order Asparagales; family Iridaceae; genus Iris; species Iris macrosiphon. The sequence continues at coordinate 97,259,905 of JAYESA010000016.1, read as the reverse complement.
TTCCTTTTGACCGTCTTTCCGTGGACCGTCTTCACTGTTCTAAAAGGCGGCCACCTAGGCGCTACGCAGCTGGTATCTGCCAGATCCTCGCCTAGGCGTCCGCCTAGTCCCCCTGACATCCAACTATGCATGTTATGGGCTTTTATAAACTTTTTATGCAATTTTTATTAGATTTTTTGAATTTTTTTATATTTTTTGAACCGCCTACATCTAGGCGGCCGCCTAGGCGGGTTAGGCGCTTGGCCGCCTTAGACTAGGTGGTGCCTAGGCGGGACTAGGCGCTAGATGGCAGGTACTGCCTGCCTAGCGATTTTTACAACCTTGCATGAAGATATATTATATATAAGGCTTTCGCATAATTATGTTTTAGGTATGTTTTAGCAATTAGTTAAAAAAAATCAAAAAATAGAAAGGATGTCTTATACAACAATACAATTATAGTCGCTTGGCCAACGACAAGCCTTCCAATCTGCACCAATTTAGCTTCCAAATGAGGTGGCTTCGTTACACCTAAAGCATTATATATAACATTAACAATCAGTTTTAGGCTTTTCCATGCATGATTTTGAGGACCTTCCTGGAGTTTTGGAGGAACCTTCTGTGGGAAGTTGGACTAGGATTCGTTAGAAACTCTTGTACTCTCCTTTTGCACCAACAATCACTCTCTCCTCTCGCGATGGTAGGCATGATGCCGAACCACATTATCTATCTCGCACGGACACAGCAAAATGGTGTCCATATATGTATTGTGCCGCACCAATATCCGTGTTTGTATTCATGCAACATAGGAAACTATATTGTAGCTATCTGAAAATATTTGTATCCCGTAATCATTATATGTGTCCTTATTTGTATCCGTGTTTGTCTTCATACAACATAGCACAACATAAAACGTTCTATATGTTTATTTTGGGGTGAATGTTTGTGTTGGCTTTTACGAAACTACAAGTGCCCTGGTGACATTTTGTTTCTGATGATACCTAGCTAAAACATTGATCATATAAAACATCGTACTCCATAGACAATAATGAATACAAAAGAAGACTCAATATGCAAAGGTAGACTCTTAACTCACTCGATAAATATAGATAGAATCTTTAACTAACACACTGAAATAACCTACCAATCCTAAAATACACCTAAAACACATTGAAATTGGACCCGGCACTACATTCGGACTCGGACCGAACGGAATATCAACAGTTTGATCCTGTGAATTGCTTGCTATACCATTTCTCTCTAGCAGCATAATGTTCCACTGCAAATTTAACATTTTGAACAACAGAAGACGAGAGCAATTGCTTACCAGGGCTGAGTCCCAAGTACAGCCGGAAAATCCCGGTCGTTCGCTCCCGCTTGATAAAGCACTGGATCAGGCTATCCCTCGGTCCCGGCTACACAAAAACATCACCACCGCCACAAAATCAATCGAAACCCTAATCCCCAAAATTATATATATATATATGCTCATTTTTTCTATATATAAGCTAGGGTTTCACCTGCTTGAGAGAGATCGGGAATGTGATCAGGGCGCACTCCTCCGGCGTCCTAACGATCTCCTTCGTGGTCTCCCTCCACGACCGGCACACCGACGCGCACGCGACGACGTCCCTCCGCGCCGGCCACGCCTCCTCCGCCGCCTCCACCCGCTCAATCACGTCGCGGAGGAGCTCCGCCGGGAGCTCCGCCCACCTCCCCTGCCGTCGCCTCTGCAGCTGCTGCAGCTTCACCAGCTGCTGCTGCTGCGACTGCAGCGATGGATCGGGACCTCCTCCTCCTTTCCTCGACCGGCTGCCGATGCCGTCCCTCATCTCCTTCAGCTCCCTCACTATGCTCTTGAACGACATTTCCAAACTCGGAATCGGAAAGAAACAATTTCGTAGGGTCTTCTTCCTTTCTCTCCTTCTTCTGATTTTTTTTTTTTCCCAGATCTCCAGGGATTAGGAATGGAGGAAATGATTAGGGAGAAAGAGAGAGGAATGTGATTTATTTATTGAATATTTTGTACTCGTAACCCTGGCCAAACTTCTAATTGCATATACACTCTTCAAAGAAACACTTCTTTTGCATGGTTGGTAGTCGTTAGTATCATGCTAGTTCCAACGTGCGACGGCTTTCGTGGCAGGGATACACAACATTGTTTAGTTGGAAATTTTTATTCTCTCTCTCGAACGGTGGATTATTATTTATTAAATTATTTATATTTATTCTTCCAATTGTTAATCAAATTTTTATTATTCTCTATTTTTATTTTAATTAGTACTATTATTCAATTCTTAAAAATTAGATTTTTTTTTTTTGATGACTATAATTACAATTAACAGATTATGAAAAAAAATGAGAGTAGCATTAATTTAAATTAAAATAAAGATTGTGGAGATATGATTAGCAATTGGGAGGATAAATACAAATAACTCTTGTTTATACTGAGGCCTAATTGATTCTCGAAAAAGAAAACAAAGAAAATAAATTCTTTATTTTTTTTCTTTTAGAAAATTATTATTTCTATCGATTTTTCTTTTCAGTTTTGGAAGTGTCAATAAAATTGAGAGGAAATGTGTGGGTGTTTTTCTTTCTGTTTTTTCTTTATTTGTGAATCATTTTTCTTTTCTTCTCTTTTCTTTCATGTATCTAAATATAGGAAACAAATCATTTTTTCTTTTCAAGACAATGATTTCTTGAACCAAACTTGACTTGATTGGATCAAAGATTCTATCTGTTCCCGTTGGAAAAGTGAATGTCCATGGGACGATTAGCAATACTCTAAAGACCATGTTGTTAAAGTCAATCTAAGTATAAATAATAAAAATGTCTAAGATTATATGTGATAACGTGCGAGGGTAATATTTTTGATATCTACTAAAAAAAAAAAAACTTCTACTAGAATTTTTTTTTTTTTTTTTTTTAGATAAGGGCCTATTTGGGTCCACGAAGTAGTGCAAAGTGAATAAATCTGGAAATCGATATTTTTTGTATGCATTTTGATAAAGTCGAGTGAAATATAAAAAAATCGTTTGGGTGCTTTGAAGAAGTAGAGGTTCGTAGTGAATTTTTTAAAAGTTTTGTAATAAGTTGGTTGTTGAAGTTAGTGAAAAAGCATAACTTTTTGTTGAAGTGACATGGATAGTAAAAATATATTTTGTTAGAGTAGAGAGGAAGTGGTCATCCAACCAAACGCTCGAAATAAAAATAAGGATTTCACACTTCCATACTCCACTTTGGATAAAAAAAAAAAAATTCTTCGATCTCAAAATTCAGATTCTATGACAGACAAGATTTAATTTTAATATCAAATCAAAGTACATCTTGTCTATAAATTTTTTAATCGAACACGTGAAGTGGTCAAAAATCGAATTTTTGTCACTTTCGTACTCCAAATTCTGGAACCAAATAGCTCCTAAGCTAAATCAAAGAAAAATCTTCAATAAATTTAACAACGTATAGGTTTGCAAGAAAAATCTTAGGGGACTATACATGTAATTACAGAGTTTATAGGGTATAAAAGCAAGAATGTGTATTCTAATTTCTAAGGGATTTACACGCAAAAATTCTCTTTATCTTAACGTTGTTGTCTCGTGTGTGGTTAGTACAGCCAAATGGCACACTGAGGTTAACTAGAGTCTACGTCAATTTGGAAAGTTTGAGAAAAAAAGGAATCAAATTAAAATCCAACCTTAGGGTTAGGTTGGAATTGCATTCAACAGCTTATCAAAAAAGACAGATTTTTTTGGAAGAAGATTTGTACTTACTTTCAGAAGTCGCCACAAAATATAACTATTTTTAAAAAAATTATAATAAACTTTTGTTATCAAATAATTTTTCAAAAAAATAAATGGAAACACTCAAGATAAGATCTGGTTTGGCTGGTTTAGATTATTGTTGCTTTTCGATACAGAAATAGTTTTTGGAAGCAAATTCTATTTATTCTTAAAAGTTGTTTCCGTTATTGAGCTAAAAAAAAATAATAATTTATTATTATGTAACAATTTTTAGAATTATTTTTTTTGAAAAAAAAGGTAGACGCAACCTTGTTAAACTATTTCTAAACAAGGTTCTTCCATCTATGGGAGATTATTACCACAGAAAAAAAAAATATATATATATATATATATATATATATGCACAAAATAATTATTTTATTTTTTGCTATATTTTATCTATAAAAAAAAGCCAATATAGAAAAGACAAGTGAGGATGCTTATTTTTTTGGATCAACAATAAAGGGGACACAAATTTAGATAATTACAAGATTATATTGCCGTGCCCATGTATATGTGACAACAATGTTTGTTCCACTTGTATTTTTTTTCTTTAATTTACTCCTAGTTGTGTTATAATATATTGTATATCATATTTTATTTAGTTCCATATTAGTCTGACATATCAATTTGGAATGGTGGGTCTTACTTAGTCTATGCGAGACAGATAATTAGTCATGTATCCAGGGACGGACACAGAAAGTTATGTCAAAAAACTTGAAAAAACATTATCAGCGAGAGTTTAAGAAAATAATAATAATTTAAATATAAATTAAAATATTTAACTATTAGACCAACCAACCTAACCTTTAACAATAATAATAAATAGGACTATTGTATTCTAATTTACTAGACTAAAAAATGAGAGAGAGAAAGAAAATGTAACTACCACTTTTTCGGAGGGGAATATTTTTGTCATTTTATATTATTTATATATTGTGTGGTATTATTATTTATTGGTTAGAGGACTAGAATAATTATTAGACTTGATATTCGTGGACACAATTGGACTTGACATGACCCATGGACCCAACATTTAAATTAGTCACATTAGACTCAATTTAAGTCATCCATTTACTAATTCGAGATTAGTTTAATCACTTCATTAGGAATAGAAGCTTTCCATTAATTAAACTTTCTTCGTGACAACCCAATAGGGATATCCATGATATTTTACATTGCTTGGAGAGGGGGTACATGGCCGGCCACTATAAGAGGGGAGTCTTTCTCTCTCATCTTCATTCCTCATTCCAAAATTAGATCCCCAATTATGTTCTTTCCCAAATTGCTGCATCAGTCCACCAAATTCACCCAATTCACTCTCATTCTCTTTCATTTACATCACCTAAGGAGCATTGGAGCTTGGATTGCAAGGATCACTTGGAGAAGGAGCCATTTGATAGGAGTTTGTGTCCTAATTGTGTCCATTTAAATTTTGCATTGGGAATTCATCTCCCAATAGGTAAATTTTGAAACTTCCTTCTTAATTAGACTCTAATTCATGCATTTGACCATTAGGAAACCTTCCTTGGCTTATGTCTATCCATAGGAACAAGAACTAGGTTCATATGACTTGTATTGTGATTTCTACATAGGTTTTTGTGTCTGATTTGGGAGAATTCCGAGATTAATACATCAAGTATGTCTTATGAGACCAATTAGATCTTATTAGACTTAGATTGGTGATATGGGACTAGGTACATGTGCACAATTGGATACGAGTAGGCTGTTTCATGATATTTTATGACACAGGTTAATTTGAAGGTTTTTTCTTCGACACGGGGGGTCTACACATGTCATATTTTGACACAAGCACTAGGATGGGTAGCTATCAATTTGAATTGCCTTTAATTATGATATTAGATTTGTTCATAGCCTTTGTGGTGATTTGGGTGATGTTTGGATAGAGTAGCAAGGGTGTATCACGACGGTATCATAGAGCTAGTGTGATATTTAGGTGATGCACCCCTTGTGTTTGTGAAATTGCCATGGTGTATATTTATGTATCGTATTATATTCTCAAGTACTAATTGATATGGTAGTTGTGTTTTGTAGACATCTATATGTATATAACTTGATTGTACATGTCATTAGTATATTATGTGTGTAAATTATTATCTATGCATATACTATATATTAAGGGGGGGGGGGGTGTATGACTGTTATGGACTGTTTTATGTGTACTGTGTTTGTGCACAGCAACAAATTAGTGAAGGTAGGTACAGATTTTAGTATGTATGGCTTGTATTGGTTAGGCTAGTGTGGAGTGTTAAGTATCAGTTAAGGTATATGCGGGTGAGCTTAGAGTGTCGGGTTACAGACCTGAAGCAACAATAGCAGCAGATGTGCTGCATTGATGGCTGTGGTTGATTAGTTAGTATGGTGATGTGTGGTGGAGTTTTGGAGAGGGACGGTCTGCACTTCACGGCAACAACAGTATAAGATAAGTTAGGGGTTGGGATATCCAGTTATGCACAACAAGGTGGATGCAATTTGGAGGTCGAGTTCTGGATTGAATGTGTGCAGCAGCTCTTCAAGAGCAAGTGAGGTGGGGGTTGTTAGACAACTGTTATTATGCACTTGCTGGTGACACCAACAACAACACGACAGCTGTTAGTATTTTGTTTTGGTGTTTGTATCAGTTGATACAGAAAGAAGCAGCAGCCTTGAGTATCAGTCAGTTGGTTAGTCAAGGGGTATCAGTCAGGTTAGAGAGCAGTGCACTCTTGTGCATTGCATAATAGTAGGCAGTGAATTGGTGAAGGGGGTAGGGTGAGATATTGTTGTTACGCCCCAATTCCAAGTATAAGGAACTGAGCCACGTGGCAATAGCCAGCGGGTACACTTCGACGGGCATCCCAATCTAATGGACCCAATGGAGTGCACCTAAGATGTAAAGTACAATGATAAAACCCAACATATAACACATAGACAGTAAAACTAAATCTCATCCACAGATATCTGAAATATAAAGCACATAGAGAAATCATAACTACTAATGTGTAGAAGGGAATAAGACAGGAAATGTATCATAATACAAATACGAGTAGAGTCACACGGAAACAAACCTGCTAATACAAATACTGAAATAAAGGGAAGCAGTAAGATAACTAGGAACGATATCTGAATGCTAGATAGTAATACCGGCCCAGGGTGAAGTCACTACCAGAAATCAAACGAAGTCCTCGGGAAGGATCTCGTCCTCTACAACAGGTCCTGCTCCTGGATATACACCCAGTCCGTACTCCTCCGGGTAGTCCTCCTCGCCTTAGTCTGGAAGGGAACCAGGTCCTCAGAGGGACGTAACAAGGTATAAAAATAGTATGTCATAGTATAACAGAAAGAAACAGTGCATCGCCGGTGTAATCTAGCATAACCACCTAAGTGAGACACAACTTTGAAGATAATGTTCGACGCGTGGGCTGTCCAAATATAAAACCGTAGCCTTCGAGCATAGAGACACACGGGGCATACCGTAGCTCCGAGCACAGAGTCACACGGGTGAAACTACGACTCTGGATACAGGAACACTAAATAAATAGGAACATATACATATATATAGCGCGTACAGAGTAGCCCAAACGTCTAGTGACTGTCTTTTCCTCCCAAAGCGGTCAACGAGTGTTCGTTGAACCTGAACCTCTATCTAACAGTCTCGTCATACTGAAGTAACTATCAACAATCATGACCCTAAAGTCATCCCAGATTTTATCATGTTGACAGTATCAGGATACAGAAAGTCTGGCAGGATGACGGTGTCTGAATGTGTCCTAGGGTTCTAATGTAACCAAGTAGGAACATCAAGGTATCGCGAACATCTATCAATCGTTACCAGACGTTACCAACGAACGTCTGCACCCGGTTACGACTCGGACGCTAAGTAACGATTCTGATCCAAAGTATGCACAATGCATAGAATAAATAAATAGAAATCTGGAAACTGAGATACATGATGGCAAGGTACACTTGCTTGGATCTGGATGTTGAAGGTGGGGCTCCGGTACAATATCCAAGTCTGCGGATCCCGAAGTACCTAGAGACGATATATAAGATTAATTAATAAACTATTACGATGCTATTCTAAAATAAAAGGTGACACACGTCTAGCATAGGCTTCAGTCTTAGTTACATATAGCTCACATAGACACTAACTAGAGGGTTGACCCAAGTTGACTAAAGGAACGTTGCATCAAATACGACCAACAATCAGTATAACGTCATCAAACCAAATCTCCAATCCCCTAATATTTATCATGGTAATTTTAGTCGTTCAAGATATGCTCATCCTCAACCATACCATTCTTGTATTCACAGACGTTATTATGTACATTCAATTTATTCATCCTCAAATAAATTAGTTATTAATTATCAAGCTCTCAATAAATAACCGTCATTATATTATTATAACACCATTTCACATATATACCTACTCCTCAATATCCACCATAAAAATGCACGTGAAGTATTCATGAACCCTAACCCTAACTAGGGTCTCTTTAGCATAACTATACTAAAAAAAGAGATGGGTGAGGAGTTACCCCGGTGGCTGCGGGTGGTGGCAGCGGCGATGCTGCAGCTTCGATCAGGGATGGTATCAACCGCAGGGGTGGCGCACATGTCGACCGAGATGGTGGGGGTGCTCGGCTGCGTGAAGGAGGTATGGCTGGTGGTGGTGGTCGTAGGGGTGGTGAAGCTGGTCGTAGAGGTGGTGGTGCTGGAAGTGGTCGTCGTGGTGGTGCTGGCCATGGAGGTGGTGGTCGTGGTAGTGCTGGCCGTGGAGGTGGTGGTGTGGGGGTGGTGATGGTGATGGCGGGTGGAGGTGTAGGAGGTGTAGGAGGTGATGGGCGCGGTGGTGATAGTCGTGGAGGTGGTGGTAGAGGTGGTACGAGGTAGACGTGGTGGTGAAGGTGGCGGTGATGGTGGTCGGGGCTGCTGCAGTTGCGTTGGTGGTGGCACTGCGGGTGAAACTCGGCCGGAGTTGGTGCACGAGGGTCATGGGGGTGATGAAGCTGCTGCGGGTGGAAGTAGCAGCGGATGTGGCCTGAGTGGTTGGCACCTACGGTGGTACGTTGCTCCGGTGCGGTGGCGAAGCTGAAGGAAGAGGCTGCTGTGGGTGGCAGCGGGTAGCAGCGGGTGAAGGTGCTGCTGCGGGTGAAGGCAGCAGTAATGTGGCCGGAGTGGTTGCGGGTGGAGGCCGAAGTTGAAGAATAAGAAGAAGTGGGAAGGAGAATAAGTGAAGAAGAAGAAGAAGAAGTGGGAAGGATAAGGTGGTTCGGCTGTGAAGGAAGAGGGAGAAAAGAGAGAGGGGGGGTTCCTAGGCTTCTCTAGGGATTAGGGCCGGCTGCTTTGGGAATGGTGTGAGGAGGTGTTATTACCGGGGGATGTGTGGTGGTGGTGATGAAGTAGCATTTTGAATCAAGGTTCTTGATTCATCATGAAGAAATTGTATAAAGCAAATGGGGAGAGAGAGAGGGACATGACCAGTCCATGAGAGGTTGGGGTTTCTTCATTGGCCTTAACCAATAGGGTGGTGACACCTAGCACCCTATTTGCTAATAAGCCTCTTAATTTTTGGGTATTTGCACATGAAGGAAAAGTGGTGGAGATTTGGTGTGGGAAGTGGTGTTTGGTGTTATGTAGGGTGAGGGCGGTATTGTGCATTTTGCATAGGCTTCATGAAAGGGGTATATTGGGTTAAATTGGGATTATATTGGGATTTGTTTAAGTTGGTGTCCCCAATTTAATTAAATAAAGTGTTATGTGCTCTTAAATTAAATGGGGGCACATGGGATCTCAATTAGGAGTGACACAAAGGTCATGAATGGTGTAGACTTAGTGTCAGTCTTGGCCCCTTTAATTGGTTCGGCATAACGGGTTGAGTTTGTGTCCCCAAATTGATGGCAACGACATAGGTACGCGACATAGGATTAAAGAATTAATTTCGGGACTGGGAAGTTGTGCAATTAAATTAGAGCACATGGGAGTGTGTTTGTGAGTGACGAAAAAGTCCAGCGCCTAGGTTGGCTTGTCAGGTCAAGAGTGCAATAATTTGTTAGAAATTAAGGGCTATTGTTGGGCTCCAAATATTGTGGCAACGGTAGGGTGCACCTAGGATTTAAATTAAAGAACCAATCAACGTAGCCTAATTTCTAAACCTAAAACACCTTGATGCTAAACCAAAATTTCTAACCCTATCTAGTCTATCTAAAATAATAATTTGAGGGAGTTTACATCCTTCCCAACTTAGAAAAATTTCGTCCCCGAAATTAAAAGTAAAGCACGAATGAGAGTTACGAGAATTTAAAAAGTTAACAGGTAAACGAATATAGTACGTAAATTTGTACCTCGGTCCTCAAATAGATGCGGGAAACGCTGTCGAATGGAATCCTCGCGCTCCCAGGTAGACTCGCCTGGCGAATGATGCTTCCATGCAACCCAAACCAGTCGAATAGTCTGTACCCTCAAAATCTTCTCACTGCGATCGAGTATCCCCACTGGCTACTCCGCATATGATAAACTAGGTCCGACTGTAATCTCTGAATGATCGAGCACGTGGCTAGGGTCTGCCACGTATCTCCTCAACTGCGATACGTAAAATACGTTGTGCACTCCTTCTAATGATGGAGGCAATGCAAAACGATAAGTCACTTCACCAACTCGCTCCAAGATGTCAAAAGGTCCGATGTACCTCGGACTCAGCTTGCCTCTGCCCCCAAATATGATGGTAATATCTTCAAAAATACATGGTCACCTTCCTTGAACTCCAAAGGTCTGCGGTGCGCATCTGTCCAATGCTTTTGTCTGTCCTGTGCTACGCACAGGTGGCCTTGAATCTTCTTTACTTTGTCCACTGTCTGTGTCACCAACTCTGGACTAAGTATCTGACGCTCTTCCATGTCACTCCAACATACTGGTGACCTATACTTTATGTTGTACAGTGTCTCATAAGGTGCCATCTATATGCTAGCTTGATAGTTGTTGTTGTAGGAGAATTCCACCAAGTGTAGATGGTCCTCCCAAGATCCTCCAAAGTTGATCATGCACGCTCTCAACATATCCTCTAGTATCTGAATCGTGCGCTCTGACTGACCATCAGTCTGTGGATGATATGTAGTGCTGAACTTGAGGCAAGTTTCTAGACTCTCATGCATACTCCACAAAAAATGTGACATGAATCTGGAATCATGATCCGATACAATGCTAACATGCACTCCATATAGTCATACTATCTGCCTCATATACATGTCAACTAATATCTCCGTGGACTGCCCAACTCTGAAGGGCAAGAAATATGCAGACTTGGTGAGTCAGTCTACGATAATCCAGACTGCATCCTTTTCACTAGGGCTCCTCGGGAATCCCGTGATGAAGTCCATGGTAATGTGCTCCCACTTTCACTCGGGAATAAGAAGCGGCTGCAATAGTCCTGCAGTCCTCTGATGTTCGGCCTTGACTTGCTGACAGACCAAATATCTTGCCACGAATCTCGCACTCTCTCTCTCTTCATCCCATGCCACCAATAGTGTTGTCTCAAATCTCGGTACATCTTCGTACCCCCGGGATGAATAGAATAAATCGAGCTATGAGCCTCGGTCATCAACTCCTCGCATAGCTCGCCACTCGGAACGTATAGGCGATCTCCACACCTCAATGGTCCTTCTTCATGAATCCGGAGTCCCGTCTGTATGCCGGCCTCTGTCCTCTCTCGCAGTCGTCGGAATCTCACATCTGTAGGCAGGGCTGCCTTGATCCTCTCAACCAATGTAGACTGAACCTCTAGACTGGCCATCTGTCCATCCCTGCCTGGCAATACAACCTCTATCCCGAGCTCTTGAAGATCCTCTAACAAATTCCTCTGAGTCATCAAAAAGTATGCTATGGGCTTCCTGCTTAAGGCATCTGCTACTACACTCGCCTTGCCAGGGTGGTACTGCAACTCGATATCATAGTCTGTCATCAACTCTAACCATCGCCTTTGTCTCATGTTGAGCTCCTTTTGAGTGTAGGCATACTTCAGACTTTTGTTATCTGTGTAAATCTCAACCCGCTCTCCATAAAGGTAGTGCCGCCATAGCTTTAGTGCAAATATCACTGCCGCTAGCTCTAGATCGTGCGTCGGATAGTTTTTCTCATGAACCCTCAGCTATCTCGATGCGTAGGCTATCACCTTGCCATGTTGCATCAGTACACATCCTAATACGCTCCCAGACGTATCGTTATATACCACAAATCCTCCCGATCCCGAAGGAAGTGTCAAAATTGGTGCTGATGTCAGACGCTTCTTCAGCTCATCGAAAGTCATCTGACACTCCTCAATCCAGATAAACTCCTCGCCTTTACGCGTCAGCTGCGTCATAGGTACAGCGATCCTCGAGAAATTTTCCACGAACCTCCGATAATATCCGACAAGTTCGAGAAAACTCCTAATCTCCGTAACTGATGTAGGGGTAGGCCACGTCTCCACTGCAGCAATTTTCTCCGGATCAACTGATAGTCCGTCTCCGGTGATTATGTGTCCCAGGAATGGTACTCTATCCAAGCAGAACTCATATTTGTTGAGCTTGGCATACAGCCTCTCCTGCCTCAGCGTCTCCAACACGATCCTGAGATGCCCCTCGTGCTCCTCTTGGCTCTTGAAATATACCAAGATGTCGTCAATAAATACGACCCCGAACTTATCCAAGTACTGGTGGAAAACCTTGTTCATCATGCTCATAAATACTGCTGGCACGTTGGTTAAACCAAACGGCATGACTAGAAACTCATAGTGCCCGTACTTCATCCAAAAAGCTGTCTTCGGAATGTCCTCCCTTCGTACCTTGATCTGATGATAGCTGGATATGAGATCGATCTTTGAGAATACACATGCGCCACTTAGCTGATCAAATAAATTATCGATGCACGACAAAGGGTACTTGTTCTTTATCGTTACAACATTTAACGCCTTGTAATCGATACACAAACGTACTATCCCATCCTTCTTCGGCACAAATAAGATGGGTGCTCCCCATGGAGAAACACTAGCCCGAATAAAATCTTTGTCTAAGAGATCATCTACTTGGACCTTCAACTCAACCAACTCCTTCGGTGCTAGTCTATAAACGGGGGAAGTAACTGGCTCGGCTCCGGGAGTCAACTCTATAGTGAACTCTATCTCTCTGTCAGGTGGCAGGCCTGGAAGATCCTCTAAAAACACGTCCTCAAACTCTAATATAAAGTGAGGGTACACTGGTTCACCTTCTGTAATGTGTGTCGCTAAGGTAGGTTGGACACCAAGCTCTCGGGCTCCCCGAAGAAACTCAAACTCAGGGTGATCTGGTGGTATAATTATAATGCAACCACGTCGACAATCTAGCGTTGCATGGTATTGGCTCAACCAATCCATGCCTAGGACAATGTCATAGTCCGACATGGAGAAGACCAAAAATAGGGCACGAATCTCTCGCCCGCAAACAACTACTGAACAAATCTACAAGTGTCACTAACTGGTACTATTCTACCTCCCGTAAGAATCCTTTTAATCTTCAGAAAGAGTGCAATTGCTATTCTATGGGTGGCCATGAAACTAACAGCTATAAAAAAGTGTGTGGCACCAGAATCAAATAATACTACTGCTGGTAATGAAGCTACTAAGATAGTACCTGCGATCACCTCTCCAGCTGTCTCTGCCTCCTCAATGGTCATCGCATAGGCCTGGCCATGTCCTGATGCTGGTGCCCTCGGTTGTTGTCGAGCCTGCTGGAATCGAACTGCCTGTGTGGCCAAGGGTGGCCTCCTCTGATTTTCTCCTGGTGCTGGTAGTCGCATTGCCCCAGCTCCTGCGTAGGGCGGCCTCGGTCCGGGAGGCTGCTGATAAGGCCTCGGTGCTGGCAAGGCTAGTCGATGAACCATCTGTACTGGAGCCCTCTGGTCTGGGCAATCCCGGACTGCATGCTGGTCCGACCCACATCTCAGGCATACTCCCAGCCTCCGTCGACAGTCCCTCAATAAATGTCCGCTCTTGCCGCAGTAATGGCATGTAGGAATCACTGGTCCCTGCAGGGGTGCTGCTCTCTGCTGCTGTGGTACCAGGAGATGTTTTGCAGGTCCTTCCTGTGGAGCTCGAACTGATTATGACAATGCACAAGAGCGCTTCAGATTGGCCTCCATCTTGTTGATGCGATCCTGGCGTCGAGCTGCTAATAAAACCTCAGAGTAGGAGTTTGGGGCTATAGACCCAATAAATCTCTGTGTCTTAAAACTCAGGCCTTCATAGAACTTCTCGGCCTTCTTCTCCTCGGTCGGGATCAAGTACGGTACAAATCAGCTCAAACGGAGGAACTCAGTATTGTATTCCTCTATGGTCAAACTTCCCTGCCTGAGGTTTTTGGAACCTATCTCGAAGTTCTGCTCTGGCAGTGGAAGGTATATACATCTCCTGGAAGAGCCTAGAGAACTTCTCCCATGTGACCCGATCGGTCCCTAAATGCTCCACCTCTGAGAGCCACCAGTGATGAGCATTGCCGGTAAGCTACATCCTGACAGCGGTCATCCATCTATGCCTCAGGAGATCGGTAGCCTCCAGCTGGTGTTGAATGCTGGTGAGCCATGCATGAACCTCCGTCGGCTCCTCCATGCCAGAAAATGGAAGTAGTATCATACGACTAAAGTCTATGACAAACCCCATCATCGACTGGCGAGCTGGTGGTGACGCCTGTCCCAAGGCTGTCATAATACTCTCCCTCAAGGTCTCAGCCTGGTGCTGCTGGACTGGGCCTGCTGCTGGACCTGCTGTTGGGCCTGCATCATAGCGTAGACCATATAAAACATCTGCAGCCCGTCCATGGGTTGCCCAGTTGGGAAAGGCATGTATGGCATCTGTGGAAGAAATAGAGGTGGTGGGGGCAACTGTTGCTCATCCTGCCTTATGGTCCTCTGGTCCTCATGACATGTCTGGTGCCCGTCTGAAGGTACCACTGGCTGTCCAGATGACTCTCCCTGGGGAGCTGGGGTCAACAGAAGAACATGTCCTAGTTTTGGTTCCCCGGATGACCCTGCGTCACGGGGGACATCGCCCGGCTGTGCGACACGTCCGCTACGGAGATTCATAACTCTGAAAAGAAGTCATGTTTAAGATCAGCGTTGAAGAATTAAACAAGATGCAAATTGGCAAAAGTAAAATCGAAATAGAGGTATCATGTGAAGGACTCAAGCATGTAGATGAGATCCTAATATTTATTCCTAATTTGCAGGTTAGCTTGGCACAGTCAGGTAACCAAGACGATTTAAATCGGACCTGCATAGGCCACCACAAAACCATGTCATGCCCCAGTTCCAAATATAAGGAACTGAGCCACGTGGCAATGGCCAGTGGGTATACTTCGACGAGCATCCCAATCTAATGGACCCGACGGAGTGCACCTAAGCTGTAAAGTACAATAATAAAACCCAACGTATAACACATAGACAGTGAAACTAAATCTCATCCACAGACATCTAAAATATAGAGCACATAGAGAAAATCATAACTACTAATGTGCAAAAGGAAATATGACAAAAAATGTATCATAATACAAATACGAGTAGAGTCACACGGGAACAAACCCGCTAATACAAATACTAAAATAAAGGAAAGCAGTAAGATAACTAGGAACGGTATCTGAATGCTAGATAGTAATACCGGCCTAGGGTAAAGTCACTACCAGAGATCAAACGAAGTCCTCAGAAAGGATTTCGTCCTCTACAACAGGTCCTGCTCCTGGATATACATCTGGTCCGTACTCCTCCGGGTAGTCCTCCTCGCCTAAGCCTGAAAGGGAACCAGGTCCTCATAGGGACGTAACGAGGTACAAAAATAGTATGCCATAGTATAACAGAAAGAAATAGTGCATCGCCGATGTAATCTAGCATAACCACCTAAGTGAGACACAACTTTGAAGACAATATTCGACGCGTGAGCTGTCCAAATATAAAACCGTAGCTCCGAGCACAGAGACACACGGGGCGTACCGTAGCTCCGAGCACAGAGTCACACGGGTGATACTACGACTTCGGATACAGGAATACTACATAAATAGGAACATATACATATATATAGCGCGTGCAGAGTAGCCCAAACTTCTAGTAACTGTCTTTCCCTCCCAAAGCGGTCAACGAGTGTTCGTTGAACCTGAACATCTATCTAACAGTCTCGGCATACTGAAGTAACTATCAACAATCACGACCCTAAAGTTATCCCAGATTCCGGTCATGTTGACGGTATCAGGATACAGGAAGTCTGGCACGATGACGATGTCTAAATGTGTCCTAGGGTTATGATATAACCAAGTAGGTACATCAAGGTGTTGCGAACATCTATTAATCGTTACTAGACGTTACCAACGAACGTCTGCACCCGGTTATGACCCGTACGCTAAGTAACGATTCTGATCCAAAGCATGCACAATGCATAGAATAAATAAATATAAATCTGGAAACTGAGATACAGGATGGCAAGGTACACTTTCTGGATCCGGATGCTGAAGGTGGGGCTCCGGTACAACGTCCAAGTCTGCGGATCCCGAAGTACCTAGAGACGATATATAAGATTAATCAATAAACTATCACGATGCTATTCTAAAATAAGAGGTGACACACGTCTAGCATAGGCTTCAGCCTTAGTTACATATAGCTCACATAGACACTAACTAGAGGGTTAACCCAAGTTAACTAAAGGAACATTGCATCAAATACGATCAACGATCAGTATAACGTCATCAAACCAAATCTCCAATCCCCTAATATTTATCACGATAATTTTAATCGTTCAAGCTATGCTCATCCTCAACCATACCATACTTGTATTCACAGAGGTTATTATGTACATTCAATTTATTCATCCTCAAATAAATTAGTTATTAATTATCAAGCTCTCAATAAATAACCGTCATTATATTATTATAACACAATTTCACATATATACCTACTCCTTAATATCCACCATAAAAATGCACGTGAAGTATTCATTAACCCTAACCCTAACTAGGGTCTCTTTAGCATAACAACATAACTACACTAAAAAAAAGAGAAGGGCAAGGAGTTACCCCGGTGGCTGCGGGTGGTGGCTGCAGCAATTCTGCGACTTCGGTCAGGGATGGCGTCGACCGCAGGGGTGGCGCGCGTGTCGACCGAGGTGGTGGGGGTGCTAGGCTGCGTGAAGGAGGTGTAGCTCGGCTATGTGAAGGAGGTATGGCAGGTGGTGGTGGTTGTGGGGGTGGTGAAGCTGGTCGTGGAGGTGGTGGTGCTGGAAGTGGTCGTGGTGGTGGTGGTACTGGCCGTGGAATTGGTGGTCGTGGTGGTGCTGGTAGTGGAGGTGGTGGTGCGAGGGTGGTGATGGTGATGGTGGGTGGAGGTGTAGGAGGTGATGGGCACGCTGGTGCTGGCCGTGGAGGTGGTGGTAGTGGTGGTACGAGGTGGACGTGGTGGTGAAGGTGGCGGTGATGGTGGCTGAGTCACGTTGGTGGTGGCGCTGCAGGTGAAACTAGGCCGGAGTTGGTGCAGCGAGGGTCGTGGGGGTGATGAAGCTGTTGCGGGTGGAAGTAGCAGCGGATATGGCCGAAGTGGTTGGCAGCGGCAGCAGCAGCGGCACGTTGCTCGGTACGGTGGCGGAGCTAAGGGAGGAGGCTGTTATGGGTGGCAGCGGGTGGAGGTGCTGCTATGGGTGAAGGTAGCAGTAATGTGGCCGGAGTGGTTATGGGTGGAGGCCAGAGTGGTTGCGGGTGGAGGCCGGAGTTGAAGAAGAAGAAGATGTGGGAAGGAGAAGGTGGTTCGGTTGTAAAGGAAGAGAGAGGAAAGAGAGAGAGGGGGGGTTTCTAGGCTTCTCTAGGGATTAGGGCCGGCTGCTTTGGAAATGGTGTGAGGAGGTGTTATTATTGGGGGATGTGTGGTGGTGATGAAGTAGCATTTTGAATCAAGGGTCTTGATTCATCATGAAGAAATTATACAAAGCAAATGGAGAGAAAGAGAGAGAGGGACATGACCGATCCATGGGAGGTTGGGGGGTTCTTCATTGGCCTTAACTAATAGGTTGGTGACACCTAGCAACCTATTTGCTAATAAGCTCCTTAACTTTTGGGTATTTGCACATGAAGGAAAAGTGGTGAAGATTTGGTGTGGGAAGTGGTGTTTGGTGTTATGTAGGATGAGAAAGTGTTGTGTGTTTTGCATGGGCTTCATGAAAAGGGTATTGGGTTAAATTGGGGTTAGGTTGGGATTTTATTAAGTTGGTGTCCCCAATTTAATTAAATAAAGTGTCATATGCTCTTAAATTAAATTATGGCATATGGCGTTTCAATTAGGAGTGACATAAAGGTCATAAATGGTGTAGGCTTGGTGTCAATCTTGGCCCCTTTAATTGGTTCGGCGTAACGGATTGTGTTTGTGTCCCCAAATTGATGGCAACGACATAGGTACGCGACATAGGATTAAAGAATTGATTTTGGGACTGGAAAGTTGCGCAATTAAATTAGAGCACATGGGAGTGTGTTTGTGAGTGACGGAAAAGTCCAGCGCCTAGGTTGGCTTGTCAGGTCAAGAGTGTAATAATTTGTTGGAAATTAAGGACTATTGTTGGGCTCCAAATATTGTGGCAACGGTAGGGTGCACCTAGGGTTTAAATTAAAGAACTAGTCAACGTAGCCTAATTTCTAAACCACAAACACCTTGATGCTAAACCAAAATTTGTAACCCTATCTAGTCTATCTAAAATAATAATTTAAGGGAGTTTACAATTGGTATGTGTTGAATGAGAGAACATGTGTAGTAAGTTTAGAATGGTGTATGAGTGATATCAATACAGAGTACTCTAAATAGTAAGTTAGAAAGTTGTATGTTATGTTGAGGTTTAGTTAAGGCCAAGGTATTTGGTCTTAGTATAGTTAACGGGTTGGTGACTTTAGATATCACAGTAGAGATTGATTTTGAGTTATAAAGTGTGGTATAACTTAGATATATATTGAGATATACTAATTAGTGTATGTATATTAGTTATACATATTAATGTAGGTATATGGTAACTTATTACCTTGTATTAATAACTAGTGTAAGTATATATATTACTATTGGTAGCATAAGATAGCATAATACCTAGTTTTAACTTATATGACTTGTATCCTCATGATAACAACCTAGAAACTTGGATATAGGTTAGTACAACCTAGAAATGGCTAGTTGACCTAGTTTGACTAGCATAACCTAGAAATGGCCTAGAAATTATATTTAGTGCATTTTAATTCATTTATCACTTTTATTACACCCAAGTGACATGATATTTCATATATAGGTCAGTGTGACACCAGTTTAGACACAGATTGGTATTGCCAGCCCAGGACCTCAGGCGAGTACATTCTCTAACAATTTTTCGTATATGATATCTTCTATGTTTCTTGTATCTAGTGTAGTTATACACGGATTGGTGTATTCCTAGATCCCGTCATGAGATGTTATTTTCTGTTTGACCCTGTACTTGCCCTGTGATTCCTGTACATGCCTTATGATTCCTGTACATGCCCTGTGATTCATGTATATATATAGATACTGATTCCTGAGAAGGTTGGCCCCCTGCTTTGTAAATCTTGTATCATAACGTGTCATTGTTGGATCTACTATACCAGTCGAGGGTTAGGGAGTGTTAGTTAGATATGTGATCATACCCACCCTATACAAGTATTCCTGTACAAGTACCCTATTAGTGTTAATCATATACTTCATGTATGATTAGCCAGGCCATGATTCCTATACAAGTTTCCAAGCCAATCACATGTCGAAGCTAGTACTCACTCACTTAGTTATTTGTATTTTCTGACTCCTGTATATGATGCTTATCTCTTATACTATTTACAGCATTTCCATATTTGTATATTTTCTGTTCATGCTCTATTTATCTTGTATATTCTCTCTATTTACTGTTACATAGTCTTTATCATTTTTTTGGAACTGATGTGAAAGGTGTACTTCACTCCAATCATGACTGGATATATTTTTCAGATGATTTAGATGACTGGTATCCCACACACTATGGACCACAGGATGTAGTGGGTGTAGAGTTAGAGACGGTGGCTCAGGAGGAGCCGGTACCGGAAAATGATCAGCTAGTTGCAGATGTTTAGACTTTTGGATTTTTTATGTCTCAGTTTAGATATTTTGGCATGTATTATATTTGAGACTATTGTGCTAGTCTATTAGACTTGGTTATGAGTTGTATTTGTGACTACGATTCATTTATTTCTTCTATTCCATATCGTGCTACATCTTCCTCTAGTTTTTTTTGTGATTGAGTATTGATTATTATGTTGTCTTCTATTTGGAGTTGAGATATCTTGACAGGTACATATATTAACTGAAATATTTAGACAGTATTGTTGACCTAGACAATATTCTACTGCCGATGCTGCGAAGTAGACTGGACATACCCACGTTCTCGTACCTTTACACCGGTGCGGGTTATGACAGAAAGATCGTCAAGTAGCTGAACCCTTGATTAAGGGTTCTCCATAGACTTCTATTTATAATAGCCAATAGCTAAAAGATCATTATAAGATGAGATTACACATAATCTTAAAGCGATAAGGATCTATATCTCTATCTTTTGATTGAGCACAATCAACCAATTAGTTTCAACTAACTGTAATACTCGTCCTTGAGTGTACACAACTCAATAATCAATCTATATCAATGTTCATGAATAATTAAAAGAGAATATGCTTGTAGTCAAATATGCTTAATAATGGCTTGTAACCATATGCACTCAGTAGCATCTTGAAGGATGACGAGGTTGACATAATTTGAGGAAGTGGCGACAAGGGTATACTTTGTAGAGTTCCAAGTTATTGATGTATCCTAAATGGTATTATAGCCACTTAGGGATCTCGCCTTGCACGGATCAAATAAATAACTGTCATCGACATAGTCGACAAGACGGACATCATTCCAAGGATCAGAGGGTTTTATCCATTCAGAAATACATAGGGATAGAATAAGCCCATGTCCGCAGTATCCTTGAGGTAATGAAAGATGTCTTTAATGACATTCAAGTGGAGGCATATTGGTGCAGCGCTAAATCTGACCAAGAGATTCACAATAGATGAGATGTTTGATCTAGTACAATGAGCAAAATACAATAATACGTCTATTGTACTTAGATATGAAACTTTATGTTCTAATACCTCTTTATCGTCTTCCTTAGAACGATATAGGTCTCATTTAGCATATAAAGAATAGACCATCATCGGTGTACTCAAGGATTTTGCATTGTCCATGTGTAACACCTTCTGGATGTAACTCGATTGGTGATCAACCAAAACACCATCAATTGAGTTTTCCCCAAATCCTCTATTTCAAACTCTGACTTGAGGTACGAGGCAATTATCTCTAACTCTTTAGGATTCCCAATGGGATTTATGCCATTGACATAGACTACTACAATTGCAAATCTGAAATGTGTTTTCTTGGCAAACACGCAAGGACATACTTTATTATTCACCTATCCGTGAATGATCAAATACTCAATTAAGCGGTTATACTATAACCGCCCAAATTATTTTAATCCATACCTCAACTTGATTGAGAGCATATTTTGTATCTAGAACTATTTACATAAGTTAGACAATGTCCTTTAGGGATCTTTATATATGTTTCAGTATCCACTTTTCCATACAGATATGTAGTGTCGTGTCTCGTTCCAACCAAAAAATGCATCACGTAATTGGCTTGTGGCTAGTCCGATTTAGTCTAAACTTAGTATCGGATAATCCCTTCGGCATCGAATTGATTCGGATGAATAAAAGAGAATAATTCCAACTCATGGTTTGATTTCTGTTGGATTAAGTCCAAGATGTAGTGGACTGCATCTCGATGAGTGAGCTCTATATAAGAGTCCCTTCGAATGACTGGTCCGCTATTGTTGCTTTTCTTGAATATTTTTGTTGCAAGATTTTGAATGAAAGTATTTTCGCGTTATTTTTTATTTCTTTTTCTAATGAATTCGATAGGAGGATAAGGGAACTGATTCTAACACGATGCTGGTGCTGTCACCCCCACATTTCTAAATTAGGATATTTTGGTCATTTTTGAATATCTATTTATTTCTAGTGATTAATAATTATCATAGTGCTATTTAATTTGATTGTGCTTTGTCGTATTTATTTATAGTAATGGGCTAAGCTATTAAATAGGCTTGACACTAGTGAACCCAATTAGGCTTGTCATGACAACTAGTGAGTCCAACATAAACTAGGACCATTAGACCCATTTCCTTTAATTAATTAGGAGGATTAGACTAATTTGTATTAGTGTAAAACTTTCCAAAATAGTCATCCTTAATTATTCTTCATAATTAGCTAGAGAGGGGCAACTTGGACATTTGTTAGTTGCTTGGAGAAGGAGACACTAGGCCGACCACTATAGGGAGAGAGTTTCTCTCTCTCTATTTTATTTGCACTGTCATTTTAGATCCCTAATTTTCTAGATCCCCAATTCACTCCATTCCTCCATCAATTCATTCTCATTTTCTCTTATTTTCACCAATCAAGGAGCATTGGAGCTTGGATTTCCAAGGAGCACTTGGAGAAGGATCTTTGGCAAGGAGATCGTGTCTTGATCGTGTCCATTAAGCATTTTATTGGGAATCCAACTCCCAATAGGTACAATTCTGAAATCACCTTTATTGTAGGTTCTGAATCATGCATTTAACTATTAGGAATCCTTTCATAGCATAGGGATACCTGTAGGATGTAAACCTAGGCTCTATTGGTGAGAAATGATACTTCTACATAGGTTTTTGTGTATATTTTGGAAGAATTACTAGATTGATACATCAAGTGTGTGTTATGAGACTAATTTAGTCTAATTGGACTTAGATCGAGGTTGGTATAATGTTATGTGTCCACAATTGGACACGAGTAGGCCGTATCGCGATACGGGGCTCATTTTGGTTGTTCTATGCTATTATTCATCAATTTCCTTTGTAACAAGTTGCATTTAGTATATATAGTTGTTATTGATTTGTATATTTAGCAAATGCAGATAATTGGGGGTTTTGAGCATTTGGATAGATGTGAATCATGGATATCCTATTGTAGTACTATAGGTGTTTGATGAATGGTCAATTGGGGAGTATTATCATTCAATATCTTTACGTGTATATATATATATATATATATATATATATATATATATATATATATATATATATATATATAATTTGTGTGTAAGTGTTTTCATATAGCGGTATTATTAATATATGTGGATGATCTGTGTTATGAATCAGTTACTGATACATAGAGAGGACTGTGAACTAAAATAGGAAAGTGTTTGAGAATGTTTTGTGGTTAAACCTATGTACGGAACTATATGTAAGAGGTCAAACTTTGGGAAATAGCAGCAGTGTGGAGACTGAACTTTATGGTACGCATGGACTATGGTGTATGCCAACTGAATATGCAGTAACTTGTCTGTGCATTAAGAAGTCGAGGTAATAATTTGGGCTCAGGTTAGATGTGTTACAACAATGGTGTTGTGCCAGTTTGGGATGGTCTGAAGAGGGCAATAATACCTGGTATCAGTTGCAGGGCTGATATGAAGGATTAGTTCAGGCAATACAGGTAATGTCTGGTAGGAAGAGCTTGGTACATGCAAAACAACCTGATATGAATGTATCAGTAGTATCAGTTATGAAGTAATAGGGGAAGACTTGGATTATACCAGGGTGTGGGGTGAAGGTAGGAATACTTGTGTGCTTTGTAGGACTACTGATATGTTGGTATCAGTTAGATTCTGATACTAAGTGTATCAGTAATGTCCAGGTTAGATAGTTAGTTAAAGCTAAGTTAGTTTAGTTACCTATTGGTATCAGTAGTGTATTAGTTGGAATATAAATGTACTGGTTAATTAAGTTAGAAGTTTAGTATTGGTTTAGTACTAGTTATATATACGAGTTATTAGTCAGTGTATTAGCAGTTAGTTAATAAGGCAAGATAGGTTAGAGTATTAGCTAAATATAAAGGGATGTTAGTTAGTATATGGTGTTAATTGTTATTAGTATATTGATATTAGTTAGGATATAACTTAGAAAAATAGGTTATGACTTGGCATAGCTAATATAAATTAGTATTAACCTATTATTGACTAATATGAGCTTAAAACCCCAGTGTGGTCCCAGCTTAGCTAGAATAACCTAGTATGGACCTAGAACATCATGTTTTAGCTTATTTTAGCATTTTATCACTCATCACACCAATTAATATAATATTTTCTAAATAGAATTGTGTGACACCAGCTTGTGCATCGAGAGACACCTTTGCTCTGGACCAGAGGCAAGTACATCTCTCTGTTAGTTTTTATTTCATGATAGTGTATATATCGCATGTTCTAGAACTATATACTTGATTCATGGACACAGTGGCTACATGGACTGGTACTAAATGGATCATGTGATGGGATGTTATCTCCTACCGTATTCAGCGAGTACTTTTTCATATGTATTTTATCGTGTGTATCAGGTATTGATTATCGTGTACTTAGTGTTCACATACTTCTCGTGTTCAGTGTGCTTATATTCGTATTCGTAATGTGTCATGATTGGATTCACGAGTATTGGTTGGGGACGGGAGAGTAGGAGTTGGTTATATGATCAAGCCTAAGTGTATTCGTGTACATGTCAATTACATATCACACGTATAAAAAAGTTACCATATTATATTCGTGTTCAACCTAAACCGATCACATAACGAACTTGTACTCTATGGCACATTAGCTAGTTTATCTATTTTTATTACTCGTAGTTGTTTCATATTGCCTGTTCTTTCATTCTAGTACTTCACATGTTTACTCTAGTTCATTTTTATTTTCTGTTGCTAGTTATCATATATTCTTTTCTATTACTTGTCATATATGTTCTACCATGTATTTGGAACTGCTTTTAGAGTTTTGTACTTTGCTCCAATCCTGATTGAATATATTTTCAGATAATTTTCTTGAGGAGCAGTGTCCTACTTACTACGGGCCGCAGGACGGCGAGCCATTAGAGGATACTTCCGAGAGCAGGAGAACCTAGTGCCAGTGACCGATGAGGCTTGGACTTATATTTTAGATATTATATTAGTCTTATTTTAGACTCTTGGCATGTATATCTTATTTTAGGAGTTGCTTTGTGCCTTGACTTATATTGTGGGCGTGGTTGTATTTGTGACTCTTGTACTTCTTTTCTCCATTCCATATCGTGCTCTATCTTCCTTAGTTTGATATTGTGATTGAGTATTGATATCTTATCATGTCATTATATTTGTTCCTCTATTTGGAGTTGAGATGACATTGACCGGTACCTTATATATATTGTATAAGATATTTAGATAGTATGGTTGACATAGACAACGTTCTACCGCCTACGTAGGCAGGACGTTGTTCAAGTACTAGTATCCCTATTCCGAGTGCGGGTCATGACGAGTGCCATTCCAGGAAGACGTGTAACTGACGTTTGATCGTAGCGAAGCGGGTCTGCTTCTCTCGGCAAATAATTCTTTACCTCGAATACGTTCGGTCCCTTCTTTTCTATTCCTCCGCGTAAAATAATTCTTTGCCTCGAATACGTTCAAATCAACGTTGTGCGGTTGAATGTATCTAGAGAATGATAGCCACAATGCATTCTTAATACTAAGAATAGAACATGGAATAACTATAATTTTTAAGCATCTATGCATGAGACCTATAACACATGCTTCGTATGCGAAGCGAGCAGTTATGGTTCGAAACCATGGAACTATTGAATGGGGTACGGTATTTGAAACATCGGTTCTGGCATTATGGCTAGGAGTATTTGGTACTACGGGTTTCCAAATCGGAACATACGGCTTGAAGGAAAGATGAATCTGTTGCATGAGTACATAATAATACTTCTTAATTCTTCTCCGTGTCATGCATATATTTTATAGATAAACTGTTCACGCTTGTGCACAAGGTTTGGCTTTCCTTGAAACGGTATCCGGGGCACCAAAACCTAATCGACCTAGGGGAATTTTTTGGAACGTGCTTCGGTACGAGGCATTGTGGGACCTCCAATGGGGCTTGCAATCCATACTGATAGGACTGCATCACAATGCCATGTGATAGTCCTTCATGGTATCGATTATCACCAATGAACGCATATAAGATAAAACACATGCTAACTTATTGTAACTACCACTTTTCTGGAGAGGAATATTTTTGTCTTTTTCTATTTAGTTGTATTGTTAATAATTATATTTCATATTAATTATATTGATTATATTTTTATTTCATAAAATTTGGTATTGTTATATGTATATCTATATTTAATATAGATGAATAGTTAGTTGTTAGTAATTAGTTAGACTAGTTGTTAGTGAACCAAATTGAACCCAACTAAACTTGTCATGACTCACTTAGTGCAACCAATTAGCTAGCCATGATTGACCCATTTAAATTAGAGAGAATGATTAGTAAACCCTTCCTTTAGCTATTGGAAGCTTCCTTAAGTAAACCCCTTTTTAATATTAAACCTTCATGATTAATTAGGAAGGAAAAACTTGTAAATAGATCAAACTCATCATGACAAAACCCTTTCCTTAAGCCTTTTTATTTTATTTTATTTCTCCACAAATTCCTCTTCTTCTCCACTTTATCTTCTCAATCTTCTTAAGAGTGGAAAAATCCTAATTTTCTAATCCACTCCAAATCCAAAATTCTACCATTACCATACCATTCCATCTTCAGAACTTCTTCATATGGAGAGCTAGTGCTTGGAGATCAAGGAGGAAGCCAAGAAGAAGTATTAACAAGAGGATTTGTGTCACTTCTTCTTCCATTCTTTCCCAAATTCGTGGAGATTCATTGGGATCCAACTCCCAATTGGTAAATCCCTCTTTTCTCCTAATTTTTATGGTAGCAACCCAAATGGAGCCAATAAGAACCCTCTCATAGGTGAAAATGACCTATTAATGGTAGATGTAGGTGTTAGAGGACTCGAATTAATTAGATCTAGGCTTTTGGATGATGTATTGGTATGTTCTAAGGATCATTTGGTGGAACTACGAATTTGGACCACCAAGTGTTTGTAGAATGGTCTCAATATAATTTTTACCCTATTTTAGTGTTGTGCTTGTATCCATGTGTTATGAGGCCTCTTGTATCAATATATATATATATATATATATATATATATATATATATATATATATATATATATATATATATATATGTTGTTCCTTGGTTTTAGTGGTGTGGTGTGCACTTGGATCTTGGAGAAGGTTTGTGATTTGGTTGTGCATAATCGAGTTGGCAGAGAGCACTGTGCAGTGCTTAGTTGAGTACTTCAAATGATAGGTTCAATTTAGGAGTACAGCAGCAATATTAGAGCTAATGTTTCACTGCAGTAGGGAGGGGAGGCTATGTGCTATGGTGTAGTTCAAGTGCAGACTTTGTACTACACTATATGAGCCAGGCATTAGAGATTGGGATTTTGGCTCAGGATTGCAGGCATTAGGAGCAAGGGAATTGGGTTAGTGTGCAGGAATTCACACTAGAGTGTGCAGATCAGTACAGACTTTGGGGTTAAGTCAGGTTCAGGTAAGAGGGGGATTTGATGTATTTTTTACTGGGTTTAGGTGCAGTTAGGATAGACTTGAGATACAGTTCAGAAAGTGTATCCAGGAGTGGGTATCAGTGTTGTTTGGAGAGTACCTAAATGTTTTAGCATGTACCTTGTGTGTAAAGAATGTATCAGCAGCAAGTGCATGATACTTTTTCAGCAAACTGCAAAAACTTTATATATGTATCTGCAGATTTTAGCAGTAGGGGTCTTGGCATTTCAGTATAGAGTTAGTGTGTGGCTTAAGCAAGGTAACAGGTAGCATGGGCATGGGGGGAGGAATACTTGTGGAGTGAGGGAGTATATACGAGGATTTGTGTTAAGTATGGAGATGTGCAGGACAACATGAAATAGGAAACTCCTGCACAGTGCAAGTATGCATTGCATCCTCGTGTAGTGAGTACTAATCTGAGTTGGCTCAGTAAGGATTTGGGTGCAATGCAAATTGTAAGTGTTAGTGCAACAGTTGTGGTATAGGTATATATTTTAGAGAGAGAGGGTAATATGGGGTAGTGTATTAGAGTTATAATGGTATCAGTATCAGGTTGGGTAGGTGTTAAACAAGGGTGTGTTGTGTGTAGTTAGAGTTAGATTTTAATGGAAGCATGAAGATTCCAGGGGGTGTCCCGGTGCAAGGCTATAGCTATTGTAGGTACAGGTGAGGGAATGAAGTTCATAAGGAGAGATGAGGATAGGTGTCAAGATTGTATCCTAGTGTTTAGTATCCATGAGATACGTACCTTAGGGTAGTACTCAAGGTGTAGGATAAGCTTTTGAGTTAGAAGTAAGTATCTATGAGGTACTAGAGTAGTGGATATGAGGTAAATTAAAGTGTGGTATTGTCACGACCCGATTCCGTAGAATCGTTAGAGGCGTCCCCCGAATCGTGACCGCCGTACGGGCCTGGTTTTGCGCCCGCACAAGGCTTTAATAATTTGCATAGCAAGCACATATTCAGAGTACGCAGATAAATTGAAACACAGATTTGAAACATGGAAATTTTCTCTTTATTGATAATGAACATCTATTACAAACTCTTGAACGAGTCAGCTAATATGCCGCACGGGCTTACAAAAGAGATGACTCAAAATGAGATAGCAGTCCTATACATTATATTCCTTTACTAAACTTCAAAAGATATAGACCTCCAGGCTGGAGGATAGCTTTGTCATGGAGCTGCATTTGTGGATGAAGAGTTGCAAGCTCCTATCTTCAAAATACTTCAAAAGGGCGCGGTGAAGATGCGCCAACAGCTAGACTGGATCGGGAAGACGACTTCGGCTCCTCGCTTGGTTCGCCTTGGTGCGGAGAACCTGTTTCAACGAGGGTCAGCATGTCAAAACATACTAGTGAAGGCGAGTTAACCGAGCTATACCAATCAATACGTTGTTTTAATGAAGCATGCATATTTGTGGGTTTCTATCTTGCCTTAGTTTATTTACAAGTAAGCAGCATATAGAATTTACTGAAATGAACGTGCCACCGTTCGGTGGATTTTACCTGCCCGTCTGAATTACCTGCACAATACTTACCATGCCTTCCCTGCCATGAAAACATAAGTTAGTTTACAACAGGTTTAAATATACATAGAGATCATTGGCATGTTGCCACGAGGGACAGGTTATAGTCTCAAGGCAAAGTGACGTGCAACGCGGATGGCGAGCCCCGCTGACCGTCCGCGGAACTCATAACATACCTTGTGCACAAGTTGTCCGTGATCGAACAACACTCATAGAATTTGTTCCATAGCATAACGGTTTTGCATAGTCTTCCTGACATTTATTTCATAACAAGCATATTCCATACTTAGCATGATTCATAGAACAGTTATAAATGAACTAGCATACAGGATGATAACCGTTCATAAGTTTAATTGACAAGCAATATTTCCAAGTCTATTTCCTTTTTATCTTGATCTCTTTTATTATTACTTGGTATCGTTTGATCGGGGCAAAGAAGAATACAAGATTTATAGGGTGTGAAGCTTGGAAGCAGGGCTAGCTAATCGGGTTGGTAGCCACTTACCTAGATTGTTGGAAAGGAGAAGAAAAGAGGCGCTTTACGACTCCGCTCGCAAGCCGCCTACTGCTCGTTCACCTGCACACGAACAGCTCGATCAATATTCTTTCCTCTCTTTCCAATCTCGGAATTGAAATGCAGTTCAATGAACGAAAATAATGAAATCATCGAAAAGGTTCAAGAAAACCCAAGCAAATCTAAAACTAACTCAAAGCACGAAAGCAACAAGCGACATCGAAAATTGAGGCAATAAAAGATAGCAGCGGAGAGGTCCCTCCTGACTCTGCCGCTAAGTCGATCCCGGGGGCACGGTCCACTGAATATGGGAATCGATTCCGAAGAAACAAATCCATAACGAGGACGAGTTCTTAATTCAATCTATCCCGATCGAACGATACCGTCTTGTGTTTCTTAGCCGCGCTCCTCGAATAGGAGGAACGGGGTGCTACAGGTATCATAGGGATTGCCTTGGTATAATAAATACCAAGTGTTGGTAAGTAAAGGTGTTGGGATAGTGTTTAGTATAGGGAATTGTCAAGGTATTTAAGTTTTACTAAGGTATCGGAAAGATATCAAGATATGGGATAATATTAGGATACGGGCTAGATATCATGATACGGGATAGGGTATCATGATATGGGGTAAGGTATTGGTTTAAAGCCAAGGTAATAACTTGTAGCTAAGATATTTAGCCTATAACTAAGGTATTGACTTAGAAACCTAATCACAACCTAGTATCAACTAGTTTTGCCTCGTAATCAACCTAAAAGCTATGTATGGACCTAAAACCAAGGTAATAACCTAGTTTGACCTAGTTTGGTCAAGTTGGACTAGTATGACCTAGTCTTGACCTATAAAACCATACTTTAGATCTTTTAAGCTTGTTATTACTTTATTACACCCAAATAACATAGAATTTTATATATAGGTCTGTGTGACACTAGTTTGGACACCAAGTCGCATCATTTTCTCAGGACCACATGCGAGTACATCTCTTTGTTAGTTTTCAGTCATGATAGTGTATATATCACATGTTCTAGAACTGTTTACTTGATTCCAACACAGTGGCTACACGGACTGGTACTAAATAGATCCTATCATGGGATGTTATCCCCTACTATGTTCAGCGGGTACTCATTCACATATATTTTATCGTGTGTATCGGATATTGATTATCGTGTACTTTGTGTTCACACACTGCTCGTGTTCAGTGTGCTTATATTCGTGTTCGTAACGTGTCGTGATTGGATCCATAAGTATTGGTTGGGGATGGGGGAGTAGGAGTTGGTTATGTGATCAAGCCCAGTGTATTCGTGTACATGTCAATTACATATCACACGTGTAATCGAGTTACCATATTGTATTCATGTTCAACCTAAACTGATCATATAACGAACTTATACTCTATGGCACAGTAACTAGTTTATCTATTTTTATTACTTACAGTTATTCTATATTGCTTGTTCTTTTATTCCAGTACTTCACATGTTCACTCTAGTTCATTTTAATTTTCTATTGCTAGTTATCTTGTATTCTTTTCTATTATTTGTCATATATGCTCTATCATATATTTGAAACTATTTTTAGAGTTTTATACTTTGCTCCAATCCTGACGGATATATTTTTTAGATGAGTGGTTAGAGGAGATGTGTCTCACCTATTACAGGCTACAGGATGGCGAGACTGTTGAGATTGCACTGTGGAGCCTCTTGATATTGTACCACCAGTTGGAGAGTCTAGATCATTCATTATGATGTTGTATTTGATCTTAGCTAGACTTTATGCCATGTACTATATTTGAGATCCTTGTGTTGAGATTAGACTTTTGGGACTTGGACTTGTGATATATTGTGACTTTATATTCATTTTTTCTATTTCATATCGTGACATATCTTCCTCTAGTTTCATATTATGATTGAGTATTGATTGTTACTATCATATATCATTGTCCTCCATTTGAAGTTGAGATAGCATGACAGGTACATTATATTGTGTCAAATATTTAGATAATATTATTGACCTAGACAGCGTTCTACCATCGATGCTGCGACATAGGCTGGACGTACCCACGTACTCGTGCTCCTACACCGGGTGCGGGTTATGACATGTATTATCTTATGTAGGGGTAAGTATTATCTCTATTTCAATGCAGGGACGGGCACATCGGTTGAGTAAGCTCTCACCGATGCATGATATATAAATTCTTTGCTATTGCTTTTAAATATGCTTACAATATGAACTGTAAATTAACCATAGTTTCTGATAGTAAGATAACTTTAAATACATGCGTCCCTTCAACAAGCAGCGTCAGTTTAGGCGAGTGGGCTCGTCCCGCTTTGTCACCCTCACATTTTCAATCAAGGGTAGTTTGATAATTGACATGGGTATTTTAATTTTATGATTTATTGTATTTAAATATTGTGCATGTGTATTAATTATTTTTTGTATTATTTATTTATTGTTAGTGTTAGATTTATTTTGGAATTATGTAGTAGACCTAAGTAGTTAGTTTAGATGCATGTGTATTAATTATTTGTTGTATTATTTATTTATTGTTAGTGTTAGATTTATTTTGGAATTATGTAGTAGACCTAAGTAGTTAGTTTAGATGCATGAACCAAATATTTTATGTTAGTTTAGATTGAGCCCAATAATTAGGCTCATGGTTTAGGAGGATGAATTAATTAGTGAAACCATTAGACTAGAACCTTTCCTCCTTAATTATTTCTTCATGAGAGGCCCAAGGAGTGTTTTGGACATTTCATATTGCTTGGGAGAGTGTTTTATGACCATCCATTAGAGGAGGAGAGAGAGTGTCTCTCTCATTTCATTTTTCATTCCCTTTAGATCTAGATTTTCTCCCTTTCCAAATTTCTTCATTCTCTCATCAAATTCCTACCAATTTTCACCCAAATTCCTTTACTATTCTTTATTTGAGGATACTATAATAAGGATCTACAAGGAGGAAGCAAGGATCTAGAAGGAGGAGGCCAAGATCTAGAAAGAGTAGCTACTTTCCATATTTGGGGATTTTTATTGGGAATCCATCTCCCAAAAAGTATATTCAGTTTTTTCTCTTCTAGTAGACTCTAAGTATGAGATTTAACCATGAGAAATTAACCCACATGCATAGGCTACCCGTAGGAATTGGTTTTAGGTTCATAGAAGACCTATGGTGGAAGTTATGTGTATTTTTGTATCAATTTTGGGGAAATTCCGAGATTGACACATGTTGTTTTTGTCAATTGATCAAATAAATTAAATTGACATGTATTTGATTGTGTGTGACTAGTGTCGTATCTACAATTGGATACGTATAGGCCGTATTCCGATAATTTGGAGATACGGGTTGATTTTGGGGGGTTTTCCTCCGACACGGGGCTTTGAGCATGTCATATTTTGACACGGACACGTAGATGTATAATTGACTCTTCGTATTGTTCATATATAATATTTTAGACTTGATCGTGTCCTTCGGGATGCGTTTGGTTGTGTGGTGGAGCCATGTCGCAAGTGTATCATAGAATGAGTGTGATACGGGCGTGTTTGCTTTATTGCCTATATTCTATGTGTACTTGTGTATATATATACATGTATGTTAGATTATATATATATATATATATATATATATATATATATATATATATATATATATATATATATATATATATATACATTAACACTTAGACACCTAGCTATATGTATACTTAACTATACAATATCATATAATACACACTCATATATATATATATATATATATATATATATATATGTGTGTGTGTGTGTGTGTGTGTGTGTGTAGATACATATATGTATAGGTGTATAGATATATGTGTGTGTGTGTGTGGGTATGTGTATGTGTGTGTGTGTGTGTGTATGCGTGGTTGTATAGATACATATATTAATTATTTGCTGTATTATTTATTTATTATTAGTGTTAGATTTATTTTGGACTTGTGTAGTATACCTAACTAGTTAGTTTAGATCCATGAACCAAACATTTTATGTTAGTTTAGATTGAGCCCAATAATTAGGCTCATGGTTTAGGAGGATGAATTAATTAGTAAAACCATTAGACAAGAACCTTCCCTCCTTAATTATTTCTTTATGAGAGGCCCAAGGAGTGTTTTGGACATTTCATATTGCTTGGGAAAGGGGTTTATGACCAGCCATTAGAGGAGAAGAGAGAGTGTCTCTCTCATTTCATTTTTTATTCCCTTTAGATCTAGATTTCCCCCTTTCCAAATTCTTTCATTCCCTCATCAAATCCCTACCAATTTCCACCCAAATTTCTTTACTATTCTTTATTTGAGGCTACTACAATAAGGATATACAAGGAAAAAGTAAGGATCTAGAAGGAGGCGGCCAAGATCTAGAAAGAGTAGCTACTTTCCATATTTGAGAATTTTTTATTGGGAATCCATCTCCCAATAGGTACATTTCAGTTTTTTTTCTCTTCTAGTAGACTCTAAATATGAGATTTAACCATATAAAATTAATCCACATGCATAGGCTACCCGTAGGAATTAGTTTTAGGTTCATAGAAGACCTATGGTGGAAGTTATATGTGTTTTTTTGTCAATTTTGAGAAAATTCTGAGATTGGCACATGTTGTGTTTGTCAATTGATCTAATAGATCAAATTGACATGTATTTGATGTAGCAGTGCATCAGCAGTTGCATCGCAGCAACAGTTTGCTGTAGTAGCGCAACGTGCGGCACAACAGCGCGCGGTGTAGCGCACGGTGCAGTGCACAGCAGTGCAGTTGCAGTATGTTCAGTTAGTTAGTAGCTTGGTATTATAGTTAGTTATATACCTATTAATCTAGATAATTAGATATATATAAATACTTGTTAGATAGGTAGTATGTTAGTATGTACTATATGTATCTATGTAGTATGTGGGTATTGATAGTAAGTTATTATGTAGGTATATGTATTTATGTATTGGTATGTATTATATGTTAGTAGTTAATAGTTTAATAGTTTAGTCATGTTAGTATAGTTTAGTATATGGGGGTTAGCTATATATATTAGCTATATGTATTAGGATTTGAATTACCTTGGGATACCATGGTAATGTCAAGGTATTGGGTCGATACTCAAGGTATTGGGTTTAAGTATCGAGATAGGTATGAGGTAGTGCGATATGCATTGGTGCAAGGCCAAGGTATCCGTTTTGCATTAGTTAGTTAATCTATTATATGTATATTCTTGTATATATATACAAATTACTATTTCATATTAAAAATTTGTGTATCTTAGGATATGATATCTTATTGGTTTTCTAGTATCGTAGAATAGCTAGTGTGGCCTAGATGCATAGTGTATAGACCAAATATCCTAGAGATAGACTCATGCAACCTAGAAATAGCTAATTTGACCAACTTTGACTACTTTGACCGATAGTTGACCTAGTTTGACTATTTTGACTTAGAAATGACTTTATGACCTAGAATTTGACTAGTTTAACTTAATTTTATTCCAACACCTTGTATTAATATAATATTCCATATATAGGTCTGTGTGACACCAGTTGCGACATAGTTTGACATTCATTGCTTGGACGACAGACGAGTATATTCTCTGATAGTTTTTATTATTGGATAATTTCTATAATACAAGTATTTAGAAATATTTTACATGACTCTTGACACATTGGTACACGTACTAGTATACACATGGATCAGTCAAGGGATGTTATATATATTGTTCATTATTCCTCATATTCTCAATGTTTAACTTAGACAATGTTTTAATGTTCAATGTTCAATTTTCAATGTTCAGTGTTCAATGTTCAATATTCAATGTTTAATGTTTAAGATTTATTGTTTACATGGCCTTGAGTATCTTGCATCACAACGTGTCATGGTTGGATCCATTATACTAGTTGGGAGAAAGGGAAAGTGTTAGCTAGATATGTGATCAAATCCTAGACAATGTTCAATGTTTAACTTAGACAATGTTTATCCAACGTTAAAGTAGACAATGTTCACCCAAGCCGATTACATATCTAACTAGTATTTCAATCACTTAGCATAGTTACAGTTCTTTATCACATTCTAGTTCATTATTTTATTCTGTTATCTTATTCTAGTTCATCATTATCAGTGTATACCATATTGTTCATTGTTTACCTGTTCTTCTACCATAGTTGATAATGTTCATTATTTCTCGTCTTGTATTATATTCTCTATTTCTGTTTATAGTCATTATCAATTAATTAGAACTGCTATTGAGTTGTATTTTGCTCTATTCCTGACTGAAAAATATTTTTCAGATGAATGGTTAGAGAGGATGTATCCCACTTTCTACGAACCAACAGATAGAGTGTCACCTGAGGATGTAATGCCAGTTACTGAGGCCATTTAGATTTCCCTACCTTGTAGTAGCTGTTTCTTTTAGATTATGGATTGTATTTTATTTTGAGATCTTTTGTGTTTAGTTTTAAGTTGGACATGTGATATATTAAGACTTGTATTTCTATTCTTTCTATTCCATATCGTGCTACATCATCCTTCAGTTTTGAGTTGGACATGTGATGTATACTCTGTGTTAAACTTTCTGATGCAATGTGACTTATAATCTGTGTTTAATGGAATTATAAAAAATATACGTACTTGTCTTGTGTGTTGCACAATCTAGGCACATACGACATTACGCTCGGGGACAATTATCGACTTTGTAGAGTCAGGACATGACAAGTGGTATCAGAGCACTAGGTTCACTTTCTCGAATTTTTGAAAATATTTTCTGGATGTTTTGATATGATTTCTCAATTAAATGCTTCGGTGTATGTTGCTGCATGAAATAATAGTCCCATACAGTAAACCCGTAGATATTTTATAAAGTATTAATTGGTTTATTTTCTTTTGTAGCAATGGCTAAGTAGAATGACATTTTTGCTGGAAGCAGTGCTCCGAGTGAATCACACACTTCCGGAGAGTCTAGAGGGGCAGGTTCAAGCGATTCGACAAAAAGTTTATTGTACTTGATGGAGGTACAACAGAAGCAAGCAGCGACCCAACAAGCACATATCCAAGCCTAATTTGGTACGCATCAGAAGTAAATGGACACAATAATGCAGAATATCACATTGTTGGTGCCCAACAATAATACTACAGCAGTGGCGGCTACGTCGGTGGTCGTGGCGGTGGAAGTAGAAGAAGAGACCCAGCTCACATGCATGTCGACTTCTTTCAAGGCGGGATGGTTCACAAAGATGCACCCGCCAACGTTTACCAGGAGGACCGAGCTAGACTGGTAATGGGATGGATAGCCAAGCTAGAGGAACTGCTCAACCTAATCAGAATCAAATGGTCCAAGAGGGTAGCGTGCGCAGCTGTGCAGCTAGAGCGAAGGGCGCACGACTGATGGGTGGCCACAAAGCAAGGAATATACGATGTCAACCTGAACTTCAAGATTTTTTGGGAGATGTTCAAGGATGCTTTCCTGGAGTAGTACATCCCAAGGACAGTGTGTCAGCAAAAAGAGGACAAATTTTTCGTTCTCAAGCAAGGCAATATATCCGCGGATGACTATGACTCGGCCTTGGCGAAGCTGTAAAGTTTGTCGGGGCCTTCCTACCAGAAAAGAAGTCGTTGTTCCATCGCTTCCAGCAAGGCCTAAATGATGACATTCGTTAGGATGTCATGAACCAAAGGTGCGAGACCTACCGAGAGTGTTACAAAATTGCCCTGAATAGCGAGCATGTCTTTCGGTTCGGTCCATAAACGACAGGGCAGGTCACCCACAACACTTTTAAAAAGCACACAGACGATGCGGGAGGATCTATTGTACTTAAGCGCCAGAATACGTTCGATTATAGGGGTCTCTATCAAGGCATACGGTACTTCAGGTGTGTCAAACTGGGGCATAAGTCATCTGAGTGCAACTGACCACAGGGCCCAGGGATGTCAGGCCGGGAGGATAAACAAAAATCCTGCGAGAAAAGTTCACAACCAGAACAGGGGACCACCACTTCAAGGAGAGAATGCGGCGCCGGTGAACCAGCAGAATCAGCATCCGGGAGCACTAGGTTGAGTCTACACATTGACTTGAGATAAGCCATTTGCTTCCGACACAATTGTGACATGTATATTACTATACAAAAATGTGTCTTCTAGAGTACTATTTGATTCGAGTGTGACACGTAGCTTTATATCTGCTGAATTTTCTAAGGAAAGCGAATTAGCTGTCATCATTAGATATGAACCTTTGTGTTAGCACTCCATCAGGAGTAGACATGCCTGCTAGTATAATTTGTAGGGATAGTTACATCTGCATCAGAGGAAGGAATATGTCCTTGGATGTCATCATTCTGGACATCAAAGAGCACGACAAAATCCTAGGGATGGATTGGTTAGGTGCATGCCATGCGACTATCGACTGTGTGGAGAAAAGAGTTATGTTTTGACTACTTGGCAAAATAGAGTTCTCATATCCGTGTGGTATAGCGTCGAAGTCCGCAATAATGGTATCGGCCATAACGGCAAGGCGCATGATGTATTCTGGCTACGAAGGGTACTTGGCTTATGTCAGAGACACTCGAAAAGAAGGTCCAAATGTCGTCCAGACTGATATTGTGGCAGAATTCTTTGATGTATTTCCAAACGAGATACCCAGAATGCCACTAGATCGAAAGATATAATTCACCATCGATACATTTTTGGATACTCGGCCGATATCGAAATCACCATACAGGATGGTGCCAGCAAAACTGAAGGAACTCAAGGTACAATTACAAGAGTTGCTAGACCGAGGACACACTCGCCCGAGCGTTTCTCCATGGGATACTCCAGAGTTGTCCGTAAAAAACAAGGATGGATCAATGCAGCTTTGCATTGACTATCGAAAACTAAACAAAGCCACAGTGAAGAATTTGTATCCGTTACCAAGGATCGACGACATGTTCGAACAACTTCAGGAAGAGACTATATTCTCTAAAATTGATCTCCGGTAAGGCTACCATCAAATGAAGATTAAGCCTAAGGACGTCACCAAGTCCTTATT
This sequence comes from Iris macrosiphon, assembly GCA_036927795.1. Lineage (NCBI taxonomy): Eukaryota > Viridiplantae > Streptophyta > Magnoliopsida > Asparagales > Iridaceae > Iris > Iris macrosiphon. The sequence continues at coordinate 97,221,503 of JAYESA010000016.1, read as the reverse complement.
TTGAACCAGATACGACGTTACGAATTCCTAGTGATGCCGTTCGGTTTGACGAACTCCCCGACATCATTCATGGACCTAATAGACCGTATCTTCTGACCCTTCATAGACAAGTTTGTCATTATGTTCATTGACGATATTATGATATATTCAAAGAGCAAGGAGGAGCACACGGAGCACTTGAGGAACGTACTACAAACTAAGCGGGAACACAAGTTGTTCATGAAGATAAGTAAGTGCGAGTTCTGGATAAGCAACGTGTCATTCCTTGGGCATGTTATCTCGGCAGAGGGCATCTCTGTTGACCCAAAGAAGCACAAGAAGAATTGCCCCCCATTTCGTAATGATTTTTGTGCAACAGTTATATGGGTATTGTTGGAACTATTATTTGCAACGATCTTATAACGATTATATTAATTGTTACCAAATTTAATCTATTTACAACAGTTAGAAGTAAATCGTTGTCAAATAAAATCTTTTACAACAGTTTGTAAATGCTTGCTAAACAGTTTTCTTTTTTACAACGGTCCAGCAACGATCTTATGAAAGTGTTGTCTGAGTGAGCTAAATGGGCAACGGTTATGCAAGTATTTTAAGTAACTGTTGCAAGTTTGTCAGTATCTTGCAACAATTAGTTTAAGCCATATAAAAAGGCTTACTATTAGTAACAGTTGTGCAACGCTTTTTGTAACCTTATAAAAAAACTTATTGTTTGTTTTATAACAGTTGCAAATTCAATATCCACACTACAAAAAAAATTTGTTTATAGTGACGGAAGTTAATTACGGAATTAATATTCCATTTATCCCGTCACTAGTAAAAGACTAATTGTGTTGGATTAAGGAAAAGTTAGTAATACTATTTCTGACGGAATAAATAGTTAGTGGTGACTGAATATGCGGTTATTGAATTTTTTATTCATTAAATGGAAAAATAGGCTTGAAAATAATTTAACTATTTTGTGAAAAATATTAGGGACTCTTAAATCACTCACTAATAAAAATATATGTTTACACATAATAAATTTAATAAGAAAAAAATGTTTTAATAACTATAAAAAAATGGTTATTTAAACTTGGTGTGGGATTGAAAATTAGGGCGCCAATTATTTTCTATCCTGCGTCAGTTTTCCCTCTTTAAAAAGCAAGAAAATAGCAAATCCCTCCACCACACTTCCTCCTCCTCCCCATTCTCATTCAGACTAGCCGACGATGCCACCACTTCCGCTACCGGACTCTCCTTCATAACACCTTCCTCAAACCCTAGCTCCTCCCCTTCCCCTCTCTTCAGCGCATCCGCAAACCCTAGCTTCTCCTTCGTATCTGCAAACCCTAGCTTTGGCTTCGGTTCTATCGTTTCCCCCTCCTCTGTCGCTCAAACCCCTAGCTTCAGCTCCGGCTCCTCCTTCCCTCTTCGGCAAAGGCTTTGGATCCTCCACTTCCGCTGCTTCCACCCCCACCTCTGGCAGCGACTTTGGAGCTTCCGCCTTCGCTTTCGCCACTTCCACCCCCACTTTCAGAGCTTTCTCCCCTGCTTCCTCCACTTCCACCCCCACCTCCGGTAACAAAAGATTAATTTCTATTGTGTTCTATTTATTATCCAAAGGTTATTTTGTATTGCTAGTGTTTGTCGAAATGACTATATAGTTGTATATGAGGCTTTTGTTTACCCATTGCATTTCCATAGAACTTTATGACTACTACCACATTGATTACCATTGATATATCACTTATTAAATCATACATCACAAATCTACATAAAAATAAGATAATATGGACATGTGGCATACTCTGATACTTTGGAGTGTCTATTTTGTGTCTGACATGTGTCCGAGATAGACATGATATCTATTTTAGAATGCCCTTGCTTCCTAATTAATTTATTACTTCCTAATTGATTTATTGTTCTTTTTTTTTCCTTGCACAAAACAAGATCAAACCATGATAAGGTACCATCTTACATTTTTTTATCCCTTTTCATTGATCTCGTCCTTAAGTATCAGGATATCTTTGAAGTTAGTTTTTGTTTTTCCAATTTGCTATAGATATTTATGGGAAGATAAGGTTCCTTTAGTTCTTGTCCTGTGTAACTTGTCTTGCACATACATAGTATCAATATTTAGGCTCGCATAATACAAAAGAATTTTCAATATTGCATGCTTATGACTATTCCTATAGCCATTCATTGATTTATGGTTTATGCTTGTTCCTTGGGATATAGTTATCATAAAATTGTGTATATACTCTCTTCGTTCATCTTTGTTAAGCTTTGAAGGTGATCACAATTTACTATTGCAAATATTTTTATTTGTATCCGTGTCTATACTCCTTTAAGATCTCAAGATGTATGATCAATAAGACCTTACAACTGGTTTTCTAGAAAAGGTCCAGTCTTGTGTTGTCTATTGCCTTGTTAAGTGTTTGTGTTTAGATTTTCTTATATGGCCTTACAAAATGATAATTTTGTATGTCACAGACCCACAAGCAATTTAATCATTAAACCCAGGCACATTTCTCTTGTTGTTATCTACTAGACCATTTTAGTTAAGAAAATAATTCTCATGAGATCAGCAATCATGTTAACCCAGTCACTACTGTGTTGTTTTTTTATTGTTATAGATAATGAAATGGGGATTATGAAGGAGATTTTATCACGACAACAACTCTTTCAAACCCTCAGGCCATTACTTTCATGATTAGGCATGGTTTTGGAATTGTGTCAGTTGGAATGAAGGAAGAGGATCTGGAGTGTCAGTATTGTCATCGAGATGTCATAATGTTATTTGTTCCTCTTGCTTTCCATAACTGTTTGTGTCAAATGGATCTGCAAATTGGTGGCGACCATATTTAATGGAATAAACTTGTGTTCATAATGGTCATAACTTGATTTTAAACCTTTTCTTTCATTTCACTGTAAGATTGAAATATTGTATCATCATGTCTATTGTTCATAAACTTTCTTGTTTTTAGGTCATTTCCTTCCTAAAGAGGTATGAATATAAAGTATATTTATGTTGTTAAAGTCTATCTTCCATCTTAATATGTAAGCATAGTTGTTTGAAACCCTTCAGGTTGGTCATCTCAGGGAAGCTTACCAAGAATGGGTTCACCAGCCTATCGTAAGCAAGAAAGGCCTTCAATTTTTTGAAAATGATTTCATGGAGGTAATTTTCTTGTCACGAATGCCAATAATTGGACCGTATCGATTATCATTGCTTCTTTATTACTCCCTTACATTTTTAATCAGTGTAGTCAAAGGCGCGACTTGCTCCTAGGCACAGGAGCAGCGCCTCAGGACACTCCAGTCGGGATACAATTCTTAAGGAATACCTAAGGCGCACCCTTTCTGAGCACATAGACTTTTTTTGAACCGGTGTACTATTTTTTACTATTTTTTCTCTCACTCACTCAATTCAAAGTGTTTGCATCTTAGATATGGGGGCACTTGAAGCACATATGTTTATCAATGTAGAAATCCGATTTGAATATATATATATATATATATATATATATATATATTATTTTTGTGCCTCGCATCGCTCAGGCGTGCGCCTTATATGTTCCTTGCACCTCGGGCGATTTAGACCCTTTGCTTCTCGATTGCGCCTTGCGCCTTCGACTACCTTGTATCTAATTATCAATTCTTAATGTGGACTATTTGGTAGGCTATTCCAACCATTTGGCCGGCTATTCCAACCATTTGGCATTTAGTTGTGTTTTATTCTGTGACAATATACATGCGCATGGGGCCATATGCTTCCTCAAGTGGCTGTCATGGTTATGACTACAATTTTAGTTTAAACATTGATCACCAGTTCCTTTTCCACATTGAAACAAAAAGTTACCGGTAGATTTATTTTCTTTTCTCTATCTTCTCCTAGATTTATTCATTGTAATTTATTTCTTAAATGTATAATCGTGGTTTTATGTGATTCAAGTAAAAATCATGTTGCAGGACAAATATGGTACATTATCTTTTGTATAGATTCCATCAAAAGTACCATATGGACTGTTTGTGCCATGTTTTCCTACCTGCAAAAAAATTAATTCTTTTGTCAAGAAATCAAACTCAAGCATATGGTGCATTCTGAGTACTAGATTCAATTAGTTTCCTTTATCTTTTACCCAGTGTGTGTTCTTGTTTGTCTCTATATATGATTTTTAAGTATGGTCCAATTACTTATTTTTATTGCAAGTTGCATGATTTAATATGAAAGAACTAGATCAATAGATGTGGACATAGTTTTAATTTTTCTAGATGCTTCATGCTTTGAAATATTTGTTAAACCACCACTTACTACCATAAAGTACTTAGAGGATAAAAATTATAAAGATAATACATGAAGTTAGAATTATTTGTAGATAAAAATAGCTCTCGTCTAAACATCAGAAATGGATTGGGTGGGTGATATGTTTTGAACATGTTTCAATTACTAATGTTGCTGAAGGGGTATTTGGAGAAAAAGAGATTGCTTCAGAAGACAGTACTATAGTGGTGAGATAGGAAAATGAAGATGCTACCACTTTAATCTCTTCCTTCTTCTGGAGATTGTCTCATTGTACAAAATTTAAAGTCATATGATTTAGCTTTCTAGGCATCTAACAAAGTCCAGACATGGCAACATTTTCAGTGCTTGGGTGGTAATGTTGTTCACAAATAGAGTTTATTCCAACTATGACCTTTGTTGATGGTTCTATGAATGGGTGAGAGTCTGATAAATGATTCTTTGTTACTGATATAAAGGGCAATTATAAGGTGTAAGAGATGGAACATAAGTTTCTACAACCATAACTTCTAAAGTATAATCTGATGACACTCATGTTGCTATCAGTTGTCAGTATTGTAAACTCGTGTTCCCTATTTATGTCTCTTGTATTAAGAAATGAGTTTATATTTTTGGCTTGATGTAGTCACTCTTTTTAAAGATGAGATTACTAGAACTTTTATTAACCTAATTCGGGTGATGCCATAAAAATATTCAAACCTAGGTGTCAATATACCATTTATCACACTCATTTAGTATTTTCTTATAGATGTTCTCTTGTTCTTTAGATGTCATTTCGGATTTACCTAATGCTTGTCAGGATATTTGGCACATCGATATGCTCTTAATTTTACTTGGTTTTGTTAGAATTTTGAATCTTATTTGGCACTAAATTTGGAGTGTTAACCAATCAAACATCTAATATACCGTTTATCGCATGTGCATAACTTCAGATTTTGTTCAACTTTTGACAAGTCATATATTTCATATATTCATGAGTTGTTCATGAATTTTTCTTTTTTTTGTATATGTTCTTGAAATTTATTTCTCTCAAACATTTGACTATAGTTAGTATTTGTGAGAATATATATAGCCTATGATGTTGAACAGCCGAATTCAAAGACTTAACGCCCTATGATCTTCACTAAGGAAAGTTGAAAAAACATCTTGCTACATTCCCACCAGAAATTCCATGCTCTGAGTTCACCCACAGGTAAATTCACTGTCATTATTTAGAAGGTACATGAATGCCTTATGTCTATAGGTTCTATTTTTAGTTGCAAACCCACACAATAGTCCGTTTGAGTCTAGAGGTCTCTCGAGAAGTTTGCTCCCATATTGATGAATGTTTCTTTAGCTATCAAAAAGGACCCTGAAGCAGATAAAACATTTGGTTGGGTTCTTGAGATGTTTCTGCTGAAACTAATTTATATATATACTATAGTATTGACTTTAGTTGTTATTTGGTATAATTGTAAATGAAAATTAAAAAAATATAAGGAACTAAAAAAACAATTGTCTCTTTTTATATACTTTAGTCTTTACTTTGGTGAGTAACTCCTTTTTCTATTCTCAAACGTCCACTCTGTATTTTGTTGGCTTGAAAGCCTCCTTGGGACTTGGATGTTGCTAAGAAGTTCATCATACTAATTCTCCTACGTATCAATTTATTTATGGGATGTTCTATCACATCTTGATCTCCCGCAGGAATCGGTCGCCCCCATCGGGCACGAATCACCATTCCAGCGCTCTCGCAAAATGAACATTTCCATCAGAATGTGATGCCGTGCAAGCCTGGGGTTGTGCCCGTATAAGGCAACATCGTTAAAGTTGTGGCTATCATCGAATCGATCGAGTATGCAGCAGAGGGACAGTATTGAAAACAATAATCCATCTGAATATATGAGGCAAAAATTAAGGCATGAGATTCTCTGAATACAATGGCATTGTTCCATACATTATGTTCCTCTATACAAAAGCAGCTCAAAATAATCGATACGGCTCAAGGCATCGAAACCAAATTTTCGGGTCCTAGGGATGAGACACGACTATCGCTTCCTCGGACGATCTAGCACCTGCAAACAAGCAAACTATTGGTGGATCAGCACTTTGGAGAAAGTACTGGTGAGTATAAAATCAACGAACAGAAGTAACATTCACTAAAACCAACACTAAGTAATTATGTTATAAAATATTATATTACTAGTGATCTTTCTACTTTTAACTAGGTTCGTTATATGCAGTACAGGAACGGAGTCATATTACTTCTTTGGAAACAATTTTGTAATCAGAATTCAGTTCAATACAACCAAGCAGGCATGACAAACAGTTCAAGCACGATGAGCTATACTCAAAGACTCTAGGGACAATGCAATATTTAGTGGACTATCATTCAATCAAGCAAACAAGAGGAACTATTTATAAGATTTTGGTCCCCGAGAAACTTAAGATCAGTAGCGGTAATCCGGCTAACTAATTACTCTTTTATCTCATGCTATTAGCAGCTGTGACTTATGGTTGCTCTTCCCTAAAATACGCTCAAAATAGCAGTCGTGACTAAGGTTCAGCTCTGCACTAATAGCCATTGTCTGACCGATGCAAATGTATAAAACACTATCAGATAAACTCTAAGATGCACATGATCATGAACAAACAGGCTATATATATACTCTTGGTGTTTCTAACTCCTTGCCGAACGGTTATCCCTGCAGCAAACATACAAGTTAGCAACATATGCATATAAATATTAGGTTCTCTTTTCTTGTCCGTCTCTGTATTAAATAGTTAGGTATGCAAGAAGGCTAGCCTAGCATGCGCCCTAACTACCTGAATGCTGCTATCTCTATGAACAAGCTAACTTCTCTAACACAAACTCAAACTCTTTCCAACAGAAGCACCGTCTCCCATCTAATAGCCATGCCCCATATATCCCATAGGACTGAAACTTCAGGACGCACTATTAGTCTCACCCCATCAATCTCCATCCTCCATTCTAATAGACACGCCCCCTAGATCCTATAGGATCGGAACATCAGGACGCACTATTAGTCTCCAACTTGTCGTTTAGCCTCCATCCTCCGCAAGATCCTCGATAACAAGTATATCACAAGCATAACACAACATGAAAATACATGCTTTTAATCCATCTATCTCTTATCTAATAGCCTCACCCCCTAGATCCCGTAGGGACGGAACATCAGGGCGGACTACTAGTCTCTTCTCAAATAAGACAAGCCATTTACTCTTATAACAAAACAAGCATATATTCTATCAAGTTTTTTGCATCAAAGACAAACAATTATATACACGATGACAAGCAAACATATGAATGATCTTTAATATAAGCATGCATGGCACAGGTCTATTTATCTCTTCAAGTTAAGCATGAAATTCTACTCTTTCTTTCTTTAGCATGGCAAGGTTTGTTCGATAACTATGTCAGTATAACTAGCATGCAACATTTCTTTCTTGTACTTATCATGACAATGGTTCTATCTCTTTTAGGTAGGCATGTTCTCGTTCTATCATTCATGCAAACTTATCTTATTAAACAAGCAAGCATTTCAAAAACTTAGATTCATTATTAAGACATACAAGAATCAGAGAATGAAGTTCTGTCCACTCACCTAGATCAGTCATCTTCTGTTCAACAAGGAGCTCTTAAGGAAGATATCCTTTTTGAGTCAGCAAACCGATATCTCTTGTACATAGTGCCAATGCGGAGCGGGGCACTACATGTTCATGGTAACTTTTCTTTGGTGAATGAATCTCAATTATGTTTGGCTTCAATGTGTATGTATGGTTACAAGGCATAGAAATAAAACAATATAAAAGGATTATACCTTCTAAGTGAATCGGGCAACTAAAGGAATGGTATCTGAAGTGTGCAATGATTAGTTGATAAAAATCTATTTTGTGGTCTCATATTTTCTGTACTACTATGCTTTTGGTATCTTTAAACTACTTGCTAAACTGGTTTTAGGCTTTGTTTACGCAGCTTTGTCTAACTTGGTGGGACTATTCAAGTTGGTGGAAAAACTGGAACAAGGGCTAAGAAGTACATAGGCATAGAAAATATGTGTCATATCTGTGGACAAAGTATCAAACGTGGCACTGACATTGAAAATATACTAGGATGTGGCACTGATACTGAAAATACACTGATACTGAAAATATACTACTCAAAGAAGATTGATGTGCATTATTTTCCTTTTAACCTGGATTCAATTTTTTTGCTAATGGTTGTACGTGTTTATTTTCATGAGTTGTTTCGATACCTAATGAAACAATAATCAGTCAGAAGCCAAAGCCCGTGCCTTGTATTGCCCCATCTCGTACACCAGGTACATTACGTCCGAGGGATTATATAACAATTCCTTGTTAGATATTTTTGCATGTTTGCTATTTTCTATATTGTTTATGTGTTGGAGCTTCCATGAGTTTACTTAGTTTTGATCTCTTAAAACTTATATTTTTGAAAAATATTAGTTCCATGTTAAGGAGCACTTGATTTCATGTAGTTTTAAACTTTACTTTGCTGGATTCGGATTTGAAATGAGGATTTCATGGAGAAAACAAATTTTTAGACTTGAAGCTTTTCCATGGCTGAAACTTGCTGTTCTGGGTTGAAAGAGTTTCATGCGGCCCGCTTGGCATATGGTCTGGACTTCTTGCTCCAAGTCAACATGTGACCATCTTGTTGGATGCATGACTAAAATCTGCACAATGTGCCCCTTGGCCAAATGTATGAAACTTGAACGAATAAAAATTTTCTAAGTTCAAAAGATTTCATGCGGCCAAGTGTGTATACGGCCAATAGGAGCATACAGTTGAGTCGCCTATGTGGCCCAGAGCTATGCGTTCCTATTTCTTTCGAATGTGTGACTCAGCACCGCCTTGGCATGATTTTTCATGATTTTATCTTTTTCTTCTGACTTCCTTTCTTGGCCAGTCACATCGGTCACTTCTCTGACACGACTAGTCACATCAGTCACTTTTTTGACTTTGTATTTATTGTATGTCACCACCTTGTCCCGAGGAGTGGACTTTGCATCTTCCATGTGCTTCCATATGTCCAGTGTGCTTCATACTTCCAGCTCTTGCATACGGCCAGCTTGTTGCATGCGGCCATCTTACCCCATGTGCCAATGATACTTGTAGTAGCTTAATTTTTTATGATTCGTTCTCTTATGGTTTAACTGTTTTCATTTTTTAGCCTATTCTATTTAATTGTTATAAATGCAAGCTATCTCTAAATTGCTTATAATATGATTTGTGACAACTTGCCAGAACCTAAAATTTCTTGATCATGGATTCTATTAACACTGTTAATCTTGAACTTCTGACACCAAACTTGTACCGATATTCTTAATAATGGCTCATCGTATCAAGTTAACCTGACATGTACCGATATTTCTGATAGTGGCTCGACGAAGCACACTCCTGACATGCTAGAATTTTCTGAACTAAAATATTTAAACTGATAAGATAAATTCTCGTAGTTGATTTGCTTGCTCCTGTCCTGAATTTACTTATCAAGGTACTGTCATGTCCTGCCCTATCCTACATCATGTCTAAGACAAATTCTTGAGCACCATTGTCAAGAATTCTTAATAACTTACCCAGGATAACAACTAGAATAATGAATTAGAAGCATCTAGAGAAATTTTTTGGCTACATGCAATTCCAGTATCCCAGCGACACCTGGTGGATTTGGAGCTCTCCGTCGTGAGGGTCATACTTCCAGCACGCCGTCGAGTGTTGCATTTACCAATAAATTACTATACATGATATAATCTATTTTATGTATTCTTACGCTTGGATAACCTGGATAGTCTGTAGGACATATTGCTGTATGGAATCTCAAACTGCATGTGTTAGTAACTAGGACTATGATAATCCTAGTCAGCTAATGATAGCAAGTCGTAGGGCATGATTGGCTGTGATTATTTAATTTCCACTATAGTCTAGTTATATCATAATTTATTTAACAACTGATCCAAAAACTGTAGCATGGTACTAATTTTAGATATCCTTGTTTAAATACTCCAGAACTGTTTAACTGTTATTTTACCTGCTACACTAATTTAACTAATCTTTGTGCTATTATTTACTGATTTGTATGCATGCCAATTTTAGTTCCTAAGTTGGATCCCTTGTGGTACTTGCTGTTTTGGGGTCTGACCCCACTGGTTTTGTATGGCCATATTTTGGAGTAGGGGCATAGGATCTTTCATACTTTTTGCCTCAAGATGGAGAACACCAGGAGCACCAAAGGCCATGAGTAGATTTCTTCTCCATCACCCACCTGATCTTGTAATTATACTTTTGAGGCATTTAGCTACCGAGCACGTATTTAGCTTGTGTTTTGGAACTTGAGATTCTAGCCTGCGGGCCTACATATACAACATATTATAGGCTATAACTAGAGTTAATCATGTAATATTGTACTCTTGTTAGTTCTTCATTTTGTAACTAGCTTCATGATCATCTGTGTATGTATAGTTTGGTACACCTTACTATTATATGTTTGGTGATCATACATCTTGTAACTTGTTGCTTGTTTGAGATTGGGACAATTAGAACTCTCGACCCAGGAATGACTATTTGATTGTAGAGTAAACCCTCGCATATATAGACAACCATGACCGTATCCCAGAGTATTAAGTACTCTGGCATACATAGATGGCTTTGTCCGCCCCCGCTCTCTATTATTCTAGTTCTGGGGCATGACACCCCCAGCCTTTTGTTGTCTCATGCTGAAGAGAACAAGAAAATGCCTTTGGACCAACTACGTGAAGCAGAACTTGTTCAGGATCCCCTTGACCGTTCATCGGATAGATTCGTCCTACCCCAAACTGAAGTAAATAGTTTTGATGGATCCGTCGGGTATTTGCATATTCAGATGTTTGCATTTTTTAAGATCTTGCCACTTTTGTGAATAGCGACTGGGAGGATCTTGATTTCCCCTGAAAGTTGTACTGCTATCCTTTTTTCCTCCATTTTATAAATGAAAATTTTTGAAATATTTTTGTGGTCTCATTATCCATTGTATATCTTGAACTAAATTGGGATAGATAACACCATCAGAAATAATAGGGATACGATAGGTTTTTCAGATAAAACCCCATTGTATACATCTACTCAGAGGTGATGTGGACACGACAAAATATTTTGGTAGGATTTATTTAGTGGACCGATACCCATGGCATACTTATGTCAAGTACGGGTAGCAAGTTTGAGAATAAAATACTATCAGAGGTAAGATAGACGTGATATATTGTATATAGGATCTCATCAAATATTTCTGTTCAAAGGTAATATGGACATGATGGAATATAATTCTGCGAGGAGTATTTGGTAAATTTATCACCCATGGAGTACTCATACTGAGTATAGACGACAAGTTTGAGGATGCAATACTATAAGAGAAAAGATGGACATGATAGAATGTCAGTCTACTCTACTAGGGATAAAGGAGAAAATGGTGATTCAAAAGATGAACTATTGTTTTCTCTATTGGAGATGATGAATAGAATACGATCCAGAGGTAATATGGACATGAACCCTATCATTCATCTTGATTGGTGAAGAAACATGCAAGATTATTTCCAACCCTACTGGGGATTAGAAATAAGATTTCCTTAAAGCGATTGGGCTTTAAAAACGAGATACTTTGCTGGAGATGATAGTTTGGGTGATCTCAATGAGAATATTTCATTGGATCTGAGAATTATTTCGCTAGAAAACTTTGAGGACCTATTACCTATTTCTTATCTAAAATGAATAAAGGTAATAGTTCGAGGTACATCTCATCTTACTCTATTGGGGATGGAGAAGTGTATGTCTTATCTAGACATAATATTTCTTGGCTAATTTTTTGTTGATGGGCATCATCATCAAATCTCTATTAGGCTTAACGAGCTTTTAAGTATCGTTGGAGAATATTGTTTCTACCACATAAGGACCTTCCCACTTAGGCTGAAACTTGCCTTTGCTCTTGTGGGTTGTAACCATAGATCTCCTCACTATAATGACCAGTTCACTGACTTGGAATATTCTTTTTTTTACTTTTTGATTAAAATCTTTGGAGATACGTGCTTGATATAACTTAATATATTATTGAGCATGTAAACGCTTTTCATTTAATGCTTCTAACTCTTGAAGTCTTAAACGATCATTGTTCTCTACTGTTAGCTTATTAGTGATAGTTATTTTAAGAGAAGGAATCTGAATCTTGAGAGAAAAAACTGCTTCACATCTATTGACCAAAGAAAATGGTGTACAACTAGTTGGAGTTCGGACTGTCATGTGATAAGCCCACAAGCATTCTCCGAGCTTCTCATTCTAATCGCGCTTATTGGATGAGATAAACTTATTGAGTAGTTTGATTATAATTTTATTAAAGGCCTCCACTAAACCATTGGTTGCTAGATTATAGGCCGTAGAAGCCATATTCTGGATTCGATTCTTGTCACAGAAATAATAGAACACTTGACTAGAAAATTGCAGTCCATTATCGTGTTTTATCCTTCGAGGAACACCGAAATGATAGATCACAGTGTTTGACAAAACTAATCACATTGGACGTCTTTACCTCGATGAGTGGAACTGCCTCTACCCATTTAGAGAAATAGTCGGTTATTGCAAGTATGAACCGATGTTCTCTGGAAGAAGGTGGGCTGATAGGACCAATAATGTCCATTCTCCATGCTTTAAAAGGCCAAAATACAGCCATAGGATGTAAGAATTCTGCTGGCTGGTGTATAAAGTCTGCATGGATATTATATGCTCTAAATTTATGAGCATAATCTACTGCATCTGCCACCATAGTGGGCTAGTAGTAGTCCATCCTCCTGAGATGATCATGTAATTTAGGACCTTGCTGATGTGCTCCACAGATGCCGTCGTGAGCTTCGCGAAGTGAATGTCTTGCTTTAATGTTAGAAAGACAATGCAATAGCATCCCATTGTATAAAAGATGATATAATATTTTAGATGAGGTGTTATAATAGAACCAGAGCGAGCGTCTTTTAATAGAAGTAGCTTCTTTCGGATCCACTGGAAGAATTCTATAAGCAGCGTAGTATATAAATGGATTTCTCCAATCTTCATCGATGGGGGTTGATTTTATGATAAAGCTTTGTTTAATTTGCAGATTATTTTTGGCACAGAATATCTCTCGTCCTATTATTATGGTTGAATGTGGTCTCTTCAGAGGAATGGCCAGTGATGTGGCTAAATCGGTAAGGGCATCTGCTTTCATGTTCTGTAACCGAGGTACATGCTCAACAAAAAATCCTTTGAAGGTAAAAACCAACTCGATCACAGCTTGATGATAATGGATAAGGTCTTCATGATGAACCTCGTATTCTCCCTGACCTGGTTAACTATCAGTTTAAAGTCTCTGTAGCCTTCAAGATACTATATATCCAATGATTTGGCTAATTGGAGGCCAATGAGTAAAGCGTTGTACTTCGCTACATTATTAGAGCAAGGCTCCTTAAGAGAATATGCACGATGTATCAACAGTTTATTCGGAGACACGAGGACTATGCCCACTCTAGCTACAATATTGCCCTTGGGTCCTATTCTTGATGCACCATCAAAGAACATTTTCCAAGTATCATCTCCCATTTCCATATCAGATTCTAATACTTTTTCTGGAATATAGTCATACAACTTTGAGGTTTTTGGTACAAGATAAGCTGCTAAGAGATCAGCAAAAACTTGACCTTTTACCGTCTTTTGTGGGATATATACCATGTCATAAGGTGATAATAATATTGCCCACGTAGCCAGCCGAGAGTTGAGTGTACTTGGTTTGATCATCAATTCCCGGAGAGAATTTACTCTGGATATGATATGAATAGTTTGACCTGTCACATAGTATCGCATCTTTTGAATAGTGAACATCAGAGCTAGGAATTCTTTTTCCACAAGATTGTACCTATGCTCGACATCGACCATCATACGACATAGATAGTAGATTTTTTATTCATGGCCTTCATTAATCTTCTGTGCAAGAAGAGCTCCTAGAGAATGATCTATTGCTCGAACATACAGCAAAATAGTTTCCCTACGATTGGAGGTACTAGAACTGGTGGGTTTATGAGATATCATTTGATATCATCGAATCCATATGAATGATACGCCTTTCTTCATTAATTGAGTAAAGGTTCGGCATCATCCAGAGAGATTTGAGATGAACCTCCTGATATATGCCAGATGATCTTGCAGTCCACGAAGTTCTTTGAGGTTACGCGACAGCCGCATTTCAATGATAACTTTGACCTTATAAGGGTCAATATGGATGCCTTTGGAAGTTATAAAAAATCCGAGGAACTTGCCACTGGAAATTCCCAGGAAGGATTTGATTGGATTCATTTTGAATTGGAGCTGATGCATTAATTTAAAGACCGTCTTTAGATCTTAAAGGTGATTATATTTAAGACAATTTTTAACGGCGATATCATCCATGTAATATTACACTATTTTTCATAGACGTTCATAGAAGATAGTTCTCATGGCCCATTGATACGTTGCTCTTGCATTCTTCAAACTAAATAGAATGGTTGTATACAGTATACTCTGAGCGGTGTATGGAAAGAGGTGTGCTTTTCATCCTCGGGACACATCTTGATTTGATTATACCCCGAGTATCCATCCATGAAAGGCATATATTTGAAATCGCATGTGTTGTCGATCATGACATCGGTGATGGAAAGAGGAAACTCGTCCTTTGGGCATGCTGAATTTAGATTCCGATTGTCTATGCAGACACGGACCTTCCCATTTTTCTTTATAACTGGGATGACATTGGCAACCCAATCAGGATGATGTTCTTTCTGAACAAAGCCACATGCTATCAACTTTTTGACTTCAGCTTTAATTGCATCCATCATGTCTAGACGAAACCGTCGTTGTTGTTGTTTTACTGGCTTGGCATTAAGAAGGATATTGAGTTTTTGTGTAGCTATCTAAGGATTCAGACCAGGCATATCTTCATAACTCCAGGCGAAGACATCAATGTAATCTTTTATTAGCTGAACCAAAGGTTGTTTATCCTCTTCGGAGAGGTTCTTGCTAATGAATATTGGTTTGGGGGTGGGGGGGGAAGACTCTTCTCCTAAATTAATTTGAATAATCTCATCTTCTGTAGGTGGTTCGCGTTGCTTGAACCGAAGCTTCTATTGTGAATCCATCCATTGGGCCTATGGATCAATTTTGAAGGTTCACTACCAGAAAAAGTCAAATTAGCGACGCCCAAAAACGTCGCTAATTGACAAAAAAAAACGTCGCTAATCTCGTTTAGCGACGTAATTAGCGATATTTTACAGAAGTCGGTAATAAGTTTTACAGAAGTTTTACAGAAGTCGCTAATTGACAAAAATGTCTTGTCTGTCAAGTGTGTCTTGTGTCAGTGTCACATGAGAGAGAGAGAGAGAGAGAGAGAGAGAGAGAGAGAGAGAGAGAGAGATATTACCTAGAGCTCGAGGAGGAGGAGGGGGATGCCGGAGTAGCCGCAGCCGTGGAGAGCCGGTCGCCGGAGAGGGGGGGCGGGGGAAATTGAAAAGTTTCAAAATTTTCGACAGATGGGGAAAAGAAAACCGAGCCCTAATTAACCAAAATTTAGCGACGTTTAGCGACGTCAAATAACAACATCGCAAAAATATAAATTAGCGACGTCAAAAATGTCGCTAAATACGTTGCTAAATATTTTTGATAGATACGTCGCTAATTACGACGCTAAACGTCGCTAAATCAGATATATTAGCGATGTTTAGCGATCTTAATTGAACTTATAGCGACTAATCTTTTAAAATCTTAATAAAAGTCGCTAAACGTCGCTAAATGTCGCCATTTAGCGACGTCTAGCGACGATTTTTGCGGAGTCGCTAATTTAGCGACGTTTTTACTAGGAGTCGCTAAAATACGTCGCTAATTCCGCTTATTCTAGTAGTGGTTTCTAAGGTTGAATTGTCTTCATTATCTAGGTCGGCTAACACCATGTTGACGGAAAGAGCATGCTTGAATACTTTATCAATGCTTCCATCAGAAATCTAGAATGATAAGTCAGATGAATGGGAACATGTTTCCACATCTGACTCTGAACTTTTATGAGTTGTAGGAGGTGTGAGGTACCCTAAACCGTGACTGGTTTTCTGGTAATAGGTTTCTGACTGGCCTTTTAGAGAACGGTGACATAGATGGGTGTGTATGTTCTTTCTGTAATTGAGTCCTCACCGAACTCTAAGTTATAGCCCATCTTCTGATTAATATCTTTAGCTGGTCGACTATAATAATAAAATTGTAATTTTTCTCATCAGAATCCTCAGTATGTGTGATCTTTTTGTCCCTAGAATTGCCGAAATGTATTTGACGTTGATCATTTTGCCTTACTGGGACTATGATGTAGGCGTCTTCATAGGAACTATATGATATACCATTTTGAAATGGTAAGGCCACATGTATGGATAGAGGCTCATAGGTAGATAGGGCCTCTAAGAATTCTTCCACCCAGGGATCAACATCGACATAGTGCGAAGGAGAATTATCTTTATTTATAACATACAAGATTTATTCTTTATCTACATAGTCAACAGAGACGAGAGTTTGCTTGTTGTGATGAAGATTAATGATAAGTGGCGGTGCTTTTTAGTGAGATTTACAACCAGTGGCCCCATTGCTTTATCCTCATGCGTTGGCTTGTGGAGGTTGATGACCAGAGGCTCTGATAGGGTTGGACGAATAGTACGTCATTTGACTCGGATCATGAGTGGTTCCTCCTTTGGGATATTCTCAACCATGTGATCAGCTGGCTTGCTCTGCCACATATTTTGGTGTGTACAGTACAAAGTCCGCATAATAAGCTTCAACGCCTTTGAATGGGTCGAGGTCAGCGACCTCTGTTTTGACTTCTCCCTGACAGTCGACATACTTAAAATATTGGCACAAGGTGGAAGGTACAATCTTGTGCTCATGTATCCATGGTCATCCCAGAAAGATATTATAGGATACATCTGAGTCGATCACATAACATATGACTTCGGTCTGAAGATCGCCTATCTGAATCTTCAAGCGTATCTTCCCCAGTGGTCGGCTTCTTCCAGCATTGAAACCTAGGATAGTAGTGTTGGTAGTTGACAGGTTGTGTGTCGGTATCCTCAGAGCGTGCAATATCCTCTTAGGGATGATGCTTAGTGATGAACCTGGATCAATATGAATTTGGCTTACTTTGATGGAGCCAATGTAACCAGTGTAGTACAACGATCTACTATGTTGGTTGTCTTTAAGTAGCATATCATCTTGCGTGAAGGTGATATCAGGAATCTTTTCCATTATGTTGTGGTACTGAAGGCATGATATTGGTTCTTGTTCAGGAGTCTTGAGCTGAGCCAAGCCAAGCATGAATCTGCATGGATTAGTGCCTTAATCAAAGCGTCATGGGTCTCCTTCGAAAGACGAAGCATTTCAAATATGGAAAGTCAGACTGGTGTATTGGCCAACTATGCCAATATATGAAAGTTGTATGACTTCTTAAGTCCCTGAGGTAGATTCTTATTCAAAGATTTATCGAAGCGCACCTTCTTATGTTTCCCTTTCTCTATTACAGTGGGTTTAGAAGGACCAGGTTCAGTATTGACTGGAGCAACATAAGTCGAAGAGGTAGAATGATCAACATGAGTATCTTCCAGAGTAGGCTCATAAGTCTTGAGGTATTTTTTTTGGATCTGGTGCCAGTCATGGCTTATTCTTCAGATATTAGAGAGAGAAGGGCCATGTGACAAGACTTGACTTTCCTTTTTGTATGTCTCCTCTATGGACGAGCTTGCTGGATAGCACGCTCGTATCCCAATTTGTTGAGGGATTTGTCAGAATGCCCTTGGGGTATTAACGGAATGTGCAGTCCTTTACCGAAGTTCAGACCTTCGGCCTTTTGGAAATCATATCCCATCTTCTGCATAAGGTGGATAGACTGTTGGCTATATCGGTAGAATTGAGGTCGTTCAACAATAACTATACTGATGGAGGCCAATGTCTTAGTTGTTGCAGACGAAGGATGAGGAATGTGTTCAAGGATGCCTTTATATAAATCAAAGATTTGTCGCATCCTGTACAATGGGACACTGCCCATCATACACTATTATTGGTGGATAATGCAAAGCTTGTGAGTCGAACCTGGTGAAGCTATGTTCAAAGTTCGAAACCTTGACTCGAGGGGAATACTTTCTTGGGATTGATTTTAGTTCTCGTCCGGGTGGTGATCGATAGAAATCATGTTGCAAGTTTTTTTTTTTACTTTTCTTCTTGGATTTAAAGTTGAAAGATGTTGCTTCTCGTGCCAAGTCTAGCATTAAATCAGGATGAATCCATATGACTTTACCATGTTATATGGTAAGGGGCACCAGTCCTTCTGCTTGACCTCGAGCTAGTGGAAGATTGATAATTTCCATGTTAGCTCTAGGTATCAGAATAATACCATATGGAATTTCTTGAGCTGGAAAATCTCTAAATTATAGTGATACCAAGTTGGTAGTGACAGTCTTCTCATCATTGTGAATTTTTTTGGCTTTGGAATCTATTAGCTGCTGGATCTTCTTTTTTAGTACATAGCATGCCTTCGTAGGGTGATGTATGTAACGATAGAATAGACAATACTTAGGATTATCTATTTTATTGGCTTCCTCCGGTCGTTTGATATCCGACAACTGTAGTTTATTACTTTTTACTAAGCAGTCAAAGATGTTGATGATGTCGCTCTCATCAAAGAAATATTCTTCTTTGGGCTTTGAGGACTCTGGAGGTTTCTGTGTCGACGGAGAAGTAGGTCGTTTAGAGATATTTATGGCAAGGGTCTCCTTTCCCTTATTGTTATGATTGCTTGCGTTAGTAAGGGGGCATTTTCCTTTATCCTTTGTACTAGGCATCTGTAGTCCTAGCAAACGGGCTTCATTCGTCGTACCTATAATGAAAGCCGTCCGATCTTGAAATTAGGTGAGGCCGATCCAGAGCCTTATTATAGTTAGCAGATTCTTCTTACAGGTATCAATGAATGCAGAGTCAGGAATACTAGGAGGTAACTTCAGAGTTGCTTGTCTATAACGCTTTATGAATTCGCGAGTGGTTTCCTTCTCCTTTTGCTTGATGTCCGTAAGTAAAGAAATAGACATGTCTATTCCTCCGTCATTGAATCGGGTAAGAAAGAGACATTTTAGATCTTACAACGATGTTATGCAGCTATCAGACAAACTATAATACCAGTCATAGGCTACCCCAGCTAAGCATCTGACAAATACCCTAGTGAAGAGGGCGTCATTCTTTTGGAGGTGAACTGTCATCATGTTAAAGTAGTTGATATATTGACACAGAGACGTCTTTGTGTCAAATAAGACTATCAATTGAGGATTGTATTTGGAATGGAAGGGAACATTATCCTAGTGAGGTGGATAAGACTATTTTACTCTCAGCTTCTAGAGTTGATCTTTGTTCTTCAAAGTATCGGAATGGTCCCGTAATTCGCGAATGGCTTCTTATGGATCCTTATTTTGTGGGGGTGCATCCGACTACAGTGACGTTGGCTGAACTTGTATAACGACAAGTATAGTTTCACCCCTAACATTAAGGGGATCAAGAGTTGGTGCTGCCGATTCTTGGTTGGGAATCGCATCTAGATTTATATTTCCCTAAGGAAGTATCCCTCCCAGGGTGGGTTGTGTGGCAATAGGCACAACCACCTAAACAGGTACTAGTGTGGGAGAGTGTTGGACCATCATTATCTGATGCATGTTCTGCATCATAGTGTGCATATCTTTAAGTGCGGCTTCCAAAGAATTAAGATGTTGCTTAGTATTCCCTGACGGGAAAATGTCTTGTTCATCGCCAATGACGTATATACTAGCCTCTATGTGTACAACAGAAGGTCTAGTAGAGAGCACTGTGTAGTTGGAGTATACAATGTCTATCTCTAACTCAAGGGGATGGTTACCCCCCGGAAGATCTGTTTTGGATTCTGAGGAATGGGGACTCCTCATGAGCAAGAGTTTCTACCTTCGAGAATGAGTATTTCGGTAAAATTTTTCAAAGGATTCGATAAGCTGGTCGAACCTCCTCTGACTGGGAGTCCTTGAGGTATACCGTCTTTCATAGGGGGAAACCGTGAGGCCATATGCACTGGGGCAAAAATAAGTTCATCTTCATCTTTTTGATTTTAAGCTTGCCTTTATGCCTGTTGTCTAATGGGCATAATATAAGTCAACCGGTCAAACACAGATCGTCTTGTTGATGCATAACAACAATTGATTATAACTTTGTGGCCACTACAATAATGCTTGTTAGGGAGCACCATTGCAGGTATAGAGGACTCCCTTTCTCTACGTTCTTGTACAATAACTTGGAGTAGATCATAATGAGGGAGGGGAGAAGAAGAGGAAGGCAGACTCTGCCTTGTTATATTGGTTACAATTGACTTGAGACCTAAGTTTTTGGTTCCTTGCGTATACAATGTGACACTGAGTTGAGAAACATTCCTCTGTGGCATGCACTGGGGTGTTGGAGTTAAAAAAGAAGCGTCCTGCCTTTATGCGCACAACTTTACACGTAGGTCTATAGTTTTGTGCATACCTTGCACAACTTCAGGATGGGAGACACACAATTTCCTATCTGCAGTGCGTGCAATTTGAACACGTGGGAGAGGAACCTTTACTGACTTCTGTTTTGTACGCCGATAGAAGTCATGATGCGATATTTGATTTCTGTGCCTAGTGCAGTCAGGACTTGACAGCTTGGCACTGTTACGGCTAATGAGTGCAATTACGTATATACTTTTGCATGGCTGCGAGTTGACAATGACAACATCCTTACCTTGTACGTTATGCTGAACATGCAAAGGCTCGGCAGCTTGGGAATGAACAACCCCTTGGCATCGTAGTGAATACCTTTGGCAAAGAAAGATTGGTTCACCCCTCGCTTGTTGTTGCTAGAGATCAGTGGTTTGTCCCTCTTGGTTGGCACAATGGCTTGGCTGAGAGAGGTATCCACCAAGTCATAGACTGGGATGAGGTAGCAGAAGTATCCACCAAGTCACAGACTGGGGATAAGGAAACAACAAGTGGGTCCTCGTTACTAGCATTATGAACTCCCTTGTCCTTGTTGCTAGCAGCATCAGGGTAGGAAGAGCGAGGCTTGGGCAGCCACATCTTGCGGATCTTTCTTGTATTGGGTACGGATGAGGGGCGTGTGCTACCCCCAGCGTTAAGCATCTCTTTATAAGCCTGTTGGTCAAACTTCATGACCAAGGTCTTCTGAGTTGAGCCGACCAACGCAGTATCTTATTGAGCTATTACCTTCTTGTTAGAGGAGAAATTCGTCCCCAGCAGAGTCGTCACCTTGTTTGCCACAAACAAGTATTTATACGAAACATTGTATTACAAACTATTAAAAGAAAAGAGACTACAATAAATCCTATACGAGAATCTAAAGTACAATAATTTTGGAAAAGTATAACTATAGAGATCTGATATGTGGTCAATCACTTTACTCCTTAGACTATCAGACAATGAGAAGAGATGCTAGAACACGAGTACTCAAGAACTTGAAGGAAATAACATTCTGGAAGCACTGGCACAAGAATTCTTTACTTTTTACTATGTTCGTGTATGTCCCCGTCTGTGTGTCTCCATGTGGATATGTTGATCCACATATTTATAAAATTTTATGCCAAAAATGGTTATCCACATGCATGAGTACACACGAGCAATATACACTATGTTTGCTGTTGTACGCGTATATTTTGAAGGCATGCAATCCACATTCTGGATAATGAGTGCACAAATTACTGATGGCTTGACACGTGGCTTCCTATGCGAGGATGGCTCAGGTCATGTAGGCAGTTATTTATACATGATCCACGAGGAACATGTTTTGGAGGACACATCATTATAACCATTCGTTGGCAGTTGTTGGTGTAGGCATATTGTTGGAGAATCTGAACTTGATAGCCATGTCGACGTATTTTGTAGGAGATAGCCATACTGGCATACTGCTGAAGGAGATAGCCATGATGACATATTTTGAAGGAGATACCCATGTCGGCGTACTTTGAAAGAAGAACAGACTAATTGGTACACTGGCGTATTCTGGCTGTATAAGTGTTATCTTACCCAGCGAAAGATAGCAATAGCGGCGTACTCTAGCTGAGGTATCAATGTCGACGTACTCAGGATAAGGTAGCACCATCGACGTACTGTTGTTAAAGTATCAATGTCGATGTATTCAGGAAGAGATAGAATCAACGGCGTACTCTATCTGAAGTAGCACTATTGGCGTACTATAGAAAAGCAGCAATGGTGGCATACTTGAACTGAGATAACAGCATAGGTCACTAAACGACAATCTGGTTCAGCGT
Organism: Iris macrosiphon; assembly: GCA_036927795.1. Lineage (NCBI taxonomy): Eukaryota > Viridiplantae > Streptophyta > Magnoliopsida > Asparagales > Iridaceae > Iris > Iris macrosiphon. Next base: position 97,198,836 of record JAYESA010000016.1, on the reverse strand, counting down.
GCCAATGATCTTCTGCATTAAATGATTTGATCTCCTTGACTGTTGTATCAGACTGAGGAAGCAATTCTTGATGGGACACCGTTGGCGTACTCTGTCAAAGATAGTTCGTTGGCGTACTCTGGTGAAGTAGCGGCCTTGGCGTATTGAGATAAAGTAGAAGCCCCACTGGGTTGCTAAATAACAACTTGGATCTTTATACCCAAAGATCCTCTGCATTTAATGACTTGATCTCTTTGACTGCTATGTCAGACTGTCAACTGTCAGGTTCATCTCATTTAATGCTTGGATGAATGGTGACATTGTATGCCACTGTGTTGTGTTGGATAATTAGTAAATATAGTACACTGTTGAGACAGAGCATATAGAATACACCGTTGAAGTAAAGCACGTGGAGTATGCCACTGCTTTATTGTTTGGAGTTTGAAGAGTAGTACGCCACTGCTTCTACTGCACTTGGAGGTGGGAAAGCACGCCACTACTCTTTTTTTAGGTTTAACATCCTTTGGAGGCGTACTTTTTATGCTTCTACAATCCTTCCCTCAAAATAGGTAAGTATATTAATTTTCTTATAGTAATAAATAATGTATGGTACTCGCTCGAGTCGGATCTAGCCCAAAGTTGGTGTGTCACCCTCACTTTTTCAACTAAGGGTAGTTTGACATGGGTATTTTATTTTAGAAATATAATATTAAATATTGTGCATGTTGTAAATATTATTTATTATATTATTTATTTATTTTTAGATGTTAGTATTTGATTTTAAACTTTTGTTAGTGGACCTAACTAGCTTAGATTAGATCCATAGACCATATTTTATTCTAGTTAGATTTGAGCCCAATAGTAAGCTCATTCATTAGGAGAATGAATTAATTAGATAAACCAATTGGATTAGAATGTTTTCTCCTTAATTAATTCCTTCATGACAAGTCCCAAGGATTATTATAGACATTTTATAGTAGCTTGGAGGAGGGTAGAGGCCGGCCAACATAGAGGGAGGAGAGAGACTCTCTCTCTCTCTCTCTCTCTCCCTTTTTATTTTTTATTTCAAATCTAGATTTAGAATTTCCTTCTTCCAAATTCCTTCATCTCTACACCAATTTCTATCCAAATTTCTTCTCTATTCATCATTGGAGGCTATTAAAACAAGGAGGGAGCAATGATCTACAAGAAGGAAGTAAGTATCTACAAGTTGAAGGCTCTTGACACTCATTTGGAGAATTATATTGGAAATTCTTCTCCCAATAGGTATAATTTAATTTTTTCTCTCTAATTAGACTCTAAATCTGTAATTTAATCATTAGGAACCCTCCCATATACTAAGGCTACCCATAGAAAGTGAAATTAGGTTCATAAGAGGCCTATGGGGAAAGTTATGTGGTATTTTGTGTCAATTTTGGGAGAATTCCGAGATTGGCACATCTTGTGTTTGTCAATAAGTCAACTAGACCAAACTAACATTTGTTTGATTGTGTGTGACTAGTGTCATGTCCATAATTGGATACATGTAGGCCGTATCCCAAAATTTGGCCATACGGATTGATTTTTGGGTTTTCTTCTGACACAGGGGTTTGAGCATGTCATATTTTGACAAGGGCACGTAGACGAATAGCTAACACTTTGTGTTGCTTCTAATTATGATTTTAGACTTGCTCGTATACTTCGGGGTACGTTTGGTGGTGTGGTGGAGCCGTATCGCAAGTGTATCATAGATTGAGTGTGATACGGGTGCGATGAACTCTATATGTTTGATTCTTTGCATTATAATTCAAGTTACCTTGGTTATAGCTATTATAGTATTATAATTATAATTGTTATATATATATATATATATATATATATATATATATATATATATATATATATATATAGTTATATATATGTTTCTAATTTTATTGTGATGTGTTGGTTTAGAGAGTAGGAGAGTTTATGTGCATCATTAGTGTGGGTAAGTGTTAACATATATATATATATATATATATATGTGTGTGTGTGTGTGTGTGTGTGTGTGTGTGTGTGTGTTTGTGTGTAGATTTGTGCATGTGAGCAGGGGGGCCAATAAGCAGGCCGGATAAGCAGCAAGAAGCAGAAGCAACAAGAAGCAGTAGCAAGATGTAAGCTGCTGCAGCAGCAGAAGCAGTAAGTTGCAGCAACAGCAGAAGCAGTAAGCTGCAGCAGCAACAGAAGCAATAAGCAACAGCAGCGATAAGCAGAAGCAGCAGCAATAAGCCGCAGTAGCATTAGTGTGTAGCACAAGTGCTTAGAGATTAAGTTGTAGATAAGCTAAGTTAGTTAATATTGTTAGTTAGTTATGTATATATGTTAGTTAGTATATATATATATATATATATATATATATATATATATATATATAAGCACTAGTTAGCATTAGCATTGGTTAATATTAATTCTAGTTTAGCTTGAGTTATACCAAGGTAATGAGAGTTGAGTTGAGGTATCATAGGGTATGGGTATTGAATATCAATTGGGTATGATAGTATGTTAGTTTGGTATAGTATTATTATACGTTATGAGTATAAATGCATGTTAGTATATAGTGAGGTATGTATGGTTATTTAGTTAATGTTAGATATTTGATTACCTTGTGATACCAAGGTAATGTCAAGGTATTGAGTTTGTATATCAAGACGGGTGTGTAGGTAGTGTGATACTGATTTTGGCTCAAAGCCAAGGTATCCACTTAGCATTAGTTTAGCTAGGAGTACTGTATATTTGTATCTTGTATATATATATATATGTATATATTGTATTTTTATAACTAATAACTTACTTATCTTATGATACGGCAACGTGTTGGTATCCTAGTATCCTAACATAGCTAGTATATCCTAGTTACATTTTGTATGGACCCAATATCCTAGAGATGGACTCATACAACCTGGAAATAGCTAGTTTGACCAAGTTTGACTAGTTTGACCTAGAGTTGACCTAGTTTGACTATTTTGACTTAGAAATGGCTTTATGACCTAGAATTGAACTAGTTTAACTTATTTTTATTCCAAAACCTAGAATTGAACGAGTTTAACTTATTTTTATTCCAAAATCTTGTATTAATGCAATATTCCATATATAGGTCTGTGTAACATCAGCTTGGGCATCGAGAAACATATATTGCACAGGACCCCAGGTGAGTATATTTTTCTGTTAGTTTTTATTTCATAATAGTGTATATATCTCATGTTCTAGAACTATGTACTTGATTCTGACACAGTGGTTTCACGGACTGGTACTACATGGATCCTGTCAGGAGATGTTATCCCTTACCATGTTCAGCGGGTACTCTTTTATATGTATTTCATCGTGTATATCGGGTATTGATTTAGTGTACTTCGTGTTCACACACTGATCGTGTTCAGTATGCCCATATTCATGTTCGTAACGTGTCGTGATTGGATCCATTGGTATTGGTCGAGGATGGAGGAATATAAGTTGATTATATGATCAAATCACAGTGTATTCGTGTACATGTCGATTATATATCACACTTGTAATCGAGTTACCATATTGTATTCGTGTTCAACCTAAACCTATCACATAATGAACTTGTATTACATGGCACATTAGCTAGATTTTATTTATTTTCCTTATATTATAGATATTCTATTATATGTTCTTCTTTCCAGTACATTACATATTTACTTTACTTTATTTTATTCTATTATTTAATTATCTTGTATTCTTTTTTATTATCTGTTTTATTTGCTCGATTATGTATTTGAAACTGCTTTCAGAGGTATGTACTTTGCTCCAATCCTGACTGGATATATTTTTTAGATGATTGGCTCGTAGACCAGTGTCCCACATACTACGGACCGTAGGACGATGTTCCATTAGAGGATACTCATTTAGAGCATGAGAACTTAGTACCAGAGTTTGTGTAGACTTGTATTAGACTTTTATTGAGGTTATTGGCATGTATATATTATTTCAGTCATGTGGATGTATTGTGACTCTTTCTTTCGTTATTCTATCTCGTGCTTTATCTTTCCTAGTTTGTATTGCGATTGAGTATATTTTACGTTTATTATATACCATATTTTCCTACGTTTGGAGTTGAGATGATTGACATGTACCATACATATATTGTTTGGGATGTTTAGATAGTATAGTTGACCAAGACAACGTTCTACCGCCGATGCTGCGGCGTAGGCTGGACGTACCCACATACTCGTGGCCGAATATCCGGGTGCGGGTCGTGACATGGTGTTAGTCCATGTTTGTGTCCGGATAGGATCCGTCAGATTCTAGTCGGGTCTAGGTTGAATTCGGATCCATGTCATATCGGGTAGGGTAAAATTTGAGTTAGCAGATCTAGTATGTGTCAGGTCGAACTCAGATTTCTCGGATATTTGTAAGATGAGAAATTCAGCTACTCTATGAATGGAATCTTGAAAGTTGATACTCCTAACATGCTCCACTCTCCAATTACTAACCTTGAACATTGCTTTTATTGAATCAAAGTCAGATTCCAACCCAAATTGTTTTTAGGTTTCTTATAGCGTATTTCAACGTGAATATTAAGTATATTTAATTATCAATTTTTAAATATTATTTTTATATATTTTCAAAAATATTTATATATCTGGTAAAATAAAAAAAATTATATAGCTAATTTAGGGGATTTAATTTTTATAAATAAGAATTCCCAGCTATAAAATATTAACAATAAATATGATAATGAATCAGAAGAAATTATTATCTTATGTAACGACATGAAACTACTATCACTTGTCATCAATCAAAGCTAAATGTATGGTTTTGTAAATATAAATGGTGTAATACATAACATCAGTTCTCTTCTACTAGGGTCACAGTCAAGATATCGTAGAATTTGAATGTTGTTCATTGTCAAGAAGGAGGTCGAGACACACAATATATGCCACAATACCCTATTTATAGTTGGTATTGTAGGTTGCCCGACACATAAAGATTAAACTTATTTGTTTTTGTTTTTGCTCTTTAATCAAACAATAAGAAACCATTTTTATTTCTCGTAAGTCATTACAAGAGCAATGTAATTAACTATGTTAAATAAAAAATTTGAAGTTTTTAATATATAAAAGAATAAAAGTGAGGGAAAAGAGAGTTAAAATTGATAGAAGTTTCGCAAATTTTGACCTTGTACTTATTAGTCACACGTTCTCTCTAACCAACTGAAATACTCTGGCTTATACATTAAGTTTTCAAATTGTCTCTATCATGATTGTACCAACTCCGTAGTACATGATTGTTGGTTATATTCTACTTCCCTTGGGATTTGGATGACCAAAGTTGTTATGTTAACATATGGCCTTAGGGTACATAATAACACATCGATAAATATATATTTTATATGGGTACTCCCATCAGCACATTAAATAAAATAATCTTTCACTTAAAATGTGCATTTATCAATGTAAAACATGTATTTGTCAATGTACTAGTAGGAGTACTTATATAAAATAAACATTTGATGTATTATCATGTGCCCTTAGGGCACATGTTAACATAACCATGAACTACTCATATAACTAATAAGTAATGTGTCCGTGGAGATGGGCACGGTTCAAATTTCCCTTGGAAACTTAGTTCCTAACCCGGTGAAAAGGACATATCAAAACAATAATAATGAGTAATGCGTTGGAAATCCGTGCATAATCCGAACTAGATTCTATCATGGATACGGAAACGGAAGTGATGCCAACCCATCTGAAGATAACGAACCAATCTACTACGAACGCCAAGACATATCAAACACAATATATGTTCGGTGACTATGTTACCTGGACAAATTCTAATCTATATAACTTATGACAAAAGATACAAGATTGATAAAAATAATGTTGAACCCTTTACCCAAAGGTTCGACCCTCTCACCAAACTCAAAAAGAAAGAGAGAGATTACAAATGAAATCACTCACCTTACTCATAGCGATCTCCCTGTACCAAGACGACAACTTTTTCGCACATATCTCCTCTTCCTATTGTCTCGAACGACAAGCACTAAGAGAAAAGTATGAACTTTCTTTTAGATTTCATGTGGACAAGCACCATAAATCTCTACCTTGTGCTATTGTTTGTGCCTCTACCCTCAACCCATATATATAGTTGAGAAACCATATTTTAGGTCATAGGAAACCCTAAAATAGGAAATACATTACCTAAAATAGTCCAGCATTAATTATGGTCATCCAAATCTCGTCAAATCAATTAATACATATTTGTAAATCTAATCAATTAAATATTTAATGTAGATTTCCAAATCAAATAAAATATTTGACCAGATTTGGGCCCCAAAATTTGTCGTTACCAAATCCAGGATGAACCCAACATACTTTCCCTCCAGTCTGATGAGAGGGTGTTGGCCCTATGCGTCACGTTCGTTCCCGGATTTCGTATTTCTATATTTTCGGTATTTAATTTTTTTTCAGAATGTATATTTACACTATGTTCTATATTTTGTTGTGTATCATATTTGTTGTATTTTCGTGATTTGGATTTTTGTTTATTATGAGAGACTATCCTGTACCAGTAAAAAACCAATTAGAAATTGTCATAGACCCGAATTAGGACTGTATATAGAATGGAATACTTAACCCACTTGATATATAAACTCTTTTTTCTCTCTCCTTACTTATCACTTTCCTTTTCCTTCTTTCTTCTTCCTCACTCCATTTTCTTCCCTCAAGAACCCTTGGACCTAGGAGCTTGGAGCTTGATCTTGAGGTCTAGAGTGGGGTTTTAGAACCCTTCTTGGTGATGGAGTAGAAGACTAGGCTTGGATTGCTAAGAAAAGGCTTGGATTTGCTAACCCTAGGCAAGTATATTGCATAAAGTGGGTACTCCGTAGTGCGTATTATGGGGTACCTGGGTACTCCGTAGTGCATAGATGGCCATGTTCGTCCCCGTATTTGCCAGTATTTTAGGAGCAGAGAATGACAAAGTTTATTTAATGGCCCATGCAGGTCTGTTTTTCAGACTTGTGGGGTATTTTGATTATATGAGTCTTAATCAAAATATGTCCTCCTTGATATCCTGATGGTTTCTCTACATCTTACTTGAATTGATAAACTACTTGAATCCTTGTTCCTTCTTATCATGTCCTTGGTGTCTTACGTCCTTTTCTGTCACCCTCACTTTTTCAACTAGGGGTAGTTTGATAATTTGGCATGGGTATTTATTTTTGGAAATATAATATTGAATATTATGTGATGATTATATATATTATTTAATTAAGTTGAGCTATGATTATTATGACTAGCATTAGTTAGTTATTTAGAGACTTGTGATTAATTAATTAATTAATTAGAGAGACTAGACAATAATTAGACTTGTCACTTATTGACCTATTTAAATTGTCATGACAAATAGTGAGCCCAATTTGGACCCAAGTCCAATTAATCATTCGACTAATTAATTAAGAATAATTAGTATAATTATAATTAATTAGAGACTTTCAAATATACGCATCCTTAATTATTCCTCATAATGAAATATGTAGGGGGAAACTTGGAAGAGGCCTGCCACATGAAGAGGGGGGTTTTCCTCTCCCTCTCTTCATTTGCATTTTATTTTGTGTCCAAATTCTAGATCCCGAATTTTCCAAATTTTTCTCCATTGAATTTCTATACAATTCATAACCAATTCCTTCTTAATTCATCATTCTTGGAGCCTTTAAGCTTGGAGAAGCAAGGAGCACAAGAAGGAGAAGCTTTGGAGCTAGAGATCGTGTCTGGATCGTATCTAATTATTTTTATTGGAAATCCATCTCCCAATTGGTAATTCCTAAAAAATCACTCTCATTGTATCTTCTTAATCATGCATTTAACCATTATGAATGATCCCATGGCATATGACTACCTATAGAAACAAGTTCTAGGTTATTTGGCTTTGTAATATGAGATTTATGAGGTAATTTGTGTGTATGTTGGAGAAATTACGAATTTGACACATCAATTATGCGTCATGAGGCCAATTAGATCTAATTAGACTTAGATTGATATTATGGGACTAGGTACGTGTCCACAAATGGATACGTATAGGTTGTATCATGGTATTTTGTGATATTGTGTGATACGGGGCCAATTTTGAGTTATTTACATGAATTTTCTTTATTATATGTTGTAATAATTTCTAATAGTTGTAATTATATATATATGACTTGTAGGAATGAGTAATTATGGATAATGGAGAGTTTGACATCTCAATGGTTGAGTATCATGGATATCCTAGTTGGTGCACTATAGGTATTTGTCTAAATGCCTCAATTTATATGTGTGTGTGTGTGTGTGTGTGTGTGTGTGTGTGTGTGTGTCTAAGTGTAGTGCAACATTGGTTGTGTTTATGTGGTGTATGTGTGTGAGTAAGTGGTGTTGGCAGTGTACATTAGAGAGTGGTGGTCGGGTTTGTATGCAGTTTCAGTAGCATCACAGCAAGTATTGGCAACTGCAACAGTGCACATAGCCATGTGCAATAGCAAGTAGTGCAGCATCTAGCTAGCAGTGCAGTACAGTGTGCATCAACAGCAACTGCAGCAGCATTAGCAGCTTGCAATAAAGTATCAGCAGCAACTACAACAGCATTAGCAGCTTGCAATGCAGTATTAGTAGCAACTGTAGCAGCATTAGTAACTTGCAGTGCAATGTGCAGCAACAACAACTGCAACAAGCAAGTGCAATATGCAGTAACAACAACTGCAACAAGCAAGTACAGTGTGCAGCAACAACAACTGCAACAGCAAGCTAAGCAGCAAGCTAAGCAGCTTCAGCATCAGCAGCAGGCAGCAAGATAGCTGCAGTAGTTGCAACAGCAAGCAAGAGCAGTGACAGTGGTGATCTCCATTGCTGTTCTGAGGATTTGAATTAGCAGTTGTACTAAAGTAGTAAAGAGGGCAATATATATTAAGTGATGCATATTAGTGTCTTCTTTAAGTGAGGTATGAACTGCAAACTGTACAGTGGAATATCCTACCTCTGAGAGAGTATCATATGGGGATGTATAGTATATGTGACTTAGAGTCGAGGGTATAACCAAGTATCTGTGTCAAGAGCAGTTGAGGCAAGTGAGTGTTTAAGGGTAGTATTTATGCAAGTTCCTAGAGTGTATGTCAGGGTGAGATACCAAGGTATCATAAGATAGATACCAAGGCATGAGCTAGAGTTACTAAATTGACCAAGGTATATTATTACTAGTATAAATATGATAGTGGATACCTTACAGCTAACTGTGGCCTAGGAATCTAGTATTAAGTAGGTTTTGGGTTATGGTATGTATATGTATATAGCTAAGGTAATATAATATCAGGTGTATAGTGGATTGGTAAGTTAGTTAAGTTATCAACTTATCACCGAGGCCACGAAGAGAACTAGATATTAGGTAATATATTTACATACTAAGTTAATAGGTAGTAGCAGTAACTAGTATATATAAGTTATATATAATACTTACTATTATTAGATAATATAGCTAATTATCTAAGGTTTTGACTTAAAAACTCAAACCAAGACCTAGTATAGCTAGTATTAGCTAGTTAATGGTCAATTGAGACCCATTAACTTAGCATGGACCTAGTGAGCTAGAAATGGACCTAGAAATGGCCTAGAAATTTATATTAGTGTATTTTAACTCATTTGTCATACATTACACCTAAATAATATTGATATTATATATATAGTACTGTGTGATACCAGCTTGGGCATCGAGAGACACACTTAGCTCAAGACCTCAGGCGAGTATATTTCTCTGTTAGTTTTTATTTTATAATAGTGTATATATCTCATGTTCTAGAATTGTATACTTAATTTCTACATAGTGGTTTCATGAACTTGTACTACATGGATCCTGTCAAGAGATATTATTCCTTATCGTGTTCAGCGGGTACTCCTTCGTATGTATTTCATCGTGTGTATCGGGTATTGATTTAGTATACTTCATGTTCACACACTGCTCGTGTTTAGTGTGCTTATATTCATGTACACACACTGTTCGTATTCAGTGTGCCTATATTCATGTTCGTAATATTTCGTGATTGGATCCATTGGTATTGGTTGGGGATGGGGGAGTAGGAGTTGATTATGATCAAGCCCCAGTGTATTCGTGTACATGTCGATTACATATCACACTTGTAATCGAGTTACCATATTGTATTTGTGTTCAACCTAAATCGATCACATAATGAACTTGTATTTCATGGCACATTAGTTAGATTTTAGTTATTTTTATTATATTATAGATATTCTATTGCATATTCATCATTCCAGTACATTACCTGTTCACTCTAGTTTATTTTATTCTGTTGTTTAGTTATCTTATATTCTTTTTTATTATCAGTTTTATATGCTTGATTATGTATTTGAAACTGCTTTCAGAGGTATGTACTTCGCTCCAATCCTGACTTAATATATTTTTCAGATGATTGGCTCGTAGACCAGTATCCCATATACTACGGACCGCATGATGGTATTCTATTAGAGGATACTCATTTAGAGCATGAGGACTTAGTACTAGAGCCTGAGGAGATTTAGATTATTGTTAGACTTCTTAGACTTTTATTGAGGTTATTGACATGTATATATTATTTTAGTCCTGTGGATGTATTATGACGCAGATGTTTATGCTCTTTCAGTAGATGATGGAGGTGCAGCATCACCAATTAGAGTTTCTGAGGCAGGGCATTGAGAATGCTCACCAGATTGCGCTCGCAGCAGTCGAGAGAGTGGCCTTAGTCCAGCCACAGACGGCCCCACCTCTGTTTATCCCACATCAGTCGAGGTCGGGGACTATCATAGATTTTAAGAGGATGGGGCCAAAGGACTTTAAAGGCATTGAAAGGATTATTTATTCTGATGATTGGATATAAGACATTGAGCGGAACCTGCAGCTAGCTCAGATTCTAGAGAGGTTGCAGATAGAGGCCGCAGGGAACATGATGTTCGACATGGCATTGACTTGGTTCAGGATGGACCCCAGGATCTCAGCACCAGGACTTACTTAGAAAGCTTTTAAAGAGCTCTTCAAGGAAAAGTTCTTTCTAGATGTGGCTCTGACATCGTTAGAGAGCCAGTTTCAGTACCTCATTCAGGAAGGTATGACGGTGGATGAGTATGCGGTAGAGTATTAATCCATTTTGTGGAGGGACAGAACCCCAGAGGAAGAGCCAGGAAGTTTAGAAAGGGCCTGGACAGGGAGATCAAATCACATACAAATGGAGATCCCACCGCTACTTTTGAGGAGATTATAAGGCAGGCATAGAGGAAAAAGGATGATATAGAGCTTGGCTCTAAGAGGCCGAGGGACATAGGAGGATCCATTACCAATACGGGTCCAATAAAGCTGCCTCATTTTAGCAGCAGCACTAGAGGCATTTCCAGTAGTCGAGATAGCAGTATCATGGACCAGCTACAGTGTCGGTACATCAGATGCACCAGATCCAGAGAATATCTACTCCTTACAAATTTTGTAATAAACAAGGACATGGATGGGATACATGTAGGATGAGATTGGGCCAGTACTTATTCTGCGGATCAGGAGACCATCAGTTGAGGGCTTGTCCTAAACCTCCAGCTCGTCCAGCCCAGGGCGGAGCTCAGGCACAGAGAGCACCCGCTAGACCACCATCGGGACAGCAGAGAGGATCTCCTCTACCACCACAACAGTAATAGTTCGCTTAGCACCAGCAGCAGCAGAGAGGTGCCCAGTGGCAGGGGCGAGCTTTCGCCTTAACCGTCGAGGAGGAGGACCCAGTCGGTGATGTTATCCCAAGTTTAGTTTATCTTGATTCTTTTCCAGTTCATGCTTTCTTTGATTCTGGTGCTTCACATAGTCTTATATCTGTATCTTTTGCTCCGAAATATCACCTTGAGACTGAACCGTTGGGGAAGACTTGCAAGATCATGACCGGGGGTGGCATTATCCTAGTCAATAATATTTGTAAGGACTAGAGAGTTTCTTTGGGAGGACGAGAGTTAAGCCTATGTCTACTCGTAATGCCACTTCTGAGCTACGATATAGTACTCGGGATGGATTGGTTGAGTAGGCATCATGCTAGTATCGATTGTCATGGAGGCAGAGTTTTATTTCAGGCGCCAAGAAAGCTAAAGTTTGAGTTCGTCAGAGGAGCAGCAGAGCAGAGAAAAGGAGATTTCTGTGGAGCTATAGTGGAAGAGTAGGAGTCGCCATATCCATTAATTATTGAGTATATAGACGTCTTTTCGGAGGAGTTGCTGAAGTTGCCACCAGACAGAGATGTAGAGTTCTTTATAGACTTGGTGCCAGGCGCAAAGCCAATATCATAACATATCTATAGAGTGAACAACAATGAACTGATAGAGTTGAAGAAGCAGGTGGATGAGTTACAGGACAAGGGTTTCATCCACTCCAGTTCATCATCGTGGGGTGCTCCGGTATTATTTGTACCGAAGAAGGACGGGTCGGTATGCATGTGTATCGACTATAGGGCACTCAACAACCTCACTATCAAGAACAAATATCTATTGCCATGGATTGACAATTTATTTGATCAGTTGAGCGGAGCGAATATATTCTCAAAGATAGACTTGAGGTCGGGGTACCACCAGGTGAAAGTGAAAAAGGAAGATATTTCGAAGATAGCTTTCAGGACTCGGTATGTGCAGTTTGAGTTCTTGGTGATGCCGTTTGGGTTGACCAATGCCCTGATGGTATTTATGAACCTGATGAATAAGGTGTTTCATCAGTACTTAAATCAGTTTGTGGTAGTATTCATTGATAATATACTGATTTATTCAAAGATTCCGGAGGAGCATGAGAAATATCTTAGGATAGTTCTGGAGATCCTCAGAAAGGAGAAGCTATATGGCAAGCTTTCAAAGTGTGAGATCTTCCTTGATAAGGTTTAATTCCTCAGGCATGTGATTATAGGAGACAAAATCTCAGTAAACCCGAAGAAGATTTTAGCAGTTGAGTCGTGGTCTACCCCGAGTTCAATAGCGGAGATCAGGAGTTTTCTTGGACTGGCAGGCTATTATCAGAGATTTGTTCAAGATTTTCCAGGATTACGGAGCCGATGACTAGACTAACCAGGAAGGACCTAGAGTTCGTCTGAACTGAGGATTGTCAGTCGGCTTTGAGGAGCTAAAGAAGAGGTTGACTACAGCTCCAATATTGACATTGCCATCAGGGACAGGAGAATTTTCTATATATAGTGATATATCAGGTAAGGGTTTGGGTTGTGTGTTACATCAGAACGGGAAGGTGATTGCCTATGCTTTCAGGCAATTATGCCCAAATGAGAAGAATTACCTACCCATGACTTAAAGTTGGTAGCAGTTATTTTTGCTCTTAAACTGTGAAAGCACTACTTTTATGGAGAGCGGGTGGAGATCTTTACAGACCACAAGAGCTTGAAGTATGTGTTTACATAAAAAGAGCTCAACATGAGGCAGTGACGGTGGTTGGAGTTGATAAAGGATTTCGATATTGCTTTGCAGTATCATCCAAGGAAGGCCAACGTAGTCACGGATGACTTGACCAGGTATCTAGTGGCTATGTATTTGACGAGGGACAGACATTTATTAGTCGATCTTGATAGCTTGGGTATTGAGGTATTAGTTCCTAGAGTTGCAGCACAGATATGGGGACTTTAGGTACAATCAGAGTTGATGGACCAAATCAGGGCCGTACAGTCCGAGGATGAGTCTCTGAGGAGCATCAAAGCACAAGTCCGGATAGGGTTGGCAGAGGACTTCAGTATCACAGATGATGGATCATTGTGGCACGGTACCAGATTGTGTGTGTCGAGTAGAGCATTGTCCAAGGCACATCGATCTCAGTACTCTATGCATCCATGTGCCAACAAGATGTATAGGGACATGAGAGAGCATGTTTGGTGGTATGGTATAAAGCGGGAGGTAGCTAGCTTCGTATCCAGATGCTTGGTATGCCAGAAGGTAAAGGCAAAGAGACAGAGGCCAGGTGGATTGCTTTAGCCTTTACCCATTCTAGAGTGGAAATAGGAGCATGTGACGATGGGCTTTTTTTTTAGGGCTTTCGCGTTCTCCAGGAGGTAAAGAAGCAATTTCGGTCATCGTAGATAGTTGACCAAATTAGCCCACTTTCTGCCATTCAAAGTTGGTACGTCTACGGAAAAGCTCATAGAGATGTATGTGCATCAAATAGTCAGATTATATGGAGTTCCTATGAGCATAGTCTCGGATCGGGATAGTCGCTTCACATCCCACTTCTGGAGGATCATGCAGGCTAGCTTGGGCACTCAGCTCAAGTTCAGTATCGCATATCACCCTTAGACAGACGAACAGTCGAAGAGGACTATCTAGACTCTAAAGGACATGCTACACACCTGTATTTTGGATTTTAGAGGCTCTTGGGAGGATCATCTTCACTTGGTAGAGTATTCTTATAACAACAGCTACCAGGCCAGTATCGAGATATCGTCGTTTGAGGTGTTGTATGGACGGAGATACCGTACTCCGTTATCATGGGATGGTGTTGGTGAAAGAGCCTTATTAGGACCAGAGATGGTCGTGGATGCAGCTGAAAAGGTAAAGCTCCTCAGGGATAGACTTCGGGTGGTGCAAGACAGACAACGGTATTAGGCCAATAGCCACCGGAGACCATTGGAGTTTGAGTTATAGATTTTGTTTGTATTTCTTGTGATTGCTTGTTTTAGTTAGAATGTTAAGGATGTATTTCGTGCTAGGTTGGCAATTTGGTTTTTGAAGATTTCTCTGACACGAGGCACCATTCGCTTTGGTGGAGGCGGGAAGCTTAGTCCACGGTACATCGAACCATTTGGTGTTCTTGAGAGGGTCGGTGCAGTGGCCTACAGACTAGACTTGTCGTCTGTATTAGAAGGAGTACATAACATGTTTCACGTGTCGTAGCTGAGATGGTACGTAGCAGATCCTACCCATGTACTAGATTACTCGAAGATCGAGGTTGATCCTACACTCAGCTACCCAGAGCAGCCCGTGGAGATTTTGGACCGCACGGAGAAGGTGCTGCAGAACCAGACGATTCCTTTGGTGCATGTCGCATGGAGGCATCACTCACTAGGAGAGAGTACCTGGGAGCGAGAGGCCAAGATGCGCGAGCGATACCCTTATTTGTTTGAGCCATGAGGTATAATTCTTTCTTGCTTGTATTGATTGCTTTTGATAGTTAGTTTCTTCCTTAATTTTGAGGACAAAAATTTTCTAAGGTTGGTAGGATTATCACCCTCACTTTTCCAACTAGGGATAGTTTGATAATTTGGCATAGGTATTTATTTTTAGAAATATAATATTAAATATTGTGTGATGATTATATATATTATTTAATTAAGTTGAGCTATGATTGTTATGAATAGCATTAGTTAGTTATTTAGAGAGTTATGATTAATCAATTAATTAAAGAAACTAGACAATAATAGACTTGTTACTTATGGACATATTTAAATTGTCATAACAAATAGTGAGCCCAACTTGGACCCAAGCCCAATTAGTCATTCCACTAATTAATTAAGAAGGATTATTTTAATTATAATATATTAGAGACTTTCAAATATATTCATCCTTAATTATTCTTCATAATAAAACATGTAGGGGCAATTTGGTCATTTGATATTGTTTGGGGAAGGGGGGAGAGGCCGGTCACATGAAGATGGGGGGTTCTCCTCTCTCTCTCTCTCCTCATTTACATTTAATTTTGTATCCAAATTCTAGATCCCCAATTTCCTAAATTTTCCTCCATTAAATTTCTACATAAAGCATCACCAATTCCTTCTCAATTCATCATTCTTGGAGCCTTAAAACTTGGAGAAGCAAGGAGCACAAGGAAGAGAAGCTTTGGAGCCAGAGATCGTGTCCGGATCGTGTCCAATTGTATTTTGAAATCCATCTCCCAATTGGTAATTTTTGAAAAATACCTCTCATTGTAGATTCTTAATCATGTATCTAACCATTAGGAATGACCCCATGGCATATGACGACCTATAGGAACAAGTTCTAGGCTATTTGGCTTTGTAATATGAGATTTATGAGATGATTTGTGTGTATGTTGGGGGAATTATGAATTTGACATATCAATTGTGTGTCATGAGGCCAATTAGATCTAATTAGAGTTAGATCGAGGTTATGGGACTAGGTACGTGTCAACAAATGGATACGTATAGGCCGTATCACGGTATTTTGTGATACAATGTGATATGGGGCCAATTTTGAGTGATTTATATGAATTCTCTTCATTATATGTTGTAATAAATTTTAATAGTTGTAATTATATATATATGACTTGTAGGAATGAGTAATTATGGATAATGGAGAGTTTGGCATCTCAATGGTTGAGTATCATGGATATCCTAGTGGGTGCACTATAGGTATTTTCTAAATGCCTCAATCTATATATGTGTGTGTGTGTGTGTGTGTGTGTGTGTGTGTGTGTGTGTGTGTGTATATATATATATATATATATATATATATATATATATATATATATATATATATTGGTTGTGTTTGTGTGGTGTATGTGTGTGAGTGAGTGGTGTTGGCAGTGTGCATTAGAGAGTGGTGGTCGGGTTTGTATGCAGTTTTAGCAGCATCACAACAAGTATTGGTAACTGCAGCAGTGCACATAGACATGTGCAATAGCAAGCAGTGAAGCATCTAGCTAGCAGTGCAGTGCAGTGTGCATCAACAACAACTGCAGCATTAGCAACTTGCAATGCAGTATCAGTAGCAACTGCAGCAGCATTAGTAGCTTGCAGTGCAATATGCAGCAACAACAACAACTGCTGCAAGCAAGTGCAATGTGCAGCAACAACAACTGCAGCAAGCAAGTATAGTGTGCAGCAACAGCAACTGCAACAGCAAGCTAAGCAGCAAAAGCAGTTTCAGCATCAGCAGCAGGCGACAAGATAGCTACATCAGTTATAACAACAAACAAGAGAAGTGACAGTGGTAATCTCCATTGCTATTTTGAGGATTTGCATTAGCAGTTTTACTAAAGTAGGAAATAGGGCAATATATATAAAGTGATGCATATTAGTGTCTTCTTTAAGTTAAGTATGAACTGCAAACTGTGCAGTGGAGTATCCTACCTCTGAGAGAGTATCAAATGGGGATGTATAGTTTATATGACTTAGAGTCGAGGATATAACCAAGTATCTGTGTCAAGAGCAGTGGAGGCAAGTGAGTATTTAAGGGTAGTATTTATGCAAGTGCCTAGAGTGTATGTCAGGTTGAGATACCGAGGTATCATAAGATAGATACCAAGGTATGAGCTAGAGTTAGTAAATAGACCAAGGTATAATATTACTAGTATAAATATGATAGTGGATACCTTATAGCTAACTGTGGCCTAGGAACCTAGCGTTAGATAGGTTTTGGGTTATGGTATGTATATATATATAGCTAAGATAATATAATATCAGGTGTATAGTGGATTAGTAAGTTAGTTAAGTTATCAACTTATCACCAAGGTCATGAAGAGAACTAGATATTAGGTAATATATTTACATACTAAGTTAATAAGTAGTAGTAGTAACTAGTATATATGAGTTATATATAATACTTACTATTATTAGCTAATATAGCTAATTATCTAAGGTTTTGAGTTAGAAACCCAAACCAAGACCTAGTATAGCTAGTATTAGCTAGTTAATGGTCAATTAAGACCCATTAACTTAGCATGGACCTAATGAGCTAGAAATGGACCTAGAAATAGCCTAGAAATTCATATTAGTGTATTTTAACTCATTTATCATCCATTACACCTAAATGATATTGATATTATATATATAGGACTGTGTGACACCAGCTTGGGCATCGAGAGACACACCTAGCTCAAGACCTCAGGTGAGTACATTTCTATGTTAGTTTTTATTTCATAATAGTGTATATATCTCATGTTCTAGAACTGTATACTTGATTTCGACACAGTACTTTCATGGACTGGTACTATATGGATCCTGTCAGGAGATGTTATCCCTTTCCGTGTTCTGCGGGTACTCCTTCACATGTATTTTATCGTGTGTATCGGATATTGATTTAGTGTACTTCGTGTTCACACACTGCTCATGTTCAGTATACTTATATTCGTGTACACACACTGCTCATGTTCAGTGTGCCTATATTCGTGTTAGTAACGTATCATGATTGGATCCATTGGTATTGGTTGGGGATGGGGGAGTAGGAGTTAATTATGTGATTAAGCCCCAGTGTATTCGTGTACATGTCGATTACATATCACACTTGTAATCGAGTTACCATATTGTATTCGTGTTCAACCTAAAATAATCATATAATAAACTTGTATCCCATGGCACATTAGTTAGATTTCAGTTATTTTTATTATATTACAGATATTTTATTACATGTTCTTCATTGCAGTACATTACATGTTCACTCTAGTTCATTTTATTCTGTTGTTTAGTTATCTTATATTCTTTTCTATTATCTGTTTATATGCTCGATTATGTATTTAAAACTACTTTTAGAGGTATGTACTTTGCGCCAATCCTAACTGGATATATTTTTAGATGATTGGCTCGTAGACCAGTGCCCCACATACTACGGACCGCAGGACGATGTTCCATTAGAGGGTACTCATTTAGAGCAGGAGGACTTAGTACCAGAGCCTGAGGAGGTTTATATTATTGTTAGACTTGTATTAGACTTTTATTGAGGTTATTGGCATGTCTATATTATTTCAGTCTTGCAGATGTATTATGACTCTTTCTTTCGTTATTCCATCTCGGGCTTTATCTTTCCTAGTTTGCATTATGAATGAGTATAGTTTACATTTATCAGATACCATATTGTTCCTCCGTTTGGAGTTGAGAGGTTTGACAGGTACCATATATATATTGTTTGGGATGTTTAGATAGTAGAGTTGACCCAGACAACGTTCTATCGCCGATGCTGCGGCGTAGGCTGGACGTACCCACGTACTCGTGCCCGAATATCCGGGTGCGGGTCGTGACATTTTCCTTCAGGGATGCTGCGTCCTTGTCTGTCAGAGTAGCAGGTATGACAGAGCAGCTAGCAGGGCAGGGTTCTACGAGATATCACCAGGGGGCAGCATTTTCTCCTAATCGAGTTTCGATGGAGCTAGTGAGAGTAGTAAAGCCAGTAGTTGAGCATGTTAAAGCAAAAAACCCAATAGTTAAGCAGGTTAGAGCAGTAGAGCAAGTGGTTAGGCAACAATTGCCTCATATTTTGTTAATCCAGACGATGTTGGCAGTGCCAGTAGTACTTGATACCCCTGTATTATTGGAGATTATCATGGGATATTGAATACCTAGCAGCACCAGATGGCAGTTCAGTAGCACCAGCAGTTTCAGCAGCAGAAGCAAAATATTTTATTGAACCAAGGATTGCAGACAACCTTGAAAAAGAGCAAAAGGACGAATTCTGGTGTGTAGGTTAGGTTTCGCCGACTCAACTTGAGTTATTTTGATGGCACGGAGGATGCTATCACGACAGATGCTTGGCTACAAGATATCGAGGCTATCTTGGCGGTGGCCAAGGTTCTAGTTGAGGAGCAGGTAGATCAGATATGGTTGCAACTACAGGATCTTGTCCGTGATTGGTAGGCATCTGTGGAAGTTGGTTTGAGGCATCATATCTCTTGGGACAGCTTCAGGACCAGGTTCAGGGCCAAGTATTTTGGCGTAGTGGCAAAGTATGAGTTGTAACAAAGATTTATTGGCCTCAAACAGGCCGACCGGATAGTGGACGGGTATATAGTAGAGTTTTGCAGGCTAAGCAGGTTTGTTCTGACGATGGTGGCTACGAAGCCATAGAGAGCGATGGGGTTTCAGCAGGGGCTTCATCTAGAGATTTTACAACTGGTAGAGGGGCATTACTATTAGACATTTGACGCAGTATTGATGGTGGCCAGAAGGCACGATCTTACTATTCAGAGGTTGTCTGCTAAGACTGGAGGCCAGAAGAGGTCCCATGCCCATAATGGAGGATGAAGAGCAGTACCACAGACGTCAGCACCAACACTTGGCGTTCGTATTCATGATTAAGCACCATAGGGGCCAGCGACACTAGTTGCAATGGCACCAACTTGGCAGCAGCAGCAGCGCCAGGGGCACCAGTAGGTTGTATTTATTGTGGCAAGGGAGATCACACCCTAGATGTTTGTAGGACGGCAAATGGAATATGCATGAGGTGTGGTAGCCCATTCCACAAGTTTGCCACTTGTCCGCTGATGTAGAGGCCAGCAGGGCCAGTCAACACTTTCATACATTTCTAGCACCAGGGGCTGTAGCGCCCCGTTCTCCCGGTGCGGAGAGCGCGGCTAAGAAACACAAACGGTATCGTTCGATCGGGATAGATTGAATTAAGAACTCGTCCTCGTTATGGATTTGTTTCTTCGGAATTGATTCCCATATTCAGTGGACTGCGCCCCAAGGATCGGCTTAACGGCAGAGTCAGGAGGGACCTCTCCACTGCTATCTTTTATTGCCTCGATTTTCGATGTCGCTTGTTGCTTTCGTGCTTTGAGTTGGTTTTGGGATTTGCTTGTTTTCCTTGAACGGTTTCGATGGTTTGCATTGTTTTCGTTTATTGACTTGCACATCTATTTCGAGATTGGGAGAGAGAAAGAAGTATTAATCGAGCTGTTCGTGCGCAGGTGAACGAGTAGTAGGCGGCTTGCGAGCGGAGTCGTGAAGTGCCTCTTTCCTTCTCCTTCCATCAATCTAGGTGAGTGGCTACCAACCCGATTAGCTAGCCCTACTTCCAAGCTTCACTCCTTCGCCCCGATCAAACGATACCAAGTAATAATAAAAAAAACTAAGATAAAAGAGAGAATAGACTTGGTTCTTATGCTTGTCAATCAAATATGTGAACTGTTATCACACTGTATGCTAGTTCGTTTATAACTGTTCTATGAATCGTGCTAAGTATGGAACACCTTGTATGCATTAAACTGTTCAATGAGGCTATGTTAAATGAATCATGCAATACCGACTGTCCCGTACTACTGTTTGCCTCAACTGCATAAACTGTTAACTTAGCAACGTACTGTTCGATCACGGACAACTTGTGCATAAGGTAACTGGTTCCTGCGGACGGTCGCTGGGGCACTGGCACCGATCCGGTCTGGACGGAACCCTACTGTATAGTCAACTGTACTAGACGGAATGGCTTGTAGCACCCACTGTACTTTCGCTGCAACCTATTCTCGTCTATGACTAGTGTCCTTTATGGCAACGCCAGTGATCTATTGTATATTTAAACCTGTTGCAAACTAACTTGTGTCTTCGTGGCAGGGAAGGCATGGTAAGTATTATGCAGGTAATTCAGACGGTCAGGTAAAATCTACCAAATGGTGGCACGTTCATTTCAGTAAATTCTATATGCTGCTTACTTGTAAATAAACTAAGGCAAGATAGAAACCCACGAATATGCATGCTTCATTAAAACAACGTGTTGATTGGTATAGTTCGGCTAGCTCGCCTTCACCAGCATATTTCGATATGCTGACCCTCGTTGAAACAGGTTCTCCGCACCAAGGCGAACTGAGCGAGGAGCCAAAGTCGTCTTCCCGATCCAGTCCAGCTGTTGGCGCATCTTCACCGCACCCCTGAAGCCTTTTGAAGTCCGAAGCTGCAACTTTTCATACACAAATGCAGCTCCGTGGCAAAGCTATCCTCCAGCCTGGAGGTCTTTATCGTTTTGAGTTTATAAAGGGATGTAATGTACATGACTGCTATCTCATTTTGAGTCATCTCTTTTGTAAGCCGTTCGGCATATTAGCTGACTCGTTCAGGAGTTTGTAATAGATGTTCATTATCAATAAAGAGAACTTTTCCATGTTTCAAATCTGTGTTTCAATTTATCTGCGTACTCTGAATATGTGCTTGCTATGCAAATTATTAAAGCCTTGTGCGGGCGCAACCCCAGGCCCGCACGGCGGTCACGATTCGGGGGACGCCTCATTTGATTCTACGGAATTGGATCGTGACATAGTGGTATCAGAGCACAGATTCAAAGTTTCTTAGACTTCGTGCTAGAAAAGTTCCTTTAACGATCAAATTCCTATGCGAACTCTTGAACTCGCTAGGCCAAAATGAGATACGTTCATGCAATAAGTCCATAATACATTATGATTCTAATGTAATTTACCTTCTTTTGAAAGAATGGCTCCAGCGCAATCTGCAGCGCAAACACCGGACGAAACGCAAGGCCAAGAAAGTAGTTCAGATACTTCGGAAAGTTCAAGGAGCCAGCGAGCCGCGCCAAGCATCGATCCCATCCAGCAAATGTTGCGGATGTTGGAGGAAAACCAACAAAGGGACGAGGCTCGCTACGAACGGGCCGAGAAGCGAGCGGAAGAGAGTCAGCTCAAGTTTTAAGACAATATTGAAGCACGATTCTCAGTCCAACAAAAGCAGGTAGATATCCTGCAGCAGATCGTTCAGACTTTGGCATCCAACCAGTCCGCGGCAACGCCAGCGACTCCGGTGGAATAGCCCGTGCTTGAAGTAGAGACGCCACAAATTCCAAGGACGAGGGACGTGACTACCTTCGACTTTGGCCACTTCAAGAAAGTCTGCAACACCCCATTCAACGGGACTGAGGACCCAATCGTAGCTCTAGATTGGTTGGCCGAACTTGAAGATCACTTCGCGCTGCTAGAGGTCCCCGAAGAAAAGCGCGTCGCCTGCGCGCAACTACAGCTCCGCCTCAACGCACACGATTGGTAGGACGTGCATCGACGATCTCTCCAATTTGATCACGGAGAGGAGGCGATCTCGTGGACGACTTTTTGTGCCGCGTTCGAAGAGGAGTTTGTACCCCCTCCAGTACAACGTCAAATGAAAAACGAGTTCGTGCAGCTGCGGCAAGGCAGCATGACAGTTAAGGAGTACTCCGCCGAATTCAACCGACTCTCCAAATTCGCTAGGGCCTATTTACCTGATGCAGCGAGTCGAGCTAGAAGGTTTGAAGGTGGACTACGCCCTGCCATCCATTCGCATGTAGCCGTTCCTCAGTATCGTACGATGCGTGAAGTCATGAATCATGCCCTGTCGCTTGAACCACTCTATCCTCACGTTCCTGCCGGTGCTGTGCATACCTACAATCACAAACGCCAAAGCAATGACAGAGGAAACAACGCTGCAAAGCGTCCGAACAACGGTGGCAAGCATGGAGAAAAGTTAGACAAAGTATGCCATTTCTGTAGGCGGCCTGGGCACGCAATAGATAAGTGCCGCCTGAAACTTGGGTTATGTTTAGTTTGCGGTGAAGCAAACCATACCGTTCGTGACTGTCCACTGAGCCGCCTTAACTGTCGCCCGCAACGGAATAATCCCTAACGGTAGGTTCTATCCTAAGTTTCGGGACGAAACTTCTAATTAGTTGGGTAGGATGTAGCGCCCCGTTCTCCCGGTGCGGAGAGCGCGGCTAAGAAACACAAACGATATCGTTCGATCAGGATAGATTAAATTAAGAACTCGTCCTCGTTATGGATTTGTGTCTTCGGAATCGATTCCCATATTCAGTGGACTGCGCCCCAAGGATCGGCTTAGCGGCAGAGTCAGGAGTGACCTCTCCGCTGCTATCTTTTATTGCCTCGGTTTTCGATGTCGCTTGTTGCTTTCGTGCTTTGAGTTGGTTTTGGGATTTGCTTGTTTTTCTTGAACGGTTTTGATGGTTTTCATTATTTTCGTTCATTGACTTGCACTTCTATTTCGAGATTGGGAGAGAGGAAGAAGTATTAATCGAGCTGTTCGTGCGCAGGTGAACGAGCAGTAGGCGGCTTACGATCGGAGTCATGAAGCGCCTCTTTCCTTCTCCTTCCACCAATCTAGGTGAGTGGCTACCAACCCGATTAGCTAGCCCTGCTTCCAAGCTTCACTCCTTCGCCCCGATCAAACGATACCAAGTAATAATAAAAGAAACCAAGATAAAAGAGAGAATAGACTTGGTTCTTATGCTTGTCAATCAAATATGTGAACTGTTATCACACTGTATGCTAGTTCATTTATAACTGTTCTATGAATCGTGCTAAGTATGGAACACCTTGTATGCATTAAACTGTTCAATGAGGCTATGTTAAATGAATCATGCAATACCGACTGTCCCGTACTACTGTTTGCCTCAACTGCATGAACTATTAACTTAGCAACGTACTGTTCGATCACGGACAACTTGTGCACAAGGTAACTGGTTCCTGCGGACGGTCGCTGGGGCACTGGCACCGATCCGGTCTGGACGGAACCCTACTGTATAGTCAACTGTACTAGACGGAATGGCTTGTAGCACCCACTGTACTTTCGCTGCAACCTATTCTCGTCTATGACTAATGTCCTTTATGGCAACGCCAGTGATCTATTGTATATTTAAACATGTTACAAACTAACTTGTGTTTTCGTGGCAGGGAAGGCATGGTAAGTATTGTGCAGGTAATTCAGACGGTCAGGTAAAATCCACCGAACGGTGGCACGTTCATTTCAGTAAATTTTATATGTTGCTTACTTGTAAATGAACTAAGGCAAGATAGAAACCCACGAATATGCATGCTTTATTAAAACAACGTGTTGATTGGTATAGTTCGGCTAGCTCGCCTTCACCAGCATGTTTTGATATGCTGACCCTCGTTGAAACAGGTTCTCCGCACCAAGGCGAACCGAGCGAGGAGCCGAAGTCGTCTTCCCGATCCAGTCCAGCTGTTGGCGCATCTTCACCGCGCCCCTGAAGCCTTTTGAAGTCCGAAGCTGCAACTTTTCATACACAAATGCAGCTCCGTGGCAAAGCTATCCTCCAGCCTGAAGGTCTTTATCGTTTTGAGTTTATAAAGGGATGTAATGTACAGGACTGCTATCTCATTTTGAGTCATCTCTTTTGTAAGCCGTTCGGCATATTAGCTGACTCGTTCAGGAGTTTGTAATAGATGTTCATTATCAATAAAGAGAACTTTTCCATGTTTCAAATCTGTGTTTTAATTTATCTGCGTACTCTGAATATGTGCTTGCTATGCAAATCATTAAAGCCTTGTGCGGGCGCAACCCCAGGCCCGCACGGCGGTCACGATTCGGGGGACGCCTCATTTGATTCTACGGAATTGGGTCGTGACAGGGGCAGTACAATATAGAGGGCCAACGTTATCAGTGAGGCCATTAGCTCAGCATCCATTGTCGACACAGCTCTGATGTTTCAGCAGAGGCAGCACCAGTTGGTTCAGTAGAGGCCACAACAACAAGGTCAGCTCCAGGTCAGAGCAGTAGTCCGAGGCATGGGCAGGCAGAGTTTGGTGTGTTAGAGCATATGTTAGCCAAGGGTGGTCATGTTTTAGGTATCTCCTGATCTTCCATCAGTCATATTTCTTTTGGGTTCCATATATTCGACGAGTGAGGGCAAATTTCTCATTCCACTCTTTCGCCTTCGTATCTCATGATATGTAATATCTATCATGTGTCCCGACTACGAAGGTACATCCTAGACAGAATCATGTCCTTAACTGAGTCGTTAGTAATGACTTATCTCAAGACTTGACTCTTTTCCACTTTGGGAGTCAACGTAGGCCAGCGAGGACGGATCCCCACTCAGCTGGCTCAGGATACATATTTATTCTTTTGTCTCCAACTCTACTTTTTTTTGCTTGTGTTATTGTTGCACATTTATTTATATTACTGTTGCTTTCATTATATGTCTATATGACATATTTTGTTTTGATATTTAACTAGATATATTTTCTTGAGTTTTTTTAGTGTTGGTGACTAGCTCGACTAGCTTTAGTAAAATTTCGAGGAAATTTTTTTTCTAAGAAGGGTAGAGATGTAACGTTCATTCCCGGATTTCATATTTCTGAATTTTTGATATTTAAATTTTTTCTTGAAAGTATATTTATATCATGTTCCATATTTTGTTGTGTATCATATTTGTTGTATTTTTGTGATTTGGATTTTTATTTATTATGAGAGACTACTCTGGACTAGTAGAAACCAATTGACAATTGCCATAGACCCATATTAGGACTCGTGTATAGAACGTAATCCTTAACCCACTTGATATATAAACTCTCTTTTTTCTCTCCTCACTTTTCACTTTCCTTTTCCTTCCTTCTTCTTCCTCTCTCCATTTTCTTCCCTCAAGCACCCTTGGACCTAGGAGTTTGGAGCTTGACCATGAGGTCTAGAGCATGGTTTTGGAACCCCTCTTGGTGGTGGAGTAGAAGACAATGCTTGGATTGCTAAGACTATGCTTGGATTGCTAAACCTAGGCAAGTACATCTTGCACAAATTAGAGAAACCTTAATTTTTTTTGCATATTTTGTTTATTTGATTTATCTTGCATATATTTAGCTTATAATGTGTATCTTGTGATTCTCTACATCTTTAGTATTTACTATTTCCTATTTTGATGGGTATTTTGGACTTGATCTAAGTTACAAAGTTAGGATTTTATGAATTTTGTGAGAATGAACTTTAAAAACATAGAATTTTTGAAAAATAATTATTCTATGTTGTAGAAAATTTAATTTTATACAATTTTTGCTTTTGAAACGTTAAATTTCGAGTTAAAATAAAGTTTTTATGGCCAAAACAAAATTTAGAACTTTTTATATTCTGCTGTCTTCTGAAAGAAGAACAGTATTCTGCGTAAAAACTACGCAGAAGCCCTCCCCTTTGCGTAAATTTGTGCAAAATTCAATTATGTGCGTAAAACAATCGCAGAAGACCTCCATTTTGCGCAAATTTGTGCAAAACTTTGTTTTGTGCGTAAATTTTGCGCATAAAGCATGTTTTGTGCGCAGAAGTCCTTTTTGTGTGCAAAATTTGTGTAGGACCTCTTTTGTGCGTAGAATTTCCGCAGGAGCCCCTATTTGTGCGCATAATTTGTGTAGAAACCTGATTTTTGTGCAGAATTGCTATTTTAGGCTATTTGACCTAATTTTTGTGCAAAATTTCTATTTTTGGCTGTTTTACTTATTTGGATAGTTTTTGATATTTTATTCGATTGTTTTGATTCTTATCATAATATTATGATTTATTTTGTGATAGTTAACTTATGGACTTATATTGTTCCATTTATCGTGATGATCATTGCTTAATATGCTCTATGATAGAATTATAGATTAATTAGTGACATTGATAGATTATTAATTTTTTTCAATTACCTAGATGATGATTGTTGCTTAATGTACCCTATGATAGAATTATAGACTAAACTAGAATATTGGATAGACTATTTTAGTAGAATTACTTGAAAAAATCGAGGATGAGTTGTAGACTCAACTAGTACTTGATAGATTATTACCATAGATGTACTA